>SJYE01003298.1:1808734-1821185 GCA_006408755.1 Eudorcas thomsonii
CCGAGAAGTTGTAAAGCTCGCCGCCATGCCCTGGGACCCAGGGCTCCTGCATCTCTCTGAGACGGCATACAATGCCATGTTCTAATAAAACGATTTGACCGAGACCCTCCACCTCACCTGATCTGTAGCTTTTCACCTACAGAATCCTCTGTGTCAGGCTTCCCCCACACCACTGCTGGTTGGAAAAAGTTCTTACGACTCCCTCTGGGTCCTTTTGCCGCTCCCCTGTCTCACTGCCCATATCTACACGCAATTCCCGCAACAGCCAGACACCAAGCCACTGCCAAAGGCAGATCCCGGCTCTGAGGAGCTCCCGGGATCTCACAGGACGCCATGTGCTCAGCATCAGAGCCCTGCCTCCCTTGGCTCTCATATCATATCTGAGGCCTGGGAAGCCTGGGTGCGCGACAGATCAATGGGATTTTAAGCTTTCCCTGTGGCCTTCGTCACTATACCTCCTGGTGCAGCTTGCTGTGCTGATCACATTTATGACTTAACCTAAATCCTTAATGCTCCATTTCAGTGCAAAGAAATGGCATTCTTATGGAAATGTAACTCTGACCTTAGCCAGCCAGACAATTGCCGATATTCCAGGAGTTGTAGATTATGAACTCAATCAGGACACAGATCCTGTCTGCCTTGAATTCTACTATATTCCCTAAAGCCTATCTTCATATCTGATATACAGATAATGCTTAACAAACGTCTGCTAAATCTTTGTTGTTACTTAATCACTAAATCGTGTCTGACTCTTTTGAGAACCCATGGACTGGGGCCCACCAGGCTCCTTGGTCCAGGGGATTTCCCAGGCAAAAACTGGAGTGGGTTGCCATTTCCTTCTCCAGGGGATCTTCCTGACTCAGGGATCGAATCCATGTCTCCTGAATTAGCAGGCGGCTTCTTTACCACCTGCCAACAGGGAAGCTCGTCTACTAAATACTGAGTAGAAAATTGTTCTGCAGTTTTTAAGTGTCATTCTCTCCTGTACCATCCTAAGCCTGTGCCCTCTGCACACACACAGACGTACACACACACACACACACTTTCTCCATATTTGCACACAGAAGACATTCTTGGTGATACTTAAAGCCATGTTTGGCTCAAGGCACCAAGAAAGTTAGCAGTGAGAGAAAGCAGAGAACATTTCTCTAGGACAAGACAAGAAATCTCTCCCTTGGCTTTGTCCCAGGAAGGGCACAGCCCTCATCCTGCTCCAGCTCTGTCCCTGAGTGTTCTGAGAACCCTCGCACATTCTCTTCCTGTCCACAACCAAAGGGAGTAATTGAATTCAGTCTCATCTTTCACTGTTTCACCTTTGCTTCATCAAGTTTTCCATAGAGTAGAGCATTTCCTTCCAAGGAAATTTTGGCCATTTCCGACTAAGCATCTGTATGCTTTTATTCCAATCTTCCTCTCCCATAAAGCCTTGCCTGTTTCTCTTTCCTAACCAAACAGCCAGTCTCCTTTTGTTTTTTCTTATAACTAACCCCACTTCTAGCCCCATCTTCACCCCACACATCGTCCCTAGGGCCCCTCCATATGATTAAATTTTTTGCCTTGTTTAATTACATATTTGTTTCACAACTAGACTATAAAATTCTTGAGGTGACACCCTGTCTTTTCATCATATTCCCTCCCCCATATGCTATCTCCAATCAGAAATATAGTCTTTTATTTGGTCCCAGAGCTGCTGCTTCTTTTCAGCTTTGATCTGTTGAAATAAGTATTATTTGGAAGAAAAATCTAAAAATAGGAAAAAAGAAAAAAGAAAGTAGGTTAACCCCATGAAGGTAAAATGCGCTCTGAGAAGTGCAATTCAAAAGCTCTGGGTTAAATGCTACTCGAATCCTGCGAACTAGAATTCCTCTCCGAGCTCCTTCTCTCCTCTCTCAGGCATAACACCCCTTGGACCCACACCTTGGTTTTGCAAAAGCAGCAGAAACCTGTCCACAAGCACAGCAGGTTCACGGATGGGCAGAGATGGCAAAAATATATTAAAAACATCCTCTCATTGTAGCCCATGGATATAAGGTGGCTCAGTGGTAAAGAAACTGCCTGCCAATGCCAGAGACTCAAGAGATGCAAGTTTGATCCCTGGATCAGGAAGATCCCCTGGAGATGGAAATGCGACCCACTCCAGTATTCTTGCCTGGAGAATCCCATGGACAGAGGAACCTGGCAGGCTACAGTACTGGCTGTTGCAAAAAGTCAGACACAACTGATTATGCAAATGGCTTAATATCTTAGAGTAATTCACATCCATTCTTACAGCTGACCTTCACAATAGCTCTGTGCAGCAGGGTAAGGTAAGGTAAGGTGAAGTTGCTCAGTCGTGTCCGACTCTTTGTGATCCCGTGGACTGTAACCTACTAGGCTTCTCTGTCCATGGGATTCTCCAGCAAGAATACTGGAATGGATTGCCATCTCCTTCTCCAGGGGATCTTCCCAACCCAGGGATCGAACCCGGGTCTCCTGCATTGGAGGCAGATGCTTTAACCTCTGAGCCACCAGGGAAGCTGGTTAGTTATAATCACCCATTTCACAGATGAGGACACTGAGGATCAGTATCTGAATAACTAGCCTGAGGTCACATAGCTCTGAACGGCAGAGCCAAGTCTCAAAACTATGTCTCCTGACTCCTAGATCCAACACTACCAGACAAGCTTCAAATCTTTAGGGAAGACCTGAGGAAATGAGATTTCTCTAAAAACAATTATTTCCCAAATAGCGCAAGTAGCCAAGGAGAGTGGAGATCATGGAAATGGTTCTCTGAGGGAGAGGAGACTAAGAAATCTCTTATTATGAATTTCAAGATGATGTCTCAGACAGCCATATTTAGGTGCGGAGTGCCACTGAAAACCAGAAGCATTTTTACTTGATTGTTCCAAATTTTACCTGAACAGGGAGTCTCCTAATAAACAAAACCTGCCCTGGAGCAATGGAAGTCTGTTCTGCCAGCAGCACTAACTAAAGAGGAGAAACTGTTTTATCCCAGACCTTAGCAGTAGAGGCCAACTAACCGCTCTTTTATCTATCCTGCCCTTGTGGCTTCAGTCATCACTTCTACAAAGCAACTGATAATTTATGCAGTTTCCTTATGTAAGATCTTAAAGAATTTCCAATGTAAGCCTGCAAGTTTCCAGGCTCTGCTACTTAGGAATGTAAATTATTTACTTGTTTGCCTTTGATATGTTGTTATTTTATCTTGTTACCAACAATTGGGATTTCCTGGAAGAGAAAATTGTACATCTTTCCTATGAAGATACATTTTAATAAAGCATAAAAATTTTCAACCCTCAATTATTCATAGTTGTACAGGGAATACTTAAGATTCCATTCACCAACAAGAATCTATGCAAAGATGTATGCATGCATTTTGTTGCCCAGGGGAATAGCACACAGAGCCTTCAGATTTGCATAGCCAGAGAGGTTGCTAGGTCTGAGACTACAATGCTCTTCAAATCATCTGACACTTTCAGCATTTAAAAACAGTTGTTATGTATATGGATCTGAAATTAGAATGACAAAATTCCTTATGGTGTCAGAAGAATGCTATTTGCTAATCTGAAAAACAAAACAACCAGCACTTACTCAGACAGAATTCATATCTGTTCAGGTGATACATTCTGTTCAGGTGAAAAAGAAAGCAGGAAGAGACTTTGAATTTAAAGCATTGTGGGGAAATTGGTAGAGATCTGGGAGCTTGACTAGGACACCTTAAATTAATAATTAAACCAATTCCTGAATATCAATAAGCCTAAGAGCGAATCCACCAGAATTCAAAAGTCTAAGGATGCAGATAGCCCAGGATCTGAAATAGGTTATCTTGTGATGCATCTGCCTTGACTCACTCACTTATAAGCATCAGGTGGGTCCTATGGCCAGGAAACAAGGTAAATAAATACCTGGGCATTGGAAAGCCTGGAGCAAGCATGATGGAAAGGAAACTGCTTCGTTTGGGTGAGAAGCTGAGCATCTAGAAGCAGGTGTGAGAGTCAAAGCTGGAAAGACAGTTAGGGATTGTGTCTTGGATCCCCAAGCCATCTCCAGGTTTAGTGGTTTTCTAGATAGACTAGAAGAACTCAGAGAAGTGATTATACTCGTGGTTTCAGCTTATTACAGCAGAAGAGTACAGAGTAAGATCAGCGAAGGTCTCAAGTGCACAGGGCAGAGCCCAGGAGAGATGCAGTACACACTCCTCTTGCACTCTCGTCCTAGATGTCTTCTCCCAGTTGAGTCCCTGGGAAGGCACTCAATCCTCCTCCCAGCAACAGTGTGTGACAATAGATGTGAAATATTACCCATCAGGAAAGCTCACTCACGCCTTGATGTCCACGGTTTATACCAGGAGTGAGTCGCAGAGGCCTGGAGCATTTCTGACCTGCCTTAGTTGCTTTGTCTGCAGCCCTGGTGGAGGTCAAGCTGCTACAGAAGAGCACAAAGCACCCGTCATCAATCACATGCTTAGCCAGACTCTGTCCTGTCCCAGCGCCCCCGGCGAGATACACTCCCTGGCGGGTAGGGTATTCCGAAGGCTTAGGGGCAACTCCTAGACCCTGTGAAGGGCCGGCTGTTTACTTAGAATGTGTAAGGTTTGACCCCCTCAGGGCTCTTTGTTGTTGTTTAGTTGTGAAGTTGTGCTCAATTCTTTGCAACCCCATGTAGCCCACTAGACAACTCTGCCCAGGGATTTCCCAGGCAAGAATACTGGAGTGAGTTGCCTTTTCCTTCTCTAGGAAATCTTTCCGACCCAGGGATCAGACCCACATCTCCTGGATTAGAAGACAGATTCTTTACCAATGAGCCTGGACTGTAGCTCTCAGAGCTGCCAACGTAAACTTTTATCACATAGGAACTAAATCATGGAGGGTGCCATGAGAAGCATTAAATATGAGGTAGGGTACAGACAGCTTAACCCAGCAGTAGAGTTTACAAGAGTTAGCAGAAACAGGGCTGGGAACTAGGGGAGAAGCTCCAAATCAGTTGTATTCATCCCCATAAGATAATGAAATGCTAAAAAGCATGAGGACTGAAAGGGGCATTTTCAAATAGAGGGATTATATGATAAGATCCATGTAGAGTTCAACTGGATAGCAGGTGTGTAGAACCACATCAACTCATCATAAACAGGAAAGCCTCAATTCCAACATAAACCCTTCCCAGCCAATAAATCAAACAAATTCCTGTTACAGCCCACCACACGTGCGTAGAAAAGATCCCAGCATTTGGAGAGAAGCTGTAGTACTAATAGTTGAGCCCCTGAGATGATTTTCAATTAATGTGTCTAAAATGATCTTCTACTAGAAATAAATGTTGTCATAATACAATAAACCTAATTTTTTATGAATTTTTTTTTCTTTTTTGTGTGTTTTGCCATTCTAACCATTCTAACAGTCAGGTTTTTGTGCCCAGGGACTTAGGAAACAGAAGTGGCAGTCCCTGGAAGAAAGAGAGAGAGAGAGCAGGAGAGAGAGGCAGTCCCTCTTTCTATTTTTATGCATTAAAACCTTACACACTTGGGAAAATATAAAGCACATACATCTAAGACAACAAACCAGGCAGAAAATAATCATAAGGACTAGTCAGCCTGCCCCAGCCTTTACTCTCAAGGATATTCCACTGAAAGGAGAGGGACAGCAGAGGCCACAGGGGTGATTTCGTGCATCCCAGTGGTTGGACTCCAGCGTGATCTAAGAGGTAGCCTGTGCTGCAGAGAATAGGACCCTGTATCTTAGGCTGATCTTCAGGAAGGAGTCTTCAAACACACACACATTTCATTGCAGCCAGAGTATGCAGATAAGGGCCTTATTGAATACACATTCGCCAAAAAAGACTCTAGACGAGAAATGACTCCATGGCACCCAGACAAGTTCTGATAGATGAGGCCTTAGAGAAACTCACACATTTTGCAATACCTAGAACATGGTACAGGAGGATGACCTGCATGTTCCTAAGAACGGCCGAGATATGTCCCATCTGATGGCTAGACATGAAGGCTCATGCAGTTAGAAGCAAGAGATGTCTCCAAGGGACTCTTGAATGTACTTCTCAACCAACTCTCGTTGGAATAATAGGAGTCTTAGAGAATGTCTGTATTATTATATGACAGAGAGGACTCAATGGGCCAAACTTCTAATGCTTTGTTACAAAATAAACTCTGTAGGATGTAAGGAAATCCAGGGAAAATATTGAAATATGATTCCCAAATTGAGAAATAAATTTCCCATACCCTCTAACAGAGTGGTACATTAAAATTAAAAAAAAAACGACTTAAGCTCTACTTCTCACCTATGTTGTGGGTCTACACCTATTTCAATTATGAGATGATTTTACATCATGTAAAACGTGTCTCAGCTAGCATGCTGTGCCTACTGGTCTGCATCTCATTGTGTATAATAATCATTTATGCATCGGTCTCACTAAGATGAACTTCCTGTGAGAAGTATTTACATCTTACACATCTTCACATTTCCCATGGTGCTAGCAGAGTTATTGGACACCCAAACACCTTAGTGAATTTGATAAATGAATAAATGTTATCTTAGAAAAATGGCAAGTATGGGAAACTGAAGTTGGTGAAAAAACAAACCACAGTGCTACCCATTATGTAAAGTGATCCAGTCCGGTTTCTGCCAAAATACCAGCTGGAATTTTTCAATGTAATTTGACAGGCTTGGTTAGTGATTCTATGAATCAATGAGTTGTCCTAGATTTGTGTTGACATACTCAGGGAGCCTAAGATAAAATGAGCCTGACCAAGGAGGAATTTGTATTTTTATGATGTGGGAAATATTGCTGGGAAGAAAAGGCCCTATTTCCACTAGAGTGTATGGAAAATATCCTCTGGGCTGCCAGGAATCTCACTCCCATCTCACCTTGCTCTCTTCTATAACCTGACCTCTCACAGGTTCCTAGTATGAAAGACTTCAAACACACACACACACACACACACACACATTTCATTTGAACCAGAGTATGCAGATAGGAGCCTTACAGAATATACATTCATCAAAAAAAGAAACATGGAAGAGGTCAAAGGAAGAGAATAAATGACCCAAATTAGTCAAAACAAAACAGTGTCCAAACTGCTTCTGAGAGCAACTCTGTCTGATGCACTGGATAGGATGTAAAGCTCCAATGCCATTTTGCAGACTGCTGAAAGACAAATGTAACCTTCCAAAGTTAAATATTGCACTTAAATTCCTTTTGAGTCTATATTTAACTTTAATTTCTGATCAAACTAACTGCTTGTGAGATGACAGAAATTCATTATCATGTGAAAAGCATTTCTCTTGGTGGCATGTACTCGGAAGAGGGAAAAAATAGAACAGTCACATGAGAACCAGAGGCTCAGGTTCACAGTGAGCACTCTGCACGTCAGAGAGCTCTGTGACTTACTAATATATGCAAAATGGCTCCGTAATATGTTAGGTAGGTATTTAGCTGAAAAAATTAAACACTGCCACCACGTGCCATTTAAGGAATGATCCAAGCAGTTTTGATCAAGTAAGAAGGGGTGTGTGCACTTTGCAGAATTTTAAACAAAGCTTAAATAAGACATGTTCCACCCGCCTCCTGTGATATAGCTTAAACGCATCCCAAAGCTGTCCTTCCACGGCTGCCCACAGAGGTCCTTGCCAAGAAAGGTAGCTTCACCATTTCTAAAACCCTCAGGGCTCTAGAACTCTGTTCCAGAGATGAGAGTGGTGGCAGGGGTAGTTTAGTTGCTAAGTTGTGTCTGATTCGTGTGACCCCATGGACTATAGTCCACTAGGCTCTCTGTCCATGGGATTTCCCAGGCAAGAATGCTGGAGCGGCTTGCCATTTCCTTCTCCAGGGGATCTTCCCAACCCGAGGATTAAACTTGCATCTCCTGCATGGCAGATGGATTCTTTCCTGTGAACCACCAAGGCAGCCACGGAAATGATACTCCAGAGCGAGAGAAGGTGCAGTTGTAAAGCTCAGCATCACAACATTAGAGCATTGGAATTGACATGAAAGACAACGAACTCCAACCTCCTGTTTGATACTGAAACCCTGTATTTATTGTTACCAAGTAATCCGGCAGTTTCTGTTATTGGGCGTCAGGGCGAGTCCCCCCAAAATGTGCCACACTGGCACACTGACTGTTTGAATTAAAATTACTTAAGAAAGAGTCAAAGCAAAGGAGATATTCTGATCTTCCTTTCTCTCTCCTGTAAGCAGAAAATAAATCTGTCATGTGAAAGGTGCCCTGCTTGCATCTGGATATAGAAAAACACTTTTATCACCAGAGATAAAGAATTCAGAGTCGAAAAGCCTGTCTAACCACACCCTGTTACTTCTTTAATTTACTGCCCAAAGACCAAAATCTGTTTAGAGTCTTCACTAATTCAGCACCCAAAATCGAAGTTTCTTTGTCCTGTCAATTTATCACAAATGCACTGTTTGTCCAAAAAGCGTACAATTTGTCTGCTTTGGCCACTTCTTGAATTCTACTTTTATGAAATCTCCATGTGCAAATTAAAATTTGTCTCTTTCTCCTGTTAATTTGTCTTATTTTAATTTTATTATTAGTCCAGACACAAGAACCCAAAAAGAGAAATTTCTGCCTTCCTTGACAGTATGCTGGCAGAATACCCCTAAGTCTAGCCGAGTCTTACTATTGGGGCCTTTTATTAGGGCGCACTTTTTGAACCACTAACTCACAACGCAAGCACCCACTTCATAGACCGTTATATTCGGGGAAATCAAAGTCCGCTAATGTCACAGCACCAGCAGCCACACTATTCACTCAGCGCTTTCAATGAGACAGGCACAGTGTTTTTACAAATTGAAAACTATGTACAGAGTAAATATTTATTTTAGAGTGCAAAGTGAAATCATGATAAATTGCAAATTTCTAAGAATGTACAAGTACCAAGGATATGACAAAATCCAGAAAACACACTATTTTTCTTAAATAACTTCATCATATATCTGTCACACCTTTGCCATTCATGTTTTGGCTATATGCTCTTTAATCACCTATGTAGTATTATTTTTGATGGTTGCATTAGAATGATAAGTTAGCTATTCCTCTAACATGGTTAAAATTTGTTTTTATTATTAATGATTTTGGAAACTTTTTTTTTTTTTTACAACTCCACACTCATCAATGGTAACTGTCAGCAAAATTTTAGAACTGCTTTCACATTTGGGAAAACCTGGATCAAGTTTGTTACCAACCTTGTAAAGTATTTACAAGTACTTACATCGCCAGTATTTGACAGTGTTTATAACTCTTTTCCTTTGAGCTAAGTTAGATTCCAGTCTAGCTTCTGGTTCCATGGATTTCAAACTCTGTTTCTTCTCTGCAATAGATGAAAAGTGAAAGTGAAAGCCACTCCGTCCTGTCTGACTCGTGACCACATGGACTATTCAGCCCATGGAATTCTCCAGACCAGAATACCGGAGTAGGTAGCCTTTCCCTTCTCCAGGGAACCCAACCCAGGGATCAAATCCAGGTCTCCCACATTGCAGGTGGATTCTTTACCAGCTGAGCCACAAGGGAAGCCCCTGATGAAAAGTAGACCCATGTATATATATTGCTCAAGTCCCTCTCAGGGTAGAAGCCTTGCAAGGAACCCTTGTAAATGAGCTTAATTAACTTCTGTGTGGCCTCCCAAGTAGCCCTAGTGCTAAAGAATCTGCCTACCAGTGCAGGAGATGTAAGAGAGGCCAGTTTGGTTTCTGGGTCAGGAAGAACCCCCAGAGGTTGGCACGACAATCCACTCCAGTATTCTTGCCTGGAGAATTCCACAGACAGAGGAGCCTGGTGGGCTGCAGTCCATAGGGTGGCAAAGAGTCAGGCAGGGCGGAAGCGATTTAGCAAGCACGCAGACCTAAAATGTCTTGGCCTATGCCAGCTCCTCCTAAGTGCTCAAGAAGAAGCAGCAGCTTCTGTTTAAATCCATGCCGCCTAAGAAGTCAATGCTACAGTAGTTGATAACCCCACCTATGTTTCAGGTAAAAAAAAGTCAGATTTAGCAAAGTTGAATATTTCATAAAGCCAGGATATTAACACTCACCTAGGAAAACCCAGGGACTGTTCCTAACCTCTGTGATGTATTCCTTTAAGGTAGTTTCCCAAACACTGAAGCTCTCAAACAACTTTGCAGCCATCCTTGTGTTTGATTTCCCTACCTCCACTTCCTACCCCGTTTTACACACATGCACACACACACACACACACACACACGTATGCATGCACATGTATGTTTCTTCACCTATGAAACTCTGCTAATTATTTTTTCAAGTCTCAGCTTAAACATTTCTTCTACCCTAAAGATTTTCCTATTTTATATCCTGGGAATAAATATGGAATTTTAACATATGTTTTTTCTACCTCTTTTGAGATTTTTATAAGATTAGTGACTTTATACTCCATTAATATGCCTTAAATTGCTTCCGTTTTTCTCCCTCCCAAGTTTCTTGACATAGCATTGACAGATTGCACTAACGAAGTTTAAGATGTACAGCCTAATTATTTGGCTTACATACATCATAAAATTAAATTGATTTGTTTCTAAATGTTACCAACCTTGCTGTCCTGGAATAAATTCATATTAGCCTTGAGGAATCTTCTTTTTATGTAAAGCTAAATTCAGTCTGCCAGTACTTTATTTAGGAGAAGGCACTGGCAATCCACTCTGGTAATCTTGCCTGGAAAATCCCATGGACGGAGGAACCTGGAAGATTGCAGTCCATGGGGCTGATAAGAGTCAGATATGACTGAGTGACTTGACTTTCGTCTTTCACTTTCATGCATTTGAGAAGGAAATGGCAACCCACTCCAGTGTTCTTGCCTGAAGAACCCCAGGGACGGAGGAGCCTGGTGGGCTGCCATCTATGGGGTCACACAGAGTCGGACATGACTGATGTGACTTAGCAGCAGCAGCAATACTTTATTTATACTTTTAATATCTAAGTTTTTGAGACCTATTAGTTATTTCTGTTTCTTCTTGTGACTGAATTGGGTATTGCTAAGGTCTGAACACTTTGGCCACCTGATGCGAAGAACTGACTCATTTGAAAAGACCCTGATGTTGGGAAAGATTGAAGGTGGGATGTCAAGGAATGTTTAACAGGAGGATTCCTACATGCTATTTCTCTTTTTCACATATGTAAATCAACAGACCCCATTTTGGCTTTAAGTTAACTTAGTGGTCTTTGGGTATCCTGGAACTGGCAACACTGATGTTGTTAGAGGTAGGTTTTCATGGCTGATACAGCTTATGCCTCATGCTTAACAGATGGGACAGTCACTGGCCTAAAGCAAGTCTTTGTAGGCAAATGCATCCATTTAAAAAATATTTTTTCATTAGGCCCAGTTGGCAGTGGCACATTCTGCCTAATGTAGAGTTTATCAGCTCCAACCAAGCAACATGTCAGTAAGCAAGCTTGCCTTAAGTCCCGTGCGGCACCACAATCTTGTTGCCATCAGTGACTAACCATGAACATTTGGCTATGGTTTTGAAATAATGGGTTGATTTCTTCCTCATTCAGTACATGTATTTTTCCTGATATAAGGAGAAATGGGATTTGACTGTGTTTTAAGTGGTTTGTGTTATTTAGGGCAAAGGATTAGGAGCAAACACCCAAACATTTTTTCCTAAGTGAAATTACTCAAAAGCTGATGCTTTTGACAAATGAAACGCTGCTCACATCCAAATATTTGACCTTGTCCCTGGAAAAGAAACGCAGCCTGGCAGCTGCTGAATGTCTCTGTTCAGAGTGTCAAGGAAGATGATTATACTTTCAAGGCAGACATGAAAAGAAGATGAATATTTTGCATTTTTGATACTCTTACTGCTGCTACTGCTGCTGCTAAGTCACTTTAGTCGTGTCCAACTCTGTGTGACCCCATAGATGGCAGCCCACCAGGCTCCCCCGTCCCTGGGATTCTCCAGGCAAGAACACTGGAGTGGGTTGCCATTTCCTTCTCCAATGCATAAAAGTGAAAAGTGAAAGGGAAGTCCCTCAGTCCTGCCTGACTCTTCTCGATCCCATGGACCGCAGCCCACCAGGCTCCCCCGTCCATGGGATTTTCCACTCTTAGAAACAAATAACTTATTCAGCAAACAGTGTCTTTTTTATGTTGTTTTCGTTTTGTATTGTGAAACAGGCACTGAAGTTGATTTTTTTTTAAGAATCTTATAGATTGGAAACAGAAATAAAGCTATATTAACAATAGTTATAAGCTTAAAGAACATATTGCATTCAGTTCAGTTCAGTCGCTCAGTCGTGTCCGACTCTTTGCAACCCCATGAATCGCAGGAATCCAGGCCTCCTTGTTCATCACCATCTCTCAGAGTACCCTCAGACTCGCGTCCATCGAGTCCATGATGCCATCCAACCATCTCATCCTCTGTTGTCCCCTTCTCCTCCTGCCCCCAATCCCTCCCAGGATCAGAGTCTTTTCCAGTGAGTC
>SJYE01003299.1:0-118947 GCA_006408755.1 Eudorcas thomsonii
TCCCGTGCCAGGATTCCCTCCCTACCTCCTTTGTCGCTCTCTTAGTTCTTAAAAATAAAATAAAATAAAATAAAATTCCTACCAGGTTTTGAAGCCAATGATCTGCTTTGCTGGATGCCTGATGTCCTCTGCCAGCAGTCANTATTTTGTGGAATTTGCTCAGCGTTGAAATGTTCTTTTGATGAGGTAGAGAGGGAGAAAGTGTTCTCCCCATCCTATTCCTCTGCCATCTTTTTTCCCCTCGATCCCTTGTTTTTCCTCTCGAGTTGAGACGGGTAGGGCGGGGAAATTCCTGGGTCACAGCAAAGAGAGGAAAGAGCCCTTCGAGGTCCAAGAGGGAAGGAGTGATTCCCCAGAGATGCTGCAGTGGATAAGGGCCTCACCCAACTTGCCAGGGAAAAGCTTCTGGTATTTCTAGAGTTGCGGCGGGATTTCGCCAGTTACGATGGGGAACCCATGGACCGGCCCCTGTGGCCTCAGGAGAGGACAGTCTTCTTGCCAGTTGCCATGCACCTTCGGGGATTCTTCCCCAGTCATCGCCGAGTCCTCAGTCCATGTCTGGTGTTTAAGCTTGTACCTGAGCTTTGCTCTACCATGCTGACATAAATCTAGGGATTCCCATGGAGCCCCCACAAGAAAGTCAGGCCTCGTCTTGCATGGAGACGTACACTTGCACTTGCCCCTGCAGCTGCAGCAGCTGTGAAAGGCTCACCGTCGAGTGGACACAGGGATCTGTGACTTGAACTCGAGGTACAATCCACGTCTGTCACAGGTGCCAGTGGGTCAGGCTTTGAGCCTCAGGGTGACAGTCGACCCAGTGTAGGGCAGTCACGTTCTTCTGTAGTGAACAACGTATTTGTGGGTCTTGGGGAATTGTGTCAAGACCCCTGATGCTGCTCCCGACAGTCCTGGTTTGAGTGTCTCCTGTTGAGATGTGAGGGAAGTGCTGGGAACCCTTTCCCGACAGAGCAGGAAAGGGACCCTCATGTGGAGTTCAGCAGGGATACTGGGACTCCTTTACATTCATGGCAGGACCCTTGCTGTTCCCCTCGAGTGAGGACGGGCAGCGCGAGAAACTTCTTGGGTCACAGCAGGAAGGTTAATGACACTTAGGAGGTCCAAGAGAGAAGAGGTTCTTTCCCCCGAGATGTCACAGCAGACGAGGTCCTCACCCCGCTTGCAGGGGAGGATCTTTTGGTTTTTCTCATGTGGTGGCGGGTCCTCACGAGTTACAACGGGTAACCCAGGGACTCCCCCTGTGCACTCAGGATTGGACAGTCTCCTTGCCATTTGCCAGGTGCCTCTGGGGATTCTTCCCTAATCATCTCGGTGCTCAGTCCTCGACTTTTGCTGAGGCCAGAGCCTGAGATTTCCTCGACCGTCCTGTCCTAGGTCTTGGTGAACCCCTGAGGGCCCCACTGTGAAGACAGGCTTCTTCTCGCTTGGACACGTGCACGGCTACTTGCCTGACCAGCTGCAGCAGCAGTGTCAGGCTCCATGTCGAGTGGACACAGAAATCTGTGGCTGGCCGTTAATGCCCAAAGTGCTGTCACACGTGCAGGTGTTTTGGGCGTCGAGCCTCGAGGTGACAGTCCAGGCAGTGTAGGGCAGACAGGTTCATCTTCAGTGGACAAGGCATTTGGGGGTCTTGGAGAATGGTGACCGAATCCCAGATGCTCCTCCCTACTTTCCTACTGCGAGCACTTCCGTTTGGGATACGACAGAAGCCCCAGGACACCTTAGACTAAGGAGCAGGAAAAGGGAATATCATCTAGAGATTAGCAGGGGCAAGCTGGGCTTCTCTTGAGTCGTACCGGGTCCATTGGGATTCTTCTTGGGTGCGATGGTTGTGGCCGCTAACTCCTTGTGTCACAGCAACGGAGTAAAGGAGCCCTTCGAGGTCCAAGGGGCAATAGGTGAATTCCCACGAGACTCCGGATCGGATAAAGNTCGGATAAAGCCTCACCCCGCTTGCAAGGCAGAAGCTTCAGGTGTTTCTCGAGTTGTGGCAGGGTTTCTCGAGTTATGACGGGGAGCCCAGGGACACGCTCCTGTGGCCTCAGGAGAGGACAGTCTCCCTGCCAGTTGCCAGTCACCTCTGGGGATTCCTCTCCAATCGTCTCTGGGTGCCCTGTCCTCGTCTTTTGCTGAGGCCAGTGCCTGAGTTTCCCTCGACCATCCTGACCTAGGTCTTTGGGTTCCCCTGAGGCTCCCACAGAGGAGACAGGCTTCGTATCACCTGGACATGTGCATGGCTACTTGCCTGACCAGCTGCAGCAGCAGCGTCAGGCTCCATGTCGAGTGGTCAGAGGGATCTGTGGCTTGCTCTCGAGGTCCAAAGTGCTGTCACATGTGCCAGTGTGTCGTGTGTTGAGCCTTGCGGTGACAGTCAAGGCAGTGTGGGGCTGTCAAGTTCATCTGTGATGGACAAGGCATTTGCGGGTCTTGGGCAATGGTGGCCGAAACCAGGATGCTCCTCCCGACTTTCCTGCTGCGAGCACATCCTCTTGGTATTCAAGCGAAGCTCCAAGAAATCTTTCCCTAAGGGGCAGGAGAAGTGAGGATTATCTGGTGCTTAGCAGGGGCAAACAGGGATCTGTTGAGTCGCAGCGGATCCCTTGATGTTCCTCTCGAGTTCAGACGGTTAGACCAGGGAAATTCCTGGGTCACAGCAAGGGGGGGAAAGAGCGCTTGGGGTCTAAGAGGGACAGAATTATTTCACCAGAGATGCCACAGTGGATAAGGGCCTCACCCCACTTGCAAGAGAGAAGCTTCTGGTATTTTTCGAGTTGCGGTGAAGTTTCTAGAGTTACGACAGGGAGCCCATGGACCCGCCCCTGTGGCCTCAGGAGAGGCCAGTCTTCTTGCCAGTTGCCATGCACCTTTGGGGATTCCTCCCCAGTCATCACTGAGTCCTCAGTCCTGGTCTGGTGGTGAAGCTGGTGCCTGAGCTTTCCTCGCCCATGCTGACATAAATCTTGGGGTTCCCATGGAGCCTCCATAGGAAATCCAGGCCTCGTTTTGCCTGGAGACGTACACTTGTGCTTGCCTCTGCAGCTGCAGCAGCTGTGAAAGGCTCCCCATCGTGTGGACACAGGGATCTGTGACTTGACCTCGAGGTACAACCCAGGTCTGTTACACGTGCCAGTGTGTCAGCCTTCGAGCCTTGGGGTGACAGTCGACCCAGTGCAGTGCAGTCACGTTCTTCGGGAGTGAACGAGGTATTTGGGGGTCTTGGGGAATGGTGGTAAGACACCTGATGCTGCTCGGGACAGTCCTGGTTCGAGTGTCTCCTGTTAGGGTGTGAGGGAAGTGCTGTGAACCCTTTCCAGACAGAGCAGGAAGGGGACCCTCATCTGGAGCTCATCAGGGATACTGGGGCTCCTTTACATTCATGGCAGGACTCTCGGTGTTCCCCTGGAGTTAGGGTGGGCAGCGCGAAAATCTTCTTGTGTCACAGCAAGAAGGTGAACGACACTTTGGAGGTCCAAGAGAGAAGAGGTTCTTTCCCCCGAGGCACCACAGCAGACTAGGCCCTCACACCGATTGCATGAGAGAATCTTTTGGTTTTTCTCCAGTTGTGACGGGGTCCTCTCGAGTTACACCGGGGAACACAGGGACTCGCCCCTGTGCACTGAGGATTGGACAGTCACCGTGCCAGTTGCCAGGCGCCTCTGGGGATACTTCCCTAATCGTCTCGGTGCTCAGTCCTCGAATTGCTGAGGCTGGAGCCTGAGCTTTCCTCCACCATCCTGACCTAGGTCTTATTGTACGCCTGAGGGCCCCACAGGGGAGACAAGCCTCATCCCGCCTGGACACGTGCACTGCTACTTGCCTGACCAGCTGCAGCAGCAGTGTCAGAGTCCATGTCGAGCGGTCACAGGGATCTGTGAATTGGCAACGAGGCCCAAAGGGCTGTAACACGTGCAGGTGTTTCTGGCGTCGAGCTTCGGGGTGATCGTCAAGGCAGTGCAGGGCAGACAGGTTCATCTGCAGTGTGCACGTCATTTGGGCATCTTGGAGAATGTTGGCCGGAACCCTCATGCTACTCCCGACTCTCCAGGTGTGAGCACATCCACTTGGGATGCGAGTGGAGTGCCGGGAATCCTTTCCCATAGGAGAAGGGAAAGGGACCCTCTTTTGGAGCTGAGCAGGGGAAAATGGGGCTCCCCTTGAGTCACGGTGGGACCCACGGGGTTCCTATCGTGTGGAGAAGGTTGTGGTGGAGAACTTCCTTTGTCACTGCAAGAGTGTGAAGGAGACTCTCGAGGTTTAAGAGGGAAGTGGCAATTTCCCCAGAGATGCCGAAGTGGACAAAAGCCTCACCCTGCTTTACGGGGAGAAGCTTGTGGTTATTCTCGAGGTATGCAGTGGTCTTCTCGGGTTACAACAGGGACCCCACGGATCCACCCTTGTGGCCTCAGGACAGGCAATTCAGGGAGCACCTCCTCTTGGGATGTGAGGGGAGTACTGGGAATCCTTTCCCGACAGAGCAGGGAAAGGGACCTTCATCTGGAGCTGAGCAGAGGAAAACAGAGCTTCTCTTGAGTGGCAGAGGGACACTTTGGGTTCCTCTCGAGTGGGGAGGGNGGTCACAGCAAGGGGGTGAAGGAGCCTTTCGAGGTCCAAGATGAAAGGGGAGATTTCCCCCAAGACACCATAGCAGACAAAGGCCTCACCCCGCCTGCAGGTGAGAAGCTTCTGGTTTTTCACGAGTTGTGGCAGGATCACCTCGGGTTACAACGGGGACCCCAGGGACCTACCCGTGTGTCCTCAGAAGAGGCCAGTCTCCGTGACAGTTGCCAGGCACCTCGGGGTTTTCCTTTCCAGTTGTCACCATGTCCTGTGTCCTCGTCTGGTGCTGAGGCCGGTGCCTGAGTTTTCCTCGCCTATGCTGACATAGGTACTGAAGTTCCCCTGGAGCCCACACAGGTGAGTCAGGCCTCGTCTCACCTGGAGACATGCATAGCTGCTTGCCTCCCCAGCTGCAGCAGAAATGTCAGGCTCCCCGCCGGGTGCACACAGGGTTCTGTGGCTACCCTTGAGGTACCCCAGGGCTTTCACACGTTCCAGTGTGCCAGGCATCGAACCTCGGGGTGACAGTCAAGGCAGTGCAGGGCAGTCAGGTTCATTTGGTGTGGACAAGGCATTTGGGGGATTTGTGGAATGGTGGCCTGATGCCTGATGCCCCTCCCAACTCTCCTGGGGCAAGCGCCTCATCCTGGGATGCGAGGGGAGGGCCGGGAAGCCTTTCAAGTCGGTGCAGGGAAAGGGACACTCATGTGGAGCTAGTAGGTTAAAACAGGGCACCTCTTGAATCGTGGTGGGACCCTCGGGGTTCCTCTCGAGTGGGGATGGGTGGGGCGGGGAACTTCTTGGGTCACAGCAAAGGTGTGAAGGAGCCTTTCGAGGTTAAGAGGGAAGGGGTGATTTTCCCTGAGAAGCTGCAGCAGAAATGGCCTCACAACGCCTGTAGAGGGGAAGATTCTGTTTTTCCTCAAGTTGCAGTGGGGTCCTCTCGAGTTACGAGTGGGACCCCAGGGACCCGGCCGTGTGGCCTCAGGAGAGGCAAGTCTCCATGTCAATTGCCAGGCGCCTCTGGAGATTACGGCCCAGTCGCTGCCGGGTACTTAGTCCTCATCTGGTACGGAGGCCGGAGCCTGAGCTTTGCTCGCCCGTGTTGACATCAGTTGTGGGGGCTCCAGGGGAACCCAGGGGAGTCAGGCTTTGTTTTGCCTTTGAGACGTGCCCAGCTGTTTGCTTCCCCAGCTGCAGCAGTAGTGTCTGGGTCCCAGTCAAGTGGACACAGGGATTTGTGGCTTGTCCTCGGGGTACAGCAGGGCTGTCACACTTTCCAGTGTGTCGATGTCGAGCCTCGGGGTGACAGTCGAGGCAGTGCAGGGCAGTCATGCTCATCTGGAGTGGACGAGGTATTTGGGGTAATTAGGGAATAGTGGCCCCACAACTGGTGATCCTCCCGTCTCTCCTGGTGTGAGCTCCTCATCCTGGGATGCGAAGGGAGCACCGTTAAACCTTTCTCAAAGGAGCCGGAAAAGGGACCTTCCTCTAAAGAGGAACAAGGGCAAACGGGACTCCTCTTGAGTCGCAGCCAGACCCTCGGGGTTTGTGTCAAGTGGGGACGTGTGGGATGGGGTACTTCTTGAGTCACAGCAAGGGTGTGAAGGAGTCTTTCCAGGTCCAAGAAGGAAGGGGTGATTTCCCCTGAGATGCCACAGGGGAAAAGGGCTTCACCCCGCCTTCTGGGTAGAAGCTTCTGGTTTTCCTCAAGGTTCAGTGGGGTCCTCTCGAGTTACGACAGGGACCCCAGGGACCCACCCCTGTCGTCTCAGGAGAGGCCAGTTTCCGTGCCAGTTGCTAGGAGCCTCTGGGGATTCTTCCCCAGTCGTTGCCTGGTCCTCAGTCCTCGTCTGTTACTGAGGCCGGAGCCTGAGCTTTCCTCGCCCATGCTGACATAGGTCTTGGGTTTCCCCTGGATCCCACAGAGGGGAGTCTGGCCTCATCTCGCCTGCAGAAGTGCACGGCCGATTGCCTCCCCAGCTGCAGCAGCAGTGTCAGGCTCCCAGTCGAGCAGACACAGGGATCTGTGTCTTGCCCTCGACGTACCCCAGGACTGTCATACTTGCCAGTGTGCTGGGCGTCGATCATCATGGTGACAGTCGAGGAAGTGCCGGGCAGTCAGGTTCATCTGGAGTGGACGAGGCATTTGGGGGTCTTGGGGAATGGTGGCCCGATACTGATTCTCCTCCCAACTGTCCTGGCGTGAGCACCTCCTGTTGGGATGCGAAGGGAGCACCGGGAACCCTTTCTCGATGCAGCAGGGAAAGGGACCCTCATCTGGACCTGAGCAGGGGAAAACAAGGCTTCTCTTGAGTCGTGGCAGGACCCTCCGGGCTTCACTCTAGTGGGACTGGTGGGGTGAAAACTTCTCGGGTCAGAGAAGGAGGCTTTCCAGGTTCAAAAGGGAAGGGGCAATATCTCACGAGATGCTTCAGTGGACAAGGGACTCACCCCGCCTGCAAGGGAGAAGTTTCCAGTTTTTCTTGAATTGAGTCGTGGTCCTCTCGAGTAAAGACGGGGACCCCAGGAACACACCCCTGTGGCCTCAGGAGAGGCCAGTCACCATGGCAGTTTCCAGGATCGTCTGGGGATTCTTCCCCAGTTGTCTCCTGGTCCTCAGTCCTAGTGTGGTGCTGAGGCCAGAACCTGAGCTTTCCTCACCCCTGCTGACATAGCTCTCGGGCTTCCCCTGGAGCCCCCACAGGGAAGTCAGTCCTCGTCTCACCTGGAAAAGTGCTGCGTTCTTGCCTCCCAGGCTGCAGCAGCAGTGTCAGGCTCCCCGTTGAGCAGACACAGGGATGTGTGGCTTGCCCTTGAGATACTTCAGGGCTGTCACACCTTCCAATGTATTGAGTGTCAGGCCTCGAGATAACATTCGAGGCAGTGCAGGGTATTCAGGTTCAACTGGAGTGGACGAGGCATTTCAGCCTCTTGGGGAATGGTGGCCAGAAACTTGATTCTCTTCCCGACTCTCTTGGTTCAAGCGCCTCCATTTTGGATGCGAGGGGAGCACTGGGAACTCTTTCCCGACGGAGCAGGGATAGGGACCCTCATCTGGAGCTGAGCAGGGGAAAACGGGGCTCCTCTTGAGTTGTGGCTGGACCCTCGGCGTTCATCTCGAGTGGGGCGAGTGGGGCGAATGGGGCGGGGAACTTTTTGGGTCACAGCAAGGGTGTGAAGGAGCCTTTCGAGGTCCAAGAAGGAAGGGGTGATTTCCCCCAAGGCACCGCAGCAGACAAGGTATTCACCCCGCCTGCATTGGAGAAGCTTCTGGTGTTTCTTGAGTTGAGGCGGGGTCCTCTCGAGTTATGACTGGGACACCAGGGACCCACCCCGTTGGCTTCAGGAGAGGCAACTCTCCGAGCGAGTTGTGAGACGCCTCTAGGGATCCCTCCCCAGTCGTCCCTGGGTCCTCATTGCTCATATGGTGCTGAGGCCAGATTCTGAGCTTTCCTCACCTATTCTGACATAGGTCTTGGGGCCTCCTGAAGCCCCAACAGGGGAATCAGGCCTCGTCCTGCGCGAAGACATGCACAGCCACTTTCGTCCCTGGCTGCAGCAGAAGTGTCAGGCTCCTCGTCGAGCGGACACCGGGATCTGTGGCTTGCCATTGACATACCTCAGGGCTGTCACACGTGAGAGTGTGGGGGGCGTCAGGCCTCGAGACGACAGTTGAGGCAGTGCAGGGCAGTCAGGTTCATCTGGAGTGGAGGAGGCATTTGGGGGTCTTGTGGAATGGTGGCCGGAAACCTGATTCTCCTTCTGACTCTCCTGGTGCAAACACCTCCACTTTGGATGCTAGGGGATCACAAGGATCCCTTTCCCGACGGAGCAGGGAAAGGGACCCTCATCTGGAGCTGCGCAGGGGAAAGGAGCTTCTCTTGTGTCTCAACAGGACCCTCGGGTTGCCTCTCAATTGGGGATGGGTGGGGCGGGGAACTTTTTGCGTTACAACAAGGGTGAAAAGGACTCTTTCAAGGTCCTAGAGGGAAGGGGTGATTTCCCTTGAGACACCGCAGCGGACAAGGGCTTCACCCATATACAGGGGAGAAGTTTCTGGTTTTCCTCGACTTGCAGTGGGGTCCTCTCGAGTTACAATGGGGACCCTAGAGACCTGCCCCTGTGATCTCAGAAGAGGCCAGTTCCTGTGCCAGTTGCTTGGCGCCTCTGAGGATTCTTCCCCAGCCTTTTCCTGGTCTTCAGTTCTCTTGTGGTACTGAGGCCAGAGCTAGGGCTTGCCTCGCCAGTGCTGACATAGGTCTTGGCTTTCCCATGTAGCCACCAGAGGTGAGTCAGCCTCGTTTTGCTGGAGATATGCATGGTCGCTTGCCTCCCCGGCTGCAGCAGCAGTGTCAGGCTCCCCATCAAGTGGACACAGGGATCTGTGGCTTGCCCTCGAGGTATCCCAGGGCTGTCACACGTGCCAGTGTGTTGGGCATCGAAACTCAGGGTGAAAGTCAAGGCAGTGCAGGGCATTCAGGTTCATCTGGAAGGGACGAGGCATTTAGGGGACTTGGTAAATTGTGGCCCAACCCCTGATGCTCCTCCCGACTCTCCTGGTGCGAGCGCCTCCTCCTGGGATGCGAGGAAATCGCCGGGAAACCTTGCACGACGGAGCAGAGAAATGGACCTTCATCTGGAGCTGAGCAGGGGAAAACGGGGCTATTCTTGAGTCACGGCGGGACCCTCGGATTTCCTCTCGAGTGGTGACAGGTGGGGCGAGGAACTTCTTGGGTCACAGCAAGAGCGTGAAGGAGCCTTTTGAGGTCCAAGAAGGAAAGGATGATTTCCCCCAAGATGCCGCAGTGGTCAAGGACCTCACCCCGCCTGCAGGGGAGAAGCTTCTGATTTTTCTCGAGTTGCAGTGGGATCCTCTCGAGTTACGATGGGGACCCGAGGGACCCACCCCTGTGGCCTCAGGAGAGGCCAGTCTCCATGCCAGTTGCCAGGCGCCTTTGGGGATTCCTCCCCAGTTGTCACCGGGTCCTCAGTCCTCGTCTGTTTGTGAGTCCAGAGCATTAGCATTCCTTGCCCGAGCTGAGATAGGTCTTGGGTTCCCCTGGAGACCACATGGGCAGTGAGGCCTCGTCTCTCCTGGAGACATGCACGGCCACTTTCCTCCCCAGCTGAAGCAGCAGTGTCAAGCTCCCTACTGGGTGGACACAGGGACATATGGCTTGCCCTCGAGGTACCCTTGGGCTGTCACACATGCCAGTGTGTCGGGCATCGAGCCTCGGGGTGACTGTCGAGGAAGTGCAGGGCAGTCAGGTTCATCTGGAGTGGAGGAGGCATTTGGGGTTCTTTGGGAATGATGGTCCAACCCCTGATGCTCCTCCCGACAATCCTGATGCGAGGGCCTCCTCTTGGGATGCGAGCGGAGTTCTGAAGACCATTTCTCGACAGAAAAGGGAATGGGACCCTCATCTGGAGCTAGCAGGTTAAAACGTGGCTCCTCTTGAGTTGCGGTAGAACCATTGGTGTTCTTCTCAGGTGAGGACGGTGAGGTGGGGATCTTCTTGGGTCACAGCAAGGGTGTGAAGGAGCGTTTCGAGGTCTAAGATGAAAGGGATGATTTTTCCCAAGAGGCCGCAGCGGAAAAGGGCCTCACATCTCCTACAGATAAGAAGCTTCTGTTTCTTCTCAAGTTGCAGCGGGGTCATCTTGATTTACGACTGGGACCCCAGAGACCCGGCCCTGTGCGTTTGGAGAGACCAGTCTCTGTGTAAGATGCCAGGTGCCTCTGGGGGTTCTTGCCCATTCATTGCTGGGTACTTAATCCTCGTTTGGTACTGAGGCTGGAGCCTGAGCTTTTCTTGCCCATGTTGACGTGGGTCTTTGGGTTTCCCTGGAGCTCCCACAGGGGAGTCAGGCCTCATCTCAAATGGAGACGTGCACGGCCGCTTGCCTCCTTAATTGCAGCAGCAGTGTCAGGCTTCCTGTCAAGTGGACACAGGGATCAGTGTCTTGCCCTCGAGGTACCCCAGGGCTGTCACACGTACCAGTGTGTCAGGCTTCGAGCCTCAGGGTAACAGTCGTGGCAGTGCAGGGCAGTCAAGTTCATCTGGAGTGGACGAGGCATTTGGGGGTCTTGGGGAATAGTGGCCCCACCACTGATGATACTCCCGTCTCTCCTGGTGTGAGCACCTCATCCTGGGATGCAAGGGGAGCGCCAGGAACCCTTTCCCAAAGGAGCCTCTAAAGGGACACTCATCTGGAGCTGAGCAGGGGAAAACAGGACACCTCTTGAGTCGCAGAGGGACCCTCCAGGCTCCTCTCTAGTGGGGATGAAACTTCTTGGGTCAGAGCAATGTTGTAAAGGAGGCTTTCCAGGTCCATGAGGGAAGGGGTGATATCCCCCAAGAAGCTGCAGCGGACAAGGGTCTCACCCTGCCTGCATGGGAGAAGCTTCTAGTTTTTCTCAAGTTGACTTGGGGTCCTCTTGATTAATGACAGGGACCCCAGGAACCCACCCGTGGTCTCAGCAGAGGCCAGTCTCTATGCCAGTTGCAAGGCTGCTCTGGGGATTCTTTCCCAGTAGTTAACTGGTCCTCAGTCCTCGTCTGGTACTGAGGCCAGAGCCTGAGGTTTCGTTTCCCATGCTCACATAGGTCTTGAGTTTCCCCCGGAGCCCCCACAAGGGAATCAGGCCTCTTCTCGCCTGGACAGGTACATGGCCATTTGCCTCCCCAGCTGCAGCAATAGAGACAGACTCCCCTTCGTGTGGTACAGGTGTCTGTGGCTTACACTCGAGGTACCCCAGGGCTGTCACACGTGCCAGTGTGTCCAGAGTCGAGCCTCGAGGGGACAGTTGAGGCAGTGCAGGGCAGTCAGGTTCATGTGGACTGGATGATACATTTAGGTGTCTTGGGAAATGGTGGCCTGACAACTGGTTCTCCTCCCAAGTCTCCTGGCGGGGGCGCCCCCTCTTGGGATGTGAGGGAGCACCGGGTACCCATTCCCAGCGGAGCAAGGAAAGGGACCCTCATCTGGAGCTGAGCATTGGAAAATGGGGCTCTTCTTGAGTCGAGGCAGGACTCTTGGTGTTCCTCTTGAATGGGGAATTGTGGATGGGGGAACATCATGGGTCACAGCAAGGGTGTGAAGGAGCCTTTCGAGGTCCAAGAGAGAAGGGGTGTTTCCCCTGAGACGCCAGAGCAGACAAGGTCCTCACTTCACCTGCAGGAGATAAGCTCCTGGTTTTCTCGACTAGTGCAGGGTCCACTCTAGTTATGACGGGGACCACAGACACCAGCCCCTGTAGCCTCAGGAGAGGCCACTCTCCGTGCGAGTCCAGGCACCTCTGGGGATTCCTCCCCAGTCGGTGCTGTGTCCTCAGTCTTTGTCTGGATTTGAGATCGGAACCTGAGCTTTCCTCGCTCGAGCTGACATGGGTCTCGAGGTTTCCCTGGAGTCCACACAGGGAAGTCTGGTATCCTCTCCTGTGGAGACGTGCAGGGATGCTTTGTGCCCGAACTGCAGCAGCAGTTTCAGGCTTCCCATTGAGAGGACACAGGGATCTGTGGCTTGCTGTCGAGGTATCCCAAGGCTGTCAAACGTGACAGTGTCGGGAGTCGATCCTCGGAGTGACAGTCGAGGCAGTGCAGGGCATTCAGGTTCATCTGGAGTGGACGAGGCATTTGGGGGTCTTGAGGAATGGTTTCACGACCCCTGGTGTTCCTCCCAATACTCCTGGTGCTAGCATATCTTCTTGGGATGGGAGGGGTGCGCCGGGAATCCTTTCTCGACAGAGCAGAGAAAGGGACCCACATCTGAAGCTGAGCAGGGGAAATGGAGCTCCGCTTGAGTCGCAGAAGAACATCACTGTTCCTCTCGAGTGGAGAGGTGTAGGTCGGGGAACTTCGTGAGTCACAGAAAGGGTGTGAAGGAGCCTTTCGAGGTCCAAGAGGAAAGGGGTGATTTCACCTAAGACGATGCAGTGAACAAGGGCCTGACCCCACGTGTAGGGGAGGAGCTCCTGATTTTTCTCGAGTTGTTCAGGGCCCTCTCCAGTTACGACAGGGACCCCAGGGACCCACCAATGTAGCCTCAGGAGAGGCCAGTCTCCGTGGGTCTTCAAGGGGCTCTGGGGATTCCTCCCCAGTGGGCGCCAGGTCCTCAGCCTTCATCTGGATCTCAGGCCGGAGCCCGAGATTTGCACGCCCATGCTGACATGCGTCTCAGGGTTCTCCTGGATCCCCCACAGGGGAGTCAGGCCTCCTCTCGCACGGAGACTTGCATGGCCGCTTTTCTCCCGATCTGCAGCAGCAGTGTCAGTATCCCCATCGAGCGGACACTCGGATCTGTTGCTTGCCCTCGAGGTACCCCAGGGCTGTCACACGTGCTAGCATGGCATGTCGATCCTCAGGGAGACAGTGGAGGAAGTGCAGGGCAGTCAGGTTCATCTGGAGTGGATGAGGCATTTGTTGATCTTAGGTAATGGTGGCATGACCCCTGGTGTTCCTCCCAACTCTCCTGGTGCAAGTGCCTTTTCTTGGGATGCAGCGGTAGCACAGGGAAACCTTACCCAAGGGAACAGGGAAAGAGACCGTAATCTGGAGCTGAGCATGGAAAAACGGGGCTCTTCTTGAGTCTCAGAGGGACCCTCAGTTTTCCTCTAGAGGGGGACGGCTGGGTGGACAAACTTCGCAGGTCAGAGCAAGGGTGTGAAGGAGCCTTTAGCGGTCCAAGAGGGAAGGGCTGATTTCGACCGAGACGCTCAGCAGAAAAAAGCCTGACCCTGCCCGCAGGGGAGAAGCTCATGGTTTTTCTCGAGTTGTGGCAGGGTACTTTTGAGTTAAGACGGGGACCCTAGCGGCCCACTGCTGTGGCCTCAGTAGAGGCCAGTTTCCAGGAAAGTTGAGAGGGGCATCTGGGAATTCCTCCCCAGTCTGCGATGGGTCCTCACTCCTCATCTGGAGCTGAGGCCGGAGCCTCAGCTTTCCTTGCTCATGCTGACATTGTTCTTTAGTTTGCCATGAGGCCCCAAAAGGGGACACAGGCCTCGTCTCGTGTGGAAACATGCAAGGCCGCTTTCCTCCCTAGCTGCAGCAGCAGTGTCAGGCTCCCTGTCAATCGGACATAGGGATCTGTTTCTTGCCCTCGAAGTAACCCAGGGCTGTCACACGTGCCAGTGTGTCTAGAGTCGATCGTTGCGGTGACAGTCGAGGCATTGCAAGACAGTCAGGTTCATCTGGAGTGGATGAGGCATTTGGGGGTCTTGGGGAATGGTGGCACGATCCCTGGTGTTCCTCCCAACTCTTCTGGTGTGAGCTCATCCTCTTGGGATGCAAGGGGAGCGACGGGAATCCTTTCCCTTCGGAGCAGGGAAATGGACCCTCATCTGTAGCTGAGCAGGGGAAAACAGGGCTCCTCTTGACTCGCGGTGGGACCCTCGGTGTTCCTCTCGAGGGGGAACGGTTGTGTCGGGGAAAATCGTGGCTCACAGAAAGGGTGTGAATCAGACTTTCGAGGTCTAAGAGGGAAGGGGTGATTTCCCCTGATATGCCCCGGTGCATAAGGTGTTCACCCCGCCTGCGGGGGGAGGCTCCTGGTTTTTCTCGAGTTTAGGCAGGGTCCTCTTGATTTAAGACAGGGGCCCCATGGACCCGCCCTTGTGGCCTCACGAGAGGCCAGTCTCCATGGGAGTTGCGAGGGGCCTCTGGTAATCCCCCCGTCGGCGGCACGTCCTCAGTCCTATTCTGGAGTTGAGGCGGGAGCCTGAGATTTCCTCGCCCGTGCTGACATGTGTCTTGGGTTGCCCCTGGAGCCCCCACATGGGAGTCAGGCCTTGTCTCGCGTGGAGACATGTACGGCCGCTTTCATCCCGAGATGCAGCAGCTGTGTCAGGCTCCCTGTCGAGCGGACACAGAGATCTGTTCCCTGCCCTCAAGGTACCCCAGTGCTGTTACACGTGCAGCGTGGCATGAGCTGATCCTTGGGATCAGTCGAGGCAGGGCAGGGCAGTCAGGTTCATCTGGAATGGAGGAGGTATTTGGGGTCTTAGGGAATGGTGGCATGACCCCTGGTGTTCCTCTTAACACTACTGGCGCCATTGCCTTTTCTTGGTATGTGAAGGTAGCGCCTGGAATCCTTTCTCGACATAGCAGGGAAACAGACCATAATCTGGAGCTCAGAAGGGGAAAACGGGGCTCATCTTGAGTCGTGGCGGGATCCTCGGTATTCCTCTTGAGTGGGGATGTGTATGTAGGGGAAATTCGTGGGTCAGAGCAAGGGTGTAATGGAGTCTTTCAAGTTCCAAGAGGGAAGGTATGATTTCCCCCTAGAGACCGCAGTGTACAAGGATTTCACCCCACCCTCAGGGCAGAAGCTCCTGGTTTTTTTCTATTTGTGGCTGTGTCCTCTCGAGTTACAATAGGGACCTCTGAGGCCTGCCACTGTGTCCTCAGGAGAGGCCAGTCTCCGTGCGAGTATCGAGGGGCCTCTGGAAATTCCTTCCAATTCAGTGTTGGGTCTTCAGTCCTCGTCTGGAGCTGAGGACGGAGCCTGAGCTTTGGTTGCCTGTGATTACATGGGTCTGTGGGTTCCCCTAGAGAACCCACAGGGGATCACGCCTCATCTCTCAAGGAGACATGCATGGCTGCTTTCAAAGCGAACTGCAGCAGCACTGACAGGCTTCCTGTGGGGCGGACACAGGGATCTGTGGCTTGCCTCGAGATACCCCAGAGATGTCACACGTGCCAGTGTAGTGTGAGTCGATCCTCCGCATGACAGTCGAAGCAGTGCAGGGCAGTCAAGGTCATCTGGAGTGGATGGGGCATTCAGGAGTCTTGGGAAATGGTGGCACGATCCCTGGTGTTCCTCCCAACTCTTCTGGTGCAAGCTCATCCTCTTGGTATGAGAGGTGAGCGCCAAGAATCCTTTCCTGACGGAGCAGGATAAGGGATCCTTATCTGGAGTGGGGCAGTGGAAAACGGGACTCCTTCTGAGTCGCGGTGGGATCCTCGGTGTTCCTCTCGAGTGGGGATGGGTAGGTCGGGGAACTTCGTGGGTCACAGCAAGGGTGTGAAGGAGGCTTTCAAGGTCCAAGAGGGAAGGGGTGACTTCCCCCAAGGCACCATAGCGGACAAAGGCCTGACATTCCTGCAGGGTACAAGCTCCTGGTTTTTCTCGAGTTGTGGAGGGGTCCTCTCGAGTTATGACAGGGACCCCTGAGATCTGCCCCTGTGGCCTCCAGAGAGGCCAGTAACCATGCGAGGGGCCCCTAGGGATTTCTTCCCAATAGGCGTAAAGTTGGCAGTTCTCCTCCTGAGCTGGGGCCAGACCCTGAGCTTTCCTTTCCTGTGCTGACATGGGTCTGTGGGTTCCCATGGAGAACACACAGGGGTGTCAGACCTCATCTTACATGGAGACGTGTATGGTCGCTTTCCTCGCAAGCGACAGCAGCAGTGTCAGTCTTCCCGTCTAGCAGACACAGGGAACTGTGTCTTGCCCTCAAGGTACCCCAGGGCTGTCACAGGTTCCAGTGCGGTGTGAGTCGAACCTCAGTGTGACAATCGAGGCAGTGCAGGACATTAATGTTCATCTGGAGTGGACAAGGCATTTTGGGGTATTGGGGAATGGTGGCACGACCCCTGGTGTGCCTTCCGACTCCCCTGTTGCAAGCACCTCCTCTTGGGATGCGTGGGGAATGCCGGGAATCCTTTCCTGATGAAGCAGTGAAAGGGACCCTCATCTGAAGGTGAGAAGGGGAAAACAGGGCTCCTCTTGAGTCATGGTGGTACCCTCGGTGTTTTTCTCAAGTAGCTACAAGTGGGTCAGGAAATATGTGAGTCACAGCAAGGGTGTGAAGGAGTGTTTCCAGATTTAAGAGGGAAGGTGTGATTAACCCGAGATATGTAAGAGGACAAGGGCCTCACCCCGCCTCAGGGGAGAAGCTCCTGGTTTTCTCGAGTTGTGGCGGGGTCCTCTCATGTTAGGGTGGGGAACCCAGGGACCGCCCCTGTGGACTCAGGAGATTCCAGTCTCCGTACAAATAGTGAGGGGCCTCTGGGGATTCCTCCCCAGTCTGTGCTGAGTCCTCGGCCCTCGTCTGGAGCTGAGGCCGGAGTCTGAGCTTTCCTCGCCCATGCTGACATGGGACTTGGGGTTCCCCTGGAGCCCCCGCAAGGGTGTCAGGCCACGTCTCACGTTGAGACGTGCACCACCACATTCCTCACGAGCTGCAGCAGCAATGTCAGGCTCTCCTTCAAGTGGACACAGGGATCTGTGGTTTGCCCTCAGTGTAGCCCAGGTCTGACACACTTGCCAGCGTGGAGTGAGTCGATCTTCGGGATGACAGTCGAGGCGGTGCAGGGCTGTCAGTTTCCTCTGGAGTGGACGAGGCATTTGAGAGTCTTGGGGAATGGTGGCACGACCCCTGGTGTTCCTCCTGAGTCTCCTCTTGCAATCACCTCCTCCGGGAATGCGATGGGAGCGCCAGGAATCCTTTCCTGACGGACCAAAGAAAAGGACCCTCATCTGGAGCTTAGCAGGGGAAATGGGGGCTCCTCTTGTGTCCCAGCGGGTGCCTCGTTGTTTGATTCGTGTTGGCACGTGGGTCAGGGAACTTTGTGGGTCACAGCAAGCGTGTGAAGGAACTTTTCAACGTCCACGAGGAAAGGTGTGATTTTCCCTGAGAACAACGCAGCAGTCGAGGGCCTCACCCTGCCTGCAGGGTAGAAGCCCCTGGTTTTTCTCGAGTTGCGGTGGGGTCCCCTCGAGGTATGTCTTGTACCGCAGGGACCCGCCCCTCTGGCCTCAGGAGAGGCCTGTCTCTGTGCAAGTTCCGAGGGGCCTATAGGGATTCCTGCCCCAGTCTGTGCCAGGTCCTCAGTCCTTGTCTAAATCGGAGGCCAGACGCTGAACTTTCCATACCCATGCTGACATGGGTTTTGGGGTTCCCCTGGAGCCTCTACAGTGGAGTCAGGCCTTGTCTCGTGTGGAGACGTGCACGGCCGCTTTCTTCTCAAGCTGTAGCAGCAGTATCAGTCTCCCTGTCGAGCAGGCACTGGGATCTGTGGCTTGCCCCAACGTGCCACAGGGCTGTCACACTTGCCAGCTAGGCTTGAGTCGATCCTAGGGGTGAGAGTCAAGTCAGTTCAGGGCATTCAGGTTCATCTGGAGTGGACTGAGGCATTTGGGGGACTTGGAGAATGGTGGTACGAACCATGGAGTTCTTACTGAGTTTCCTGGGTCCAGTGCCACCTTCAGATGCTAGGGAAGTGAGGGAAACCTTTCTCAGCAGAGCAAGGAAAGGGAACCTCATCTGGAGATAAGCAGGGTAAAACGGGGCTGCCTTGAGTCATGGCAAAACCCTCGGTGTTCCTCTTGAGTGGGGATGGGTGGGTCAGGAAACTTCGTGGGTCACAGCAAGGGTGTGAAAGAGCCTTTCAAGGTCAAAGAGGGAAGGGGTGATTTCCCCAGAGACACTGCAGTGGAAAAGGGCCTCAACCAGCATGCAGGGAAGACGCTCTTGGTTTTTCTTGTGTTTTGGCGGGATCCTATTGAGTTGAAGCAGACCCCAGGGACCCGCCCCTGTGGTCTCAGGTAAGGCCAGTCTCTGTACGAGTTGCGAGAGGCCTCTGGGGATTCATCCCCAGTCGACTCCGAAACCTCAGTCCTCTTATGGAGCTGAAGCCGGAGCCCGAGCTTTCCTCGCCCGTGCTGACTTGAGTTTGGGGTTCCCTGGAGCCTCCACAGGGTTGTGAGGCCTCTTCTTGCATGGAGACGTGTACACCAGAGTTCCTCCTGAGCCTCAGCAGCAGTGTCAGGCTTCCTGTCAAGCGGACACAGGAATCTGTGGCTTGCCCTCGAGGCTCCATAGTGATGTCACACGTGCAAGAGTGGCGTGAGTTGATCCTCGGGGTGATATTCCAGGCAGCGCAGGGCAATCAGGTTCATCTGGAGTGGACTGAAGCTTTTAGGTGACTTGGGAAATGGTGGAACGAGGCCTAGAATTCTTCCTCACACTCCACAGGAGAGCACCTGCTCTTGGAATGCGAGGGAAGGGCGATGAATCCTTTCCTGATATAGGACGGAAAGTGACCCTCATCTGGAGCCGAGGAGAGGAACACGGGGCACCTCTTGAATCACGGCAGGATCCTCAGTGTTCCTCTCGAAGTGAAGGGTGGTTCGGGGAACTTCATGGGTCATAGCAAGAGTGTGAAGGAGGCTTTTGAGGTCCAAGAGGAAAGGGGTGATTTCCCCCGAGAGGCCACGAAGCACAAGGGCCTCACTTGCTGCAGGAGAGAAGCTGCTTGTTTTCCCAAATTGCAGAGGGGTCCTCTCGAGTTACTACAAGGACACGAGGGACCCGCCCCTGTGGCCTCAGGAGAGGCTAGTCTCCATGTGAGTTGCAATGGTCCTCTGGGGATTCTGCGTCAGTTGGTGCCGCATCCTCAGTCCTCGTCTGGAGCTGAAGCCAGAGCCTGAGCTTTACTCGCCTGTGCTGACATGGGTCTTGGGGTTTCCCTGGAGCCTCCACAGTGGAGTCAGGTCTCGTCTCGTGTGGAGACGTTTACAGCCGCTTTCCTCCAGAGCTGAAGCATCAGTGTCAGGTTCCCCATTGAGTGGACACAGGGATTCATGTCTTGCCCTGTATTTGTCACAGGGCAGTCAAACATGCCAGCGTGGTGTGAGTCGATCCTATGGTGACAGTCGAGGTCACCCTTCCTTGGTTAAGTGCCTCCTCTTGGGATGCGAGGGGAGCGCTGGGAATCATTTCCCAGCAGAGCAGGGAAAGGTACCCTCATCTGAAGCTTAGCAGGGGAAATTGGGGATCCTCTTGGTTTTTCTGAGTTGCAGCGGGGTCCTCTCTAGTAATAACTGTGAACCCAGGAAACCACCCCTGTGGCCTTAGGAGAGGAGAGTCTCTGTGGGAGTTGCGAGGGTCCTCTCGGGATTCCTTCCCAGTTGGTGGCGGAACCCTCAGTGTTCCTCTCGAGTTGGGTCGGATGGGTTGGGGAACTTTGTGGGTCACAGCAAGAGTGTGAAGCAGCCTTTCTAGGTCCAAGAAGGAAGGGGTGATTTCCCCTGAGACGCTTCAGTGGACAAGGTCCTGACTGAACTTGCAGGGGAAAAGCTGCTGGTTTTTCTCTAGTTGCATCAGGGCCTTTCGTGTTTTATCAGGGCTCCAGGGACCTGCTCTGTGGCCTCAGGAGAGGCTAGTTTTTGTGTGACTTGCGAGGGTCCTCTCGGGGTTCCTACCCAGTCAGTGCTGGGTCATCAGTCCTCGTCTGGAGTTGAGGCCTGAGCCTGAGTTTCCTCGCCCGTGCTGACATGTGTCTTGGTGTTCCCCTGGAGTCTCCACACGGGAGTCAGGCCTCGTCTCACAGGGAGCCAGTGCATGTTTGGTTTCCTCCCAAGATGCTGCAGCAGTGTCAGGCTTCCTGTCGAGTGGACACGGGGATTTGTGCCTTTCCCTCGAGGTGCCACAAGGCTTTCACACATGCCACCATGGCATGAGTCAATCGTTAGGGTGACAGTCGAGGCAGTGCAGGGCAATCCGATTCATCTGGTGTGGACTGAGACATTTGGAGATCTTTGGAAATGGTGGCATGATCCCTGTAGTTTCTCCCGACTCTCCTGGGGAGAGTGCCTCCTCCTGGGATGCAAGGGGAGCGCTGGGTAACCTTTCCCGCTGAAGCAGGGAAAGGGACTCTCATCTGTAGAGGAGCAGGGGAAAACGGGGCTGCTCTTGAGTAGTATGGAATCCTCGCTGTTCCTCTCATGTGGGATCCGGTATGTCTTGGAATCCTGTGTGTCACAGCAAGGGTGTGAAGAACTCTTTGGAGGTTCAAGAGGGAAGGGGTGATTTCCCCCTGAGACGATGCAGGGTACCACAGCTTAAACACACCTGCAGGTGAGAACCTCCTGTTTTTTTCGAGTTGTGTCAGGGTCTCTCGAGTTATGATAGGGGCCTCAGGGACCCGACCTGTGGCCTCACAAGAGGACAGTCCCCGCTCGAGTTGTGAGGAGCATCTGATGATTACACCACAGTTGATGCCGGGTTCTCAGTCATCATCTGGATCTGAGATCAGAGCCTGAGTTTTCCTCGCCATTGCTGATATGGGCCTTGGGGTTCCTCTGAAAACTGCAAAGGGGATTCAGGCCTCGTCTTGTGTGGAGATGTGCGTGTCCGCTTTCCTACCGAGTTGCAGCAGCAGTGTCAGTCTTCCCATCAAGTGGACACAGGGATCTGAGGCTTTCCCTCGAGGTGCCACAGGGCTGTCACACGTGCTAGCGTGACGGGAGTCGATCCTCAGTGTGACAGTCGAGGCAGTGCAGGAATATCAGGTTCATCTGGAGTAAACTGAGACATTTGGGGGTCTTTGAGATGGTGGCACGTCCCCTAGAGTACCTCCCGACTCTCCTGGGGAGAATGCATTCTCCGGATGCCGAGCGCCGTGATTACTTTCCCAATGGTGCAGGGAAAGGGACGCTCATCTGGAGATGAGTAGGGAAAACCCGAGCTCCTTCTGAGTCAGTGCGGACCTTCAGTGTTCCTCTCGGGTGAGGAAGGGTGTGTTGGGGAACTTCGTGGATCGCAGCAAGGGTGTGAATGACCTTTTCCAGGTTCAAGAGAGAAGGGGTGTTTTCCCCCGAGACGCCACACTGGACGAAGATCTCACCCCGCCTGCAGGGGAGAAGCTCCTGGTTTTTCTCCAGTTGGGGTGGTGCCTTCTTGAGTTAATTCAGGACCTCAGGGACCCACTATTGTGCCCTCAGGAGAAACCAGTCTCTGTACAAGTTGCGAGGGGACTCTGGAAATTCCTCCCCAGTCGATGCCAGGTCCCCAGCCCTCGTCTGTTGCTGAGGCCAGAACCTGAGCTTTCCATGCCTGTGATGACAGGGTCTTGGGATTCCCCTGGAGCCTCCACAGGTGAGTCAGGCCTCGTCACCCTTGGAGACGTGCACCGCCGCTTTCCTTCCGAGCTGCAGCAGAAGTGTCAGGCTTCCCATTCGAGTGGACACAGGGATCTGTGGATTGCCCCCGAGGTGCCACAGGGCTGTCACATGTGCCAGTGTGGCGTGAGTCGATCCTCAGGGTGATAGTCGAGGCAGTGCAGGGCAATAAGATTCATTTGGAGTGAACTGAGAAAACTGAGGGTCTTGGCAAATGGTCGCACAACCCGTGGAATTCCTCTAGACAATCCTGGGGAGAGCGCCTCCTGTTGGGAGGTGAGCAGAGCACCAGAAATCCTTTCCCGATGGAGCAGGGAAAGGCACCCTCATCTGGAGATGAATAGGGAAAACGGGGCTCCTCATGAGTCATGGAATTACCCTCCTTTTACCTCTCGAGTGTGGACAGGTGGATCGGGGAACTTTGTGGGTCGCAGCAAGAGTGTGAAGGACCCTTTCCAAGTTCAAGAAGGAAGGGGTGATTTCCCCCGAGATGCCACAACAGACAAGGGCCTCACCCTGCCTGTTAGAGAGAAGCTCATGTTTTTATTCGAGTTGTGGTTGGGTCCTCTTGAGTAACGACAGGGACCTCAGAAACCCGCCCCTGTGGCCTCAGGAGAGGCCAGTCTCTGTGCAAGTTGCTAGTGGACTCTGGGGATTCTTCGTCTGGATTTGAAGCAGGAGGCTGAGCTTTCCTTGCCCTTGCTGACATGGGTTTTGGGGTTCCCCTGAAGCCTCCAATGCGGAATCAGGTCTTGTCTCGCTTGGAGAGGTGCACGGCCGCTTCCCCCCCACACTGCAGCAGCAGTGTCAGCTTTCCATTTGAGCGATCACAGGGATCTTTGGCTTTCACATGAGGTGCCACAGGACTGTCACACGTGCCAGCATGGCGTGAGTCAATCCTCAGGGTGACAGTCGAGGCAGTGAAGGGCAGTCAGGTGCATCTGGAATTGACTAGGCATTTGGGTGTCTTGGGGAATTGTGGCACGACACCTGGAGTTCCTCCTGCCTCTCCTGGGGAGAGCACCTCCTTTTGGTTTGCTAGGGGAGCTCTGGGAAATATTTCCAGATGGATCAGGGAAAGAGACGCTCATCTGGAGCTGAGCAGGGGATAATCACGGCAGAACCCTCGGTGTTCCTCTCGAGGAGTACATTTGGATCGGAAAACTTCATGGGTCGAAGAAAAGATGTGAAGGACATTTTTGAGGTTCAAGAGGAAAGAGACGATTTTCCCTGAGAAGCCGCAGCATACAGGGGCCTCATTCTGCCTGCAGGGGAGAAGCTCCTAGATTTTCTCGAGTTGTGGTGTGGTCCTCTCGAGTTACTTTGCGAACCTCAGGGACCTGCCCGGTGGCCTCAGCAGAGGCCAGTCTCTGAGCGCATTGCCAGGGTCCTCTGGAAATTCCTTCCCAATCGGTTCTGGGTGTTCAGTCCTCGTCTGGAGCTGAGGCTGAAGCCTGAGCTGTCATCATCCATGCTGCCATGGGTCTTGGAGTTCCCCTGGAGCCTCCACAGGGGATTCAGATCACATGAGGTGAGGAAACATGCATGGCTCTTTTCATCCGGAGCTGCAGCAGCAGTTTCAGGTTTCCCATTCGAGCTGACACAGGAAATTCAGGCTTTCCCTCGAGGTGCCACTGGGCTGTCACACGTGCCAGCGTAGCGTGAATAGATCCTCAGGCTGAGTCGAGGCAGCTCAGGAGAATCAAGTTCGTGTGGAGTGGACTGAATCATTTGGGGATCTTGGGGAATTGTGCCACGACCCCTGGAACTCTTCCCTACTATTCTGGGAAGAGCACCTCGTCTTGGGATGCCAGGGCAGTGCGGGGAATCCTTTTCTGACAGGGCATGGAAAGGGACCATCATATGGAGCTTAGCAGTGGAAAACGGGGCACCTCTTTAATCACGGCAAAACCCCCGGTGTTCTTCTTGAAGGATACTCGTGGGTCGTGGAATTTCATAGGTCGCAGCAAAGGTGTGCAGGACATTTTCGAGGTTCAATAGGAAAGGGGTAATTTCCCCTGAGACGCTGCAGCAGACAAGGACCTCACCCCGCCTGCAGGGTAGAAGATCCTTTTTTTTTTTTTTCCTCAAGTTTCGGCAAGGTCCTCTCGAGTTATGACGTGGACCTCAGGGACCTGCAGCTGTGGCCTCAAGAAAGGCCAGTCTCCGTGTGAGTTGTGAGGGGCCTCTCCTGATTCCTCCCCACTCGGTGCTGGGTCCTCAGTCCTCATCTGCAGCTGAGGTTGGAGCCTTAGCTATCGTGGCCCCTGCTAACATGGGTCTTTGGGTTCTCCTGGAGCCTCCACAGGGGTGTCAGGGCTTCTCTCACCTGGTGACGTGCACGACTGCTTTCCTCCTGAGCTGCAGCAGTCCATCTTCCCCTCAAGAGGACACAGGGATCTGTGACTATCCCTTGAAGTGCCACAGAGCTGTCACACTTGCCAGCATGGCGTGAGTCAGTCCTCCTGGTGACAGTCTTGGCAGTGCAGGACAATTAGATTCATCTGGAGTGGACTGAGATATTTGGGCTTCTTGGGGAATAGTAGCACGGCCCCTGGAATTTCTTTAGACACTCCTGTGGGGAGCCTCTCCTCTTGGGAAGCGACGGGAGTGCCGGGAATCTTTTCCCGGTGGAGCAGGGAAAGGTACCCTCATCTGGAGCTGAGCAGGGAAAACTTGGCGCCTCTTGAGTCGTGGCGGTACCCTCCTTCTTCCTCTTGAGTGTGGATGGTTGGAACGGAGAAATTTGTGGTTCGCAGCAAGGGTGTGAAGGACTCTTTCGAGGTTCAAGAGGGAAGGGGTGATTTCCCTCAAGATGCCACACCGGACAAGATCCTCAGCCCACCTTCAAGGGAGAAGCTCCTGGTTTTTCAGGGGTTGCGGCTGGATCCTCTCGAGTTATGACTAGGACCTCAAGGAACCGCTTTTGTGGCATCAAGGGAGGCCAGTCTTTTTGCCACTTGCGAGGGGGTCTGGGATTTCTTGTCAGTCAGAGCCGGGTCCTCAGTCCTCATCTGGAGTTGAGGCCAGAACCTGAGCTTTCCTTGCCCATGCTGACATGGGTCTTGGGGTTCCCCTGGAGCCTCCACAGTGGAGTCAGATTTTGTCTCGCGTGGAGATGTGCACGAACGCTTTCCTCCCGAGCTGCAGCAGCAGTGTCAGGATTCGATTACGAGCATTCACAGGGATCTCTTGCTTTCCCTCGATGAGCGTCAGGTCTGTCACACGTGCCAGCATTGTGTGAGTCGAACCTCTGGGGGACAGTCGAGGTAGTGCAGGGCAACCAGGTTGCTCTGGAGTGGACTGGGACATTTGGGGGTCTTGGGGAATTGGGGCTCTACCCCTGGAGTCCTTCCGAATCTCTTGATGAGTGCACCGCCTCTTGGGATGAGAGAGGAGCGCCAGGCATCCTTTCCCGATGGAGCAGGGAAAGGGATCCTCATCTGGAGCTGAGTAGGGGAAAATGAGGCTCCTCTTGAGTTGAGGCATGACCCTCGGTATTCCTCTTGAGTGGGGTCGGGTGGGTCAGCCCCAACTTTGAGAGGCACATGATGTTTTAGACTTCCTAAAGGCAAATTCTTATGGGAAGTTAGAAATTATTAGTACAGTGGGTTGGTTGTGAATTATATTGGTGAAGCATTTTTTCATCTGTTGTGTGAATAATTGCTGCTAATTCCATGCCCTAGATGGCATAAGAGCTCCCAGGTTAAACCTCTCTGATGACACATGATTGTTTACTACCTCTCAACCATAAACAGCACAGAGAGCTTTGGAGTATTTTGAGAGTCTTAATTTTAATAGGGATTTTTCTTCTTGTTGTGTCAATGATTGCTGCCAGACCTCCATACCCCTATGCACCTGGGAATATATTAATCAATGTATTTGGAATATAGAAGATGATATATAGTAATTTATAAGGTTAGCAATACTAGACTTCTTGAGTAAATGGACTCTTTTTAATAGATCACTTTAATAGATCACTTTAATAGATCTCTTTTTAATAGATCACTGTACTTTGTTATAAATCACTCTCTCCTTGCTATGTGAAAATGTAACTTTATCACTATTTTAAGACTAAGTAGATCTTAACAGGAACATTGGTGAAATGATTATTGTTTGTTGGGCTGATGTTTGCTGCTAAATCTCCATATTCCCTGTCCTTATAATGAATATAATTAGCATATAGGAGAATGAGCATTAATCTTTAAGCATACAGGAGGAATAAGTATATAGGAGAAATAAGAATTAAGCTTTAAGATTAATCATGTTAACCTTGGCTTAAATAAATTCCTTTCTTGATTGTAACTCACTGCACCCTCACCCTATAGGTATGCAACTTTATTTGGAGGGTGATGCCTGGTTTAAGAAAATCACCCATGGAAAAAAATAAGTTTCTTGGTTATCAGAAAGAAAGGGTTGTAAATGTCAGCAGGCAGAAATGGCTTGAAGATGATGTAAAACCCCTAAGACTTTTTTGATGTGAAGCCACTGATTTTAATAAGGTCAGGACTACTGACCCACGCGTGACTCTGTATTCATCCCTATGTGTAACAAAAGGTATATAAGCAAACCCAAAAGTAAGGAAATCAGATCAATTTCCGGAAAGACTGATTCCCTCATGGCATTCTTTTCTGCTCCCCGTTTTTTCTGACTGAATTCCCATCTGGAGCATGGATGCTATTCCACATAAACCAAGTTATTCAGCGACTTTTTCTCCACTAATTTTTCTACTACACGATCCGTTTCTAATCTCTCTAAATATCTGTAATTATATATGTATTTTTCCAAGGAGGCTGACTCCGTTCCCAGGTTTGAATCACCCTGGATCCACTGGGGCTGGACCCCGATACCAGTCCATTGTAGTTCGCTGATTCCTAGAATGTCTGTGTTCACTCTTGCCATCCCATGTTTAACCACTTCCACTTTGCCTTGATTCCTGAACCTAACATTCCAGGTTCCTATGCAATATTGCTGTTTACACCATGGGACCTTGTTTGTTTCACCAGTCACATCCACAACGGGGAATTGGGTTTGCTTTTGTTCCATCACTTCAGTTTTTCTGGAGTTATTTCCACACTGATCTCCAGTAGCATATTGGGCACTAACTGACCTGTGAGTTCCTCTTTCAGTACCCTCTCATGTTGCCTTCTTATACTGTTCATGTGCTTCTAAACGCAATAATACTGAAGTGGTTTGCCATTCCCTTCTCCACTGGACCACATTCTGTCAGCCCTCTCCATCATGACCCGTCTGCCTTGGGTTACCCCCTCATGCATGGCCTAGTTTCATCGAGTTAGACAAAACTGTGGTCCATGTGATCAGATTAGCTTTTTGTCAGTGCGTCTGCCATCTGATGCCATCTCACAACACCTACCACCTTACTTCGGGTTTTCTTACCTTGACAGTGGGGTATCTCTTCAGCGTTGCTCCAGCAAAGTACAGACAATGATGCTTACCTTGGACGAGGGATATCTCATCAGGGCCGCCCCTCCTGACCTTGAACATGGAGTTCTCGGCCCTCCTGCACCCAGCACAACCTTTACTGGTGTTGAAACTACAAATCTGTCTGCCAACCACAAGTAAAACCAAGTGGCTCAGTCGTGTCTGACTCTTTGTGACTACATGGACTCTATCCCACCAGACTCCTCCACCCATGGAATTTTCTCAGTAAGAGAACTGGAGTGGGTTGCCATTTCCTTCTCCAGGGAACTTCCCTTCCCAGGGATCAAACCAGGGTCCCACATTGTGTGCAGACACTTTGCCATCTGAGCCACCAGGGAATCAAGATTTCACAAATCAAAAAGATAAGAAACTGAACATAAGAGATGACTTGTAAGTGATGTATCTGATAAGCGGTTCCTATGTAAAACAGACTAAGAACAAACAGCACTAAAGTCTCCAAGAAAAAACACACCATCCTTGTCCCATCCCCCAACACCAACTCCAACCTAAACACTTGATCTCACTCTAACCTATTCCTAAAACCTAACCCTAAGCTCACAATATCCATGTGAATTCAGATGCATCCATCCATCCACAGGAGACATAGAGAGAAAGAGAAAAAGGAAGACAAAGACTGAATTTCGAATGAAAAAGAAAGGCATTTCTAGAGAGAGACACTGAACAAGACAGAGGAAATTAGTAGATTTTACAGACCTTTTCATAAATCTCTCTGTAAGTTAGAATCAATGACAGTGCCCATCCACTGAAGAAGTGGGAAAATGACCCAAGCTTATGAGAGTAATAGAAATCAGGGAGCAATTATAGGCGCAGCCACTCATTAAAGCCGAGATGGGACACATGAACCAAAATCTCAATGGAATAAAGAGGACCAGAAAGTGAGGTCTTCTTTTAAATAAGAGAAGGTGACCTTCTAGTCTTACTTTCATTCCTCCATTGGGGGAATTGGGGGCTTGTCTCAAAATAGGCAGGAAGGGGAGTGACTTTTTGAGGACACAGAGACCATCCAGTTCTGTTTCTGCCCCATTCTATGCTAGGTCAGCCATGTATTGAATCTTGCCTTTGGGAAGTCCAAGGGAATAAGCACCCTGTGATACCCGCACCCGGTTGAAAGGCATGTAGGTATAGTAGGCTGACAGACCAAGGCAGTAGATGAGAGATTGAACCAACTCTGCAATTGGGGAGACTATGGAATCTCTGAAAGGCATATGGCTTGTCAAGGGCCACACCACAGATGGGAAGAGCCTGTCTGAAAGAGCTGTGCCTCAGAGCTCAGGTCCAGGCTGCAACCGAGCCTACCAAAACTGTGGGGTGAGCACTGTCGGTGACATTGTGCCTGCACATGTTCTAAGGGGTTGCGTGAACAGACAGAAACCCAGAGATTCTCTTGAGGAGCTTTGTGTAAGGGACTTCCACAGGGAAACCAGGAAATGACGTCACTTCCTGGCAACAGAACCCAACAGAACACGGAAATCAGATCCCCAGGCCTCACAGCTGAGAGGAGTCCTCGGCCAGTTCAAAGGCAGCCAGGATTCTTTGCTGTTTGCCCCTTCCCAGAACAGGGGCTCGGGAGAGCTCACAGGCAGAGTGTGTGGGAAAGAACTTGCTGTTGCCTCAGGACCCCCCAAGAGGCCTCTGGCCCTTTGCCCAAAGGAACAGAAAGGTAACATGGGAGCTCCAGCCTGGGCCAGGGCCCCTCTCGCATCCCACCAGGTTAAACATGAGTGCTTTCCCTGTGTGTGTGGATGGGGTTTTCCTGGGGTATCTCTGATTCAAGCAAGCCCCAGCGGGTGTGGCTCAGAAGTCTGTGGGCTGGGCGTGTCCACAGCCAAGGGGAGAGCAAAGTAGGTGGCATGGGGAAAGTCCAGGTAGCACCAGCTGCCCAGGAAGACCCCACGCCCTCAGGGGCTTCTGCTTCATCCAGGGTGGGTTCCTGAGCAGGCACATGTTTCTACCTGTAGCACAATTTCGAGGGGGCAGAAGCAGCTGCCATACTGGTGAGGTCGAGCTCAGTAGACTCCAGGCAGGGCTGACTGATGGTCAGTGTCATTTCAGAACTTCCCAGTTGATGTGGCCAATGAGGGGGGCACCTGATTCACCTCCCCAGGGAGGCGTCAGATCTCCAGCCCCCTGCCCGTGAGGCCCAGGGCAGGCTCCAAGTGAACGTGCCCAGGGAGGAATCAGCCCAACTGGGAATGAAGAGGAAGTGGGAAAGGCCTGCTTCACAAACACCACCCAGGACACACCCCGGGGCCCAGTCTCAAGCTGCAGTGGAGCTTAGCACACCTGGCTCTGACCGTGAGCCCCAAGAACCCCTGCCTCTGAATCAGCAGGAGGACCTGCAGCCCAGCATGGCAAAGCACAGAGTTGAGGAGGCTGGGGCTGTGCATGTGAGTATGTGGGGAGGGGTGCTGAGCTACACAGGAAGGAGACCCCAGAGCTAGGTCTGGGCCTGGAACAAAGGTTGGCCTCACACCACCCATCTTTCACGTGGCAGTCAGAGAAAATCCTATGCTGGGTATTCTTTGTGATTCTCTGGGAAGCTTTCTGCCCCTGAATACAGGCATCAAAATGCTGGCGATGGGTAACCTACTATTCTCTCACAGCTCTAGCACTGGCCTCTCATTACAACCAGATTCCAATTCCAAGTCCTTTCCCTACAGCAGTGGGTACTACAGGTGCAGGACCCAGGGATCCACTGAGGGGAGATCGAGAGTTGAGACTTCCCTTTCCAAAGACACCGGGCCTATTGAGGACAAGGGACATGTGGAATGTGAAAAGGTGGGAAATTCCAGAGCAGATTGGAAGGTAAGGAAGGTTGGGAAACGGGGCGTGGGCAGCCACATCAAAGGGACCTAGGGGAGTTTCCGGGCAGTTAGTTCTTTTGGCACTGCTGAGAGCCCATGAGCCCAGGATGGATTCTACTCCCCACTGCATCGAAGGGCCACAAACCAAAGCCCCCGAAATGCCCACCCACCCTGACAGGAACCTGGGGGTCTGGGGCACGGGTTGTGCCTGTGAAAGCCTACTCACAACACTGGACTCCATCCAGGGTCTCCACCTGGAAAGAGGACAGGGGATTCCCGTCCATCAACACACACAAATCTTATTTAGGTATATAGGGGCAGAGCAGCCTCCCACTCTAAAAAGTGTGGGGCGGGGAACTTCTTGGGTTAGAGCAAAAGGGTAAAGAAGCCCTTAGAGGTACAACAGGGAAGGGGTGATTTCCCCTGAGATGTCACAGCATATAAGGGCCTCATACCACTTTAAAGGGAGAAGCATCTGGTGTTTCTCGAGTTTCAGCGGGGTTTCTCGAGTTAGGACGGTGTGTAAAGGGAGGCACCCTGTGGCCTCAAGAAAGGACAGTCTCCGTGCCAGTTGCCAGTCACCTCTGGGGATTCCTCTCCAATGGTCTCTGGGTGCCCGGTCCTCGAATTGTGCTGAGACCAGTGCCTGAGCTTCCCTCGACCGTCCTGACCTAGATCTTGAGGATTCCACTGAGGCTCCCACAGAGGAGACAGGCTTCCTGTCACCTGGACACGTGCACGGCTACTTGCCTGACCAGCTGCAGCAGCAGTGTCAGGCTCCATGTCGAGCGGACAGAGGGATCTGTGGCTTGCTCTCGAGGTCCAAAGTGCTGTTCCACTTGCCAGGGTGTCGTGTGTCGAGCCATAGGGTGACAGTCAAGGCAGTGTGGAGATGTCAACTTCAACTGCAGTGGACAAGGCATTTGGGGGTCTTGGTGAACGGTGGCCGACACCATGAGTCTCCTCCTGAATGTAATTTTGCGAGCATCTCCTCTTGGTATTCGAGCAAAGCTCCAGGGAACCTTACCCTAAGTGGCAGGAAAGGGGACGATCATCTGGAGCTTAGCAGGGGAAACAGGGCTCTGTTGAGTCACAGCAGATCCCTTGTTGTTCCTCTCCAGTTGAGCCGGGTAGCGCGGGGAAATTCCTGGGTCCCAGAAATGTGGTAAAAGAGCCCTTAGAGGTCCAAGAGGGAAGTAGTGATTTCACCAAAGATACCGCAGTGGATAAGGGCCTCACCCCGCTTGGAATGGAGAAGCTTCTGGTAATTCTCGAGTTGCTGAGTTTCTCGAGTTACAACGGGGAGCCCATGGACCCGCCCCTGTGGCTTCAAGAGACGCCAGTCTTCTTGCCAGTTGCCATGCGCCTTTGGGGATTTTTCCCCAATCATTGTCGAGTCCTCAGTCCACGTCTGGTGCTGAAGCTGGTACCTGAGCTTTCCTCGTCCATGCTGACATAAATCTTTGGGTTCCCATGGATCCCTCACAGGAAACTCAGGCCTCGTCTTGCCTGGAGAGGTACATTTGCGCTTGCCTCTGCACCTGCAGCAGCTGTGAAAGGCTCCCCATCGAGTGGACAGAGGGATCTGTGAGTTGACCTCGAGGTACAACCCGGGTCTGTCACACGTGCCAGTGTGTCAGGTTTCGAGCCTTGGGGTGACAGTCGACCCAGTGCAGGGCAGTCAGGTTTATCTGGAGTGAATGAGGTATTTGGGGGTCTTGGGGAATGGTGGCAAGACTCCTGATGCTGCTCCCGACTGTCCTGGTTCAAGTGTCTCATGTTGGGATGTGAGGGAAGTGCTGGGAACCCTTTCCCAACAGGGCAAGAAAGGGACCCTCATCTGGAGTTCAGTAGGGATACTGAGGCTCCTGAACATTCATGGCGGGACCATCGGTGTTCCCCTCGAGTGAGGTCGGGAGGCGCAAGAGACTTCTTGGGTCACAGCAAGAACATGAACGACACTTTGGAGGTCCAAGAGAGAAGGGGTTCTTTCCCACTAGACGCCACAGCAGAGGAGGTCCTCATCCCGCATGCAGGGGAGAATCTTTTGTTTTTTCTCAGGTTGTGGTGGGGTCCTCTCGAGTTAAATGGGGAACCCAGGGACTCGCCCTTGTGCACTCAGGATTGGACAGTCTCCGTGCTAGTTGCCAGGCACCTCTGGAGATTCTTCCCTAATCGTCTCGGTGCTCAATCCTCGAGTTTTGCTGAGGCTGGACCTGAGCTTTCCTCGACCATCCTAACCTAGGTCTTGGTGTATCCCTGAAGGCCCCACAGAGGACACAGGCCTCGTCTCGCATGGACACGTGCACAGCTACTTGTCTGACCAGCTGCAGCAGCAGTGTCAGGCTCCATGTCGAGAGGACACAGGGATCTGTGGCTTTCCCTCGAGGCCCAAAGTACTGTCACACGTGCAGCAGTTTCTGGCGTTGAGCCTCGATGTGACCGTGAAGGCAGTGCAGGGTAGACAGGTTAACCTGCAGTGAACAAGGCATTTAGGGGTCTTGGAGAATGGTGGCCGAACCCCAGATGCTTCTCCCGACTTCCCTACTGCGAGCACCTCCTTTTGGGATGCGATGGAATCCCAGGACACCTTAGACTAAGGAGCAGTTAAAGGGATTATCATCTAGAGCTTAACAGGAGCAAAATGGGCTCCACTTGATTTGCACCGGTCCATTGGGGTTCCTCTTGTGTGCGACAGTTGTGGCCGGGAACTCCTTGTGTCACAGCAAGGGAGTGAAGGAGCCCTTCGAGGTCGAAGAGGGAAGTGGTGATTTCCCGTGAGACACTGGATCCGATAAGGGCCTCACCCTCTTGCAAGGGAGGAGCTTCTGGTGTTTCTCGAGTTGCGGCAGGGTTTCTGGAGTTACGACGGGGAGCCCAGGGATGTGCCCCTGTGGCCCCAGGAGCGGACAGTCTCCATGCCACTTGCCAGTCACATCTGGGAATTCCTCTCCAATCGCTTCTTGGTGCCCTGTACTCGACTTGTGCTGAGGGCAGTGCCTGAGCTTCCCTCGACCGTCCTGACCTAGGTCTTGGGGTTACACTGAAGCTTCCACAGAAGAGACAGGTTTCGTCTCACCTGCACACGTGCACGGCTACTTGCCTGAACTGCTGCAGCAGCAGTGTCAGGTTCCATGTTGAGCAGAAAGAGGAATCTCCGGCTTGCTCTCGAGGTCCAAAGTGCTGTCAAACATGCCAGTGTGTCGTACTTCGAGACTCGGGGTGACAGTCAAGGCAATGCGGGAATGTCAAGATCATCTGCGGTAGACAAGGCTTTTGGGGTTCTGGTAGAATGGTGGCTGAATCCTTGATGCTCCTCCCGAATTTCCTGTTGCGAGCACCTCCTCTTGGTATTCGAGCAAAGCTCCAGGTAACCTTTCCCTAAGTGGCTGGAAAGGGGACAATCATCTGGAGCTTAGCAGGGGCAAACAGGGCTCTGTTGAGTCGCAGCGGATTCCTTGTTGTTCCTCTCAAGTTGAGACATGTAGGGCGGGGAAATTCCTGGGTACCAGCAAGGGGGTGAAAGAGCCTTTTGAGGTCCAAGAGGGAAGGAGTTATTTCCTCAGACATGCCGCAGTGGATAAGGGCCTCACCCTGCTTGCAAGTGAGAAGCTTGTGTTATTTCTTGAGTTGCGGCGGGGTTTCTCCAGTTAAGACGGGGAGCCCAAGCACCTGCCCCTGTGGCCACAGGAGAGGCCAGTCTTCTTGCCAGTTGCCATGTGCCTTTGGGGATTACTCCCCAGTCATCGCCTTGTCCTCAGTCCTCGTCTGGTGCTGAAGCTGGTAACTGAGATCTCTTCCCCATGCTGACATAAATCTTGGGGTTCCCGTGGATCCCTCACAATAGTCAGGCCTCGTCTTACCTGGTGATGTACACTTGCGCTTGCCACTGCAGCTGCAGCAGCTGTGAAAGTCTCCCCGTCGAGTGGACAGAGGGATCTGTGAGTTGACCTCGAGGTACCACCTGGGTCTGTCACACGTGCCAGTGTGTCAGGCTTTGAGCCTTGGGGTGACAGTCGACCTAGTGCAGGGCAATCAGGTTTATCTGGAGTGAATGAGGTATTTGGAGGCCTTGGGGAATGGTGGCAAGACCCCTGATCCTGCGCCCAACTGTCCTTTTTCGTGTCTCCTGTTGGGATGTGAGGGAAGTGCTGGGAACCCTTTCCCAACAGAGCAGGAAAGGGACCCTCATCTTTAGTTCAGCAGGGATACTGAGGCTCCTTAACATTCATGGCGGGGCCCTCGGTGTTCCCCTCGAGTGAGGTCGGGTGGCGCCAGAAACTTCTTGGGTCACAGCAAGAACATGAACGACACTTTGGAGGTCCAAGAGAGAAGAGGTTCTTTCCCACCAGACGCCACAGCAGAGGAGGTCCTCACCCCGGTTGCAGGGGAGAATGTTATGGTTTTTCTCAAGTTGTGGTGGGGTCCTCTCATGTTAAAACGGGGAACCCAGGGACTCGACCGTGTGCACCAAGGATTGGATAGTTTCCGTGCCAGTGGCCAGACGCCTATGGGGATCCTTCCCTAATCATCTCGGTACTCAGACCTCGACCTTTGCTGAGGCCGGAAACTGAGCTTTCCTGGACCATCCTGACCTAGGTCTTGAAGTACCCCTCAGGGCCCCAGAAAGGAGATAAACCTCCTCTCGCCTGGACACGTGCACCTCTTCTTGCCTGACCAGCTGCAGCAGCAATGTCAGGCTCCATGGCGACTGGACACAGGGATCTGTGGCTTGCCCTCGCGGACCAAAGTGCTGTCACACGTGCAGGTGTTTTGGGCGTTGAGCCTCTGGATGACCGTCAAGGCAGTGCAGGGCAGACAGTTTCATCTGCAGTGGACAAGGCATTTGGGTGCTTGGAGAATGGTGTCGGAAACTCAGGTGCTCCTCCCGAATTTCCTGCTGTGAGCACTTCCTTTTTGGATGCAACGGAAGCCCCAGGACACCTTAGACTAAGGAGCAGGAAAAGGGACTATCATCTAGAGCTTAGCAGGGGAAAACTGGGCTCCCCTTGAGGTGCAGCAGATCCATTGGGGTTCCTCTTCTGTGTGACCCTTGTGGCAAGGAACTCCTAGTCTATCGGACTGAAGAATCTGTGGCTTGCTCCCGAGATTCAAAGTGCTGTCACACGTGCCAGTGTGTCATGCCTGGAGCCTCGGGGTGATCACGGTGACAGTCAAGGCAGTCCGGGGCTGTCAAGTTGATCTGCAATGGACAAGGAATTTGGGGGTCTTGGTGAATGGTGGCTGAACCCCTGATGCTCCTCCCCACATTCCTGTTGCGAGCACCTCTTGGTATTCGTGTGAAGCTCCAGGGAACCATTCCCTAAGGGGCAAGAAAGGGAGGATCATCTGGTGCTTAGCAGGGGCAAAAAGGGCTCTGTTGACTCGCAGCATATCCCTTGTTGTCCCTCTCGATTTGAGACGGGTAGGGCGGGGAAATTCCTGGGTCCCAGCAAGGGGGTGAAAGAGCCCTTCGAGGTCCAAGAAGGAAAGAGTGACTTTTCCAGAGATGCCGCAGTGGATAAGGGCCTCACGCCGCTTGCAAGTGAGAAGCCTGTTGTATTTCTCGAGTTGCGGCGGGGTTTCTCCAGTTACGACAGAAAGCCCATGGACCTGCCCCTGTGGCCTCAGGAGAGGCCAGTCTTCTTGCGAGTTGCCATGTGCTTTTGGGGATTATTTCCCAGTCATCGCCGAGTCCTCAGTCCTGGTCTGGTGCTGAAGCTAGTAACTGAACTCACCTCGCCCATGCTGAAATAAATCTTGGGGTTCCCATGGATCCCTCACAGTAAAGTCAGGCCTCGTCTTGCCTGGAGACGTACACTTGTGCTTGCCTCTGCAGCTGCAGCAGCTGTGAAAGGCTCCTCTACGAGTGGACAGAGGGATCTGTGACTTGACCTCGAGGTACCTCCAAGGTCTGTCACTCGTGCCAGTGTCTCATGCTTCTAGCCTCGGGGTGACAGTCGACCAAGTACAGGGCAGTCAGGTTCATCTGGAGTGAACGAGGTTTTGGGGGGTCTTGGGGAATGGTGGCAAGACCCCTGATTCTGCTCGCGACAGCCCTGGTTCGAGTGTCTCCTGTTGGGATGTGAGGGAAATGCTGGGAACTCTTTCCTGACAGAGCAGGAAAGGGAGCCTCATCTGGAGCTCAGCAGGTATACTGGGGCTCATTTCCATTCATGGCGGGACCCTCAGTTTTCCCCTCGAGTGAGGACAGGTGGTGCAAAAAAATCTTCTTGCGTCACAACAAGAAGGTGAACAACACTTTGGAGGTCCAAGAGAGAAGAGGTTCTTTCCTCCTAGACGCCACCGCAGAGTAGGTCCTCACCCGGATTGCAGGGGAGAATCTTTTGGTTTTTCTCAAGTTGGGGTGGGGTCCTCTTGTGTTACAATGGGGAACCCAGGGACTCGCCCCTGTGCACCAAGGATTGGACAGTTTCCATGCCAGTGGCCAGACGCCTATGGGGACCCTTCCCTAATCATCTCGGTATTCAGACCTCGACCTTTGCTGAGGCCGGAGCCTGAGCTTTCCTGGACCATCCTGACGTCTTGGAGTACCTTTCAGGGCCCCACAGAGGAGACAGCCCTCGTTTCGCCTGGACACGTGCACCGCTACTTGCCTGATCAGCTGCAGCAGCAGTGTCAGGCTCCATGGCGACTGGACACAGGGATCTGTGGCTTGCCCTCGGGGCCCAAAGTGCTGTCACACGTGCAGGTGTTTCGGGCATTGAGCCTCGGGGTGACAGTCAAGGCAGTGCAGTGCAGACAGGTTCCTCTGCAGTGGACAAGGCATTTGGGGGTCTTGGAGAATGGTGGACGAACCCCAGATGCTCCTCCCGACTTTCCTACTGTGAGTACCTCCTTTGGGATGCGATGGAAGCCCCAGGATACCTTAGACTAAGGAGCAGTTAAAGGGACTATCATCTATAGCTTAGCAGGGGCAAAGTGGGCTCCACTTTCGTCGCAGCGGTCCATTGGGGTTCCTCTTGTGTGCGACGGTTGTAGCCCGGAACTCCTTCTGTTACAGCAAGGGAGTGAAGGAGCCCTTCATGGTCCAAGAGGGAAGTGGTGATTTCCCACATGACGCCGGATCCGATATCGGCCTCACCCCACTTACAAGGGAGGAGCTTCTGTTGTTTCTCGAGTTGCAGCGGGGTTTCTCCAGTTAGGATTGGGAGCCCAGTGATGCGCCCTTGAGGCCCCATGAGAGGACAGTCTCCTTGCCAGTTGCCAGTCACATCTGGGGATTCCACTCCAATCGCTTCTGGGTGCCCTGTCCTTGACTTGTGCTGAGGCCAGTGCCTGAGCTTCCCTCGACCGTCCTGACCTAGGTCTTGGGGTTACACTGAGGCTCCCACAGAGGAGATAGTCTTCGTCTCACCTGGAAATGTGCATGGCTACTTGCCTGATCAGCTGCAGCAGCAGTGTCAGGCTCCATGTCGAGTGGACAGAGGAATCTCCGGCTTGCTTTCGAGGTCCAAAGTGCTGTCACACATGCCAGTGTGTCGTGCGTCGAGCCTCGGTGTGACAGTCAAGGCAGTGCGGGGCTGTCAAGTTCATGTTCAGTAGACAAGGCATTTGGGGTTCTTGGAGAATGGTGGCCGAATCCCTGATGCTCCTCCTGAATTTCTTGTTGCGAGCACCTCTTCTTGATATTCGAGCGAATCTCCAGGAAACCATTCTCTAAGGGTCAGGGAAAGTGACAATCATCTGCAGCTTAGCAGGGGCAAACAGGGCTCAGTTGAGTCGCAGAGGATACCTTGTTGTTCCTCTGGAGTTGAGACTGGTAGGGAGGGGAAATTCCTAGGTCACGGCAAGGGGGGGAAAGAGCACTTCAAGTTTGAAGAGGGAACGGGTGATTTCCCCAGAAATGTCGCAGTGGATAAGGGCCTCTCCGTGCTTGCAAGGGAGAAGCTTCTGGTAATTCTCGAATTGCGGCGGGGTTTCTCAAGTTACGACGGGGAGCCCATGGAACCGCCCCTGTGGCCTCCGGAGAGGCCAGTCTTCTTGCCAGTTGCCATGCGCCTTTGGGGATTCCTCCCCAGTCAAGGACGAGTCCTCAGTCCTCGTCTGGTGCTGAAGCTGGTAACTGAGCTTTCCTCGTCCATGCTGACATAATTCTTGGGGTTCCCATTGAGCCCCCACAGGAAAGCCAGGCCTCGTCTTGCCTGGAGACTTACACTTCCGCTTGCGTCTGCAGCTGCAGCAGCTGTGAAAGGCTCCCGGTCGAGTGGACAGAGGGATCTGTGACTTGACCTCGAGGTACCACCCGGGTTTGTCACACGTGTCCGTGTCTCAGGCTTCGAGCCTCGGGGTGACATTCGACCCAGGGCAGGGTAGTCAGGTTCATCTGGAGTGAACGGGGTATTTGGGTGCCTTGGGGAATGGTGGCAAGACCCCTGATGCTGTTCCCGGCAGTCCTGGTTCGAGTGTCTCCTGTTGGGATGTGAAGGAAGTGCTGGGAACCCTTTCCCGACAGAGCAGGAAAGGGCCCCTCATCTGGAGCTCAGCAGGGATACTGGAGTCCTTTACATTCATAGCGGGACCCTCAATGTTGCCCTCGAGTGAGGACGGGCAACACGAGAAACTTCTTGTGTCACAGCAAGAAGGTGAACGACACTCTGGAGGTCCAAGAGAGAAGAGGTTCTTTACCAGAGATGCCACAGCAGACGAGATCCTCACCCCGCTTGCAAGGGAGAATCTTCTGGTTTTTCTCAAGTTGTGTCAGGGTCCTCTCAGGTTACAACGGGGAACCCAGGGACTCGCCCATGTGCACTCAGGATTAGACAGAATCCATGCCAGGTGCCAGGCGCCTTTTGGGATTCTTCCCTAAACTTCCCGCTACTCAGTCCTCATCTTTTGCGGAGGCTGGAGCCTGAATTTCTTCGACCGTACTGACCTAGGACTTGGTGTAACCCTGAGGGTCCCACAGAGGAGACAGGCCTCGTTTCACCTGGATACGTACACAGTTACTTGCCTGAACAACTGCAGCAGCAGTGTCAGGCTCCATGTCGACCGGACAGAGGGATCTGTGGCTTGACCTTGAGGCCCAAAATGCTGTCACACGTACAGGTGTTTTGGGCGTTGAACCTCGGGTGACAGTCAAGGCAGTGCAGAGCATACAGATTCATCTGCAGTGGAAAAGGCATTTGGGGGTCTTGGAGAATGGTGGCCAAAACCCAGATGCTCCTCCCGACGTTTCTACTGCGAGCACCTCCTATTGGGATTCGACGGAAACCCCAGGACACTTTATACTAAGGAGCAGGAAAAGGCACTATCATCTAGAGCTTAGAAGGGGCAAACTGGGATCCTCTTGATTTGGAGGGGGTCCACTGGAGTTCGTTTTGGGTGTGACGGTTTTGGCAGGGAACTCCTTGTGTCACAGCAAGGGAGTAAAGGAGCCCTTCGAGGTCCAAGAGGGAAGGGGTGATTTCCCACGAGACACAGGATCGGATAAGGGCCTCACCCCGCTTGCAAGGGAGAAGCTTCTGGTTTTACTCGAGTTGTGGCGGGGTTTCTCGAGTTATGATGGGGAGCCCAGGACGTGCCCCTGTGGCCTCAGGAGAGGACAGTCTCCATGCCAGTAGCCAGTCACCTCTGGGAATTTCTCCCCAATCGTCTCTGGGTGCCCTATCCTCGACTTGTGCTGAGCCCAGTGCCTGAGCTTCTCTCGACAGTCCTGACCTCGGTTTTGGGTGTTCCCCTGAGGCTCCCCCAGAGAAGACAGGCTTCCTCTACCGTGGAAACGTGCTGGGCTACTTGCCTGACCAGCTGAAGGAGCAGTGTCAGGCTCCAAGTCGAGCGTACAGAGGAATCTGTGGCTTGCTTTCTAGGTCGATAGTGCTGTCACACGTGCCAGTGTGTTGTGCGTCTAGTCTCGGGGTGACAGTCAAGTCATTGCCGGGCAGTCAGCTTCATCTGCCTTGGACAAGGCATTTGGGGGTCTTGGTGAATGGTGGCCGAGACCCTGATGTTCCTCCCCAATTTCCCGTTGCGAGCATCTCCTCTTGGTATTCGAGCGAAGCTCCAGGGAACCTTTTCATAAGGGACAGGAAAGAGGACGATCATCTGGAGCTTAGCAGGGGCAAACAGGGCTCTGGTGAGTCGCAGCAGATCCCTTGTTGTTCCTCTCATGTTGAGACAGGTAGAGTGGGGACATTCCTGTGTCAGCAAGGGAGTGAAAGAGCCCTTCGAGGTCCAAGAGGGAAGGAATAATTTCCCCACAGATGCCACAGTGGATAAGGATCTCACTCCACTTGCAAGGGGGAGCTTCTGGTATTTCTCGAGTTTTTGCAGGGTTTCTCGATTTACAATGGGTAGCTGATAGACCTGCCCCTGTGGCCTCAGGAGAGGCCAATCTTTCTGCCAGTTGCCATGCTCATTTGGGGATTCCTCCCCAGTCATCGCTGAGTCCTCAGTCCTCGTCTGGTGCTGAAGCTGGTACATTAGCTTACCTCGCCCATGTTGACATTAATCTTGGGGTTCCCATTGAGCCCCCACAGGAAAGTCAGGCCTCGTCATGACTGGAGACGTACACTTGTATTGCCCCTGCAGCTGCAGCAGCTGTAAAAGGCTCCCCATCGAGTGGACACAGGGATCTGTGCCTTGACCTCGAGGAACCACCCAGGTCTGTCACACGTGGCAATGTGTCAGGTTTCGAGCCTCGGGATGACAGTCGACCCAGTGCAGGGCAATCTTGTTCATCTGGAGTGAACGTGTCATTTGGGGGTCTTGGGGAATGGTGGTAAGATCTGTGATGCTGCTCCTGACAGTCCTGGTTCGAGTGTCTCCTGTTGGGATGTGAGGGAAGTGCTAGGAACCCTTTTTGGACAGAGCAGGAAAGGAACATTCATCTGGAGCTCAGCAGGGATTTTGGGGATCCTTTATATTCATGGCGGGACCCTCGGTGTTCCCCTTGAGTAAGAACGGGAGGCGTGAGAGACTTCTTGGGTCACAGCAAGGAGGTGAACGACACGTTGGAGGTCCAAGAGAGAAGAGGTTCTTTCCTCGAGACGCCACAGTAGACGAGGTCCTAACCCCGCTTTCAGGGGAGAATCTTTTGGTTTTTCTCAAGCTGTGGCGGTATCCTCTCGAGTTACCTCGGGAAACCCAGGGACTCACCCCTGTGCACCAAGGATTGGACAGTTTCCGTGCCAGTGGCCAGACGACTAGGATTCTTCCCTAATCGTCTCGGTGCTCAGTCCTCGACTTTTGTTCAGGCCGGAAACTGAGCTTTCCTCTGCCGTCCTGACCTAGGACTTGGTGTACCCCTGAGGGTCTCACAGAGAAGACAGGTCTCACCATGCCTGGACACGTACACGGCTACTTACCTGACCAGCTGCAGCAGCAGTGTCAGGCTCTATGTCGAGCGGACACAGGGATCTGTGGCTTGCCCTCGAGGCCCAAAGTGCTGTCACACGTGCAGGTGTTTCAGGCATCTAGCCTCAGGGTGACAGTCAAGGCAGTGCATGGCAGACAGGTTTATCTGCAGTGAACTAGGCATTTGAGGGTCTTGGAAAATGGTGGCCGAAACCCAGATGCTCCTCCCAACTTTCCTTCTGCGAGCATGTCCTTCTGGGATGCGATGGAAGACCAAGGCCACCTTAAACTTAGGAGCAGGAAAAGGGACTATCATCCAGATCTTAGAAGGGGCAAACTGGGCTCCTGTTTAGTCGCAGCGGGTCCATTGGGGTTCCTCTTGGGTTCGACGGTTGTGGCTGGGAACTCCTTGTGTCACAGCAAGGGAGTGAAGGATACTTTCGAGTTCCAAGAGGGAAGGGGTGATTTCCCACAAGACGCCGGATTGTATAATGGCCTCACCCCACTTGCAAGATAGAAGCTTCTGGTTTTTCTCGAGTCGCGGCGGGGTTTCTTGAGTTACGACGAGGAGCCCAGGGACGGGCTCCTGTGGCCTCAGGAGAGGATAGTTTCTGTACCAGTTGACCGTCACCTCTGGGAATTCCCCCCCAATGGTCTCTGGGTGCCCTGTCCTCGACTTGTTCTGAGGCCAGTGCCTGAGCTTCTCTCGACAGTCCTGACCTGGGTCTTGGGGGTTCCCCTGATGCTCCCACAGAGGAGACAGGCTTCATCTCACCAGAACACGTGCAGGGCTCCTTTCCTGACCAGCTGCAGCAGCAGTGTAAGGCTCCAAGTCGAGCGGACATAGGGATCTGTGGCTTGCTCTCAAGGTCCAAAGTGCTGTCACACGTTCCAGTGTGTCGTGCGTCTAGTCTCGGGGTGACAGTCAAGGTATTGTGGGGCAGCCAAGTTCATCTGCAGTAGACAAGGCATTTGGGAGTCTTGGAGAATGGTGGCCGAAACCCTGATGCTCCTCCCCACCTTCCTGTGACGAACACCTCTTCTTGATATTCGAGCAAAGCTCCAGGGAACCTTTCACTAAGGGGCAGAAAGGGGACGATCAAATGGAGCTTAGCATGGGAAAACAGGGCTTTCTTGAGTCGCAGCGGATCCTTTGATGTTCCATTCGAGTTGAGACCGATAGGGCGGGGAAATTCCTGGGTTCCAACAAGGTGGTAAAATAGGAGTGATTTTCCCAGAGATGCCACAGTGGATAAGGACCTCACCACGCTTGAATGGGAGAAGCTTCTGGTATTTCACGAGTTGTGGCGGGGTTTTTCGAGTTACGATGATGAGCCAATGGACCCGTCTCTGTAGCCTCTGGATAGGCCAATCTTCTTGACAGTTGCCAAGAGTCTTTGGGATTCCTCCCCTGTCATCGCTGAGACCTCAGTCCACCTCCGGTGCTGTAGCTCGTACGTGAGCTTCCTTCGACCCAGCTGACATAAATCTTGGGGTTCCCATGGAGCCCCAAAAGGAAAGTCAGGCCTCGTCTTGCCTGAAGACGTACACTTGCGCTTGGCTCTGCAGCTGCAGCAGCTGTGAAAGGTTCCCCGTTGAGTTGACACAGGGATCTGAGACTTAAACTCGATGTACCACTTAGGTCTGTCACACGTGCCAGTGTGTAAAGCTTTGAACCTCGGGGTGACAGTCGACCGTGTAGAGGGCAGTCCGGTTCATCTGGAGTGAACGAGGTATTTGGGGGTCTTGGGGAATGGTGGCATGACACCTGATGCTGCTCCCGACAGTCCTGTTTCAAGTGTCTCCTGTTGGGATGTGAGGGAAGTACTGGGAACCCTTTCCCGAGAGAGCAGGAAAGGGCCCCTCATCTGGAGCTCAGCAGGGATACTGGAGATTTTTTATATTCATGGCGGGAAACTCGGTGTTCCACTCGAGTGAGAATGGGCAGCGCGAGAATCTTCTTGGGTCACTGCAAGAAGGTTAACAACACTTTGGAGGTCCAAGGGAGAAGAGGTTCTTTCCCCCGAGACGCCACAACAGACGAGGTACTCACCCGCATGTAGGGGAGAATCTTTTGTTTTTTCTCAACTTGTAGCGTGGTCCTCTCGAGTTCCAACAGGGAACCAGGGACTCGCCCCTGTGCACTCAGGATTGGACAGTCTAGGTGCTAGTTGCCACGCGGCTCTGGGGATCCCTCCCTAACCATTTCGGTGCTCAGTCCTAGACTTTTACAAAGGGCGGAGCCTGAGCTTTCCTAGAAAATCCTGACCTAGTTCTGGGTGTACCACTGAGGTTCCCACAGTGGAGACAGGCCTCGTAACTCCTGGACACATGCACGACTAGTAGCCTGACTAGCTGCAGCCGCAGTGTCAAGCTCCATGTCGAGCGGACACAGGGATCTGTGGCTTCCACAAGAGGCCCAAAGTGCTGTCACACGTGCAGGTGTTTCGGGCGTCGAGGCTCGGGATGACAGTCAAGGCAGTGCAGGACACACAGGTTCATCTGCAGTGGACAAGGCATTTGGGATTCTTGGAGAATGGGGGCCGAACTCTAGATGGTCCTCCCGACTTTCCTACTGCAAGCACCTTCTTTTGGGATGCGACAGAAGCCCCAGGACACCTTATATTAAGAAGTAGGGAAAGGGACTATCATCTAGAGCTTAGCAGGGGCAAACTGGGGTCTTCTTGAGTCGCAGCGGGTCCACTGGGTATCCTCCTGGGTGCGAAGGTTGTGGCCAGGAACTCATTGTGTCACAGCAGGTGAGTGAAAAAGCCCCTCGAGGTATAAGAGGGAAAGGGAAATTTCCCAGGAGACACCGGATTGTATAAGGGATTCACCTCGCTTGCAAGGGAGAAGCTTCTGGTGTTTCTCGAATTGTGGCCAGGTTTCTCGAGTTAGGACAGGGAGACCAGGGACCCGCCCCTGTGGCCGCAGGAGAGGACAGTCTCCGTGTCCGTTGCCAGTTACGTCTGGGGATTCCTCTGCAATCGTCACTGGGTGCCCTGTCCTGGACTTGTGCTCAGGCCAGTGCCTGAGCCTCCCTTGACCGTAGGGACGTAGGTCTTGGGGTTTCCCTTGAGGCTTCCACAGAGGAGACAGGCTTCGTGTCACGTGGACACATGAACGGATACTTGCCTGACCAGCTGCAGCAGCAGTGTCAAGCTCCATGTTGAGCAGACAGAGGAATCTGTGGTTTACTCTCGAGGTCCAAAGTGCTGTCATACGTGCCAGTGTGTCGTACGTCAAACCTTGGGGTGACAGTAAAGGCAGTGCATGTCAGACAAGTTCATCTGCAGTGGACAAGGATTTGGGGGTCTTGCAGAATGGTGGCTGAACCCCAGATGCTCCTCGCAAATTTCCTACTGTGAGCACCTCATTTTGGGATGCGATGGAAGCCCCAGGACACCTTATATTGTGGAGCAGCAAAAGGGACTGCCATCTAGAGCTTAGCAGGGGCAAACTGGGCTCCTCTTGAGTCGCAGCGGGACCACTGGGGTTCCTCCTGGGTGGGACAGTTGTGGACGGGAACTCCTTGTGTCACAGCAAAGGAGTGAAGGAGACCTTCGAAGTCCAAGAGCGAAGGAGTGATTTCCCAAGTGACGCCGGATTGGATAAGAGCCTCACCTCACTTGGAAGAGAGAAGATTCTGGTGTTTCTGGAGATGCGGCGGAGTTTCTCGAGTTGCGACTGTGAGCCCACGGACCCGCTAGTGTGTCCACAGCAGAGGCCAGTCTTCTTGCCAGTTGCCATTCAACTTTGGGTATTCCTCCCAGTCATCGCCGAGTCCTCAGTCCTCGTCGGGTGCTGAAGCTGTTACCTGAGCTTTTCTCGCCCATGCTGACATAAATTTTGAGGTTCCCATGGAGCCCCCACAGGAAAGTCAGGCCTCGTCTTGCTGGAGACGTTCACTTGCTCTTGCCTCTTAAGCTGCAGGATCTGTGAAAGGCTCCCCATTGAGTGGACACAGGCATCAGTGACTTGACCTTGAGGTACCGCACAGGTCTGTCACACGTGCCAGTGTGTCAGGCTTTGAGCCTCGGGGTAACAGTCGACCCAGTGAAGGGCAGTCAGGTTCATCTGGAGTGAACGTGGTATTTCGGGGTCTTGGAGAATCGTGGCAGGACCCCTGATGCTGCTCGTGACAGTCCTGGTTCGAGTGTCTCCTTTTGGGGTGTGAGGGAAGTGCTGGGAACCCTTTCCCGACAGAGAAGGAAAGGGCCCCTCTTCTGGAGCTAAGCAGGGATACTGAGACTCATTTACATTCATGGTGGGACCCTCGGTGTTCCCCTCACGTGAGGACGGATGGCCCAAAAACCTTCTTGGGTCACAGCAAGGTGGTAAATGATACATTGGAGGTCCAAGAGAGAAGAGGATCTTTCCCCTGAGACGCCACAGCAGACGAGGTTCTGACACGGCTTGCAGGGGTGAAACTTTGGTTTTTCTCAAGTTGTGGCAGGGTCTCCTCGAGTACAACGGGTAACCCAGGGACTCGCCCCTGTGCACTCAGGATTGGACTGTCTCCTTGGGAGTTGCCAGGCGCCTATGGGGATTCTTCTTTAATCGTCTCGGTGCTCAGTCCTGGACTTTTGCTGAGGCCAGAGCCTGAGATTTCCTCGACCATCCTAACCTAGGACTTGGTGTACCCCTGCGGGGCCACAGAGGAGACAGGCCATGTCTCGCATGGACATGTGCACGGCGACTTGCCTGACAAGCTGCAGCAGCAGTGACAGGCTCCATGTCGAACGAACACAGGGATGTGTTGCTTACCCTCGAGGCCCAAAATGCTGTCACAAGAGCAGTTCTTTAGGAAATGGATCCTCCGAATGACAGTCAAGGCAGTGCAGGGCAGAAAAGTTCATTTGCAGTGGGCAAGACATTTGGGGGACTTGGAGAATGGTGACCAAAAGCCAGATGCTCCTCCCGACTTTCCTAATGTGAACACCTCATTTTGGGATGTGAAGGCAGCCCCAGGACACATTATAATAAGGATCAGTAAAAGGGACTATCATCTAGAGCTTAGGAGGGTCAAACTGGGCTTCTCTTGTGTCGCAGCGGGTCCAATGGGTTTCCCCTTGGGTCGAAGGTTGTGGCCGGGAACTCCTTGTGTTATAGCAAGGGAGTGAAGGAGCCCTTCGAGGTCAAAGAGGGAAGGGGTGATTTCCCACGAGACGCCAGATCAGAGAAGGGCCTTACCCCGCTTGCAAGGGAGAAGATTCAGGTGTTTCTCGAGTTGGGGCTGGGTTTCTCAATTTTATGGTGGGGAGCCCAGGGACGCACACCTGTGGGCTCAGGAGAGTACAGTCTCTCTGCCAGTTGCCAGTCACCTCTGGGGATTCCTCTTCATTCGTGTCTGGGTCCCTGTTCTCGACTTGGGCTGAGGCAAGTGCCTGAGCTTTCTTCGACTGTCCAGACCTAGGTCTTGGGGTTCCCCTGATGCTCCCACAGAGGAGATAGGCTTCGTATCACCTGGACACGTGCACAGCTACTTGCCTAACCAGCTTCAGCAACAGTGTCAGGCTCCATATCGAGCGGACAGAGGGATCTGCAGCATGCTCTCCAGGACAAAATGCTGTCACAAGTGCCAGTGTGTCGTGCTTCGAGCCTCAGGGTGACAGTCAAGGCGGTGTGGGGCTGTCAAGTTCATCTGTAGTGGACAAGGCATTTGGGGGACTTGGTGAATGGTGGCTGAACCCCTGGTGCTCCTCCTGAATTTCCCGATCGAGCACCTCCTCTCGGTATTCGAGCGAAGCTCCAGGGAACCTTTCCCTAAGGGGCAGGAAAGGGGATGATCATCTGGAGCTTAGCAGGGGCAAACAGGGCTCTGTTGAGTCGCAGCAGATCTTTTGTTGTACTTCTCGATTTGAGAGAGGTAGGGCGGGGAAATTCCTGGGTCACAGCAAGGGGGGGGGGGGAAGTGTCCTTTGAGATCCAAGAGGGAAGGAGTGATTTCACCAGAGAGGCCGCAGTGGATACGGGCCTCACTCCGCTTGGAAGGGAGAAGCTTCTGGTATTTTTCAAGTTGTGGGGGGGTTTCTCGAGTTATGACGTGGAGTTCATGGACTCACCCCTGTGGCCGCAGGAGAGGCCAGACTTCTTGCCAGTTGCCATGTACCTTTGGGGATTCTTCCCATCATCGCCGAGTCCTCAGTCCTCGTCTGGTGCTGAAGCTGGTACCTGAGCTTTCCTCGCCCATGCTGACATAAATCTTGGGGTTCCCATAGAGTCCTCACAGTAAAGTCAGGCCTCTTCTTGCCTCTAGACGTACACTTGTACTTGCCTCCGCAGCTGCAGCAGCTGTGAAAGGCTCCCCGTCGAGTGGACACAGGGTTCTGTGACTTGACCTCGAAGTACCACCCGGGTCTGTCACATGTGCCAGTGTTTAGGATTCCAGCCTGGGGGTGACAGTTTACCAAGTGCAGGGCAGTCATGTTCATCAGGAGTGGACGAGGTATTTGGGATTCTTGGAGAATGGTGGCAAGACACCTGGTGCTGCTCCCCATAGTCCTGGTTCGAGTGTCTCCATTTGGGATGTGAAGGAAGGGCTGGGAAACCTTTCCCTTCAGAGCAGGAAAGGGCCCCTCATCTGGAGCTCAGCAGGGATTCTGGGGTTACTTTACATTCATTGTTGGACCCTCTGGGTTCCCCTCGACTGTGGACAGCGGCGCGAGAAATTTCTTGTGTGAATGCAAGAAGGATATCGACACTCTGGTGGTCCAAGAGGGAAGAGTTTCTTTCAACCCAAACGCCACAACATACGAGTTCCACACTCTGCTTGTAGGGGAGAATATTTTGGTTTTTCTCAAGTTGTGGCGTGGTCCTCTCAAGTTACATCGGGGAACCAGGGACTCGACCCTGTGCACTCAGGTTTGGACAGACTAGGTGCCAGTGGCCACGCGGCTCTGGGGACCCTTCCCTAATCATCTCGGTGCTCAGTCCTAAACTTTTGCAGTGGTCGGAGCCTGAGCTTTCTGAGAAAGAGCTGACCTAGTTCTTGGTTTACCACAGAGGTTCCCACATTGGAGACAGGCCTCGTATCTCCTGGACACGTGCACGACTACTTGCCTGACCAGCTGCAGCAGCAGTGTCAAGCTCCATGTCGAGCGGACACAGGGTTCTGTGGCTTGGACAAGAGGCCCAAAGTGCTGTAACCCGTGCAGGTGTTTCAGGCGTCTAGCCTCGGGTTGACAGTCACGGCAGTGCAGGGCAGACAGGTTCATCTGCAGTGGACAAGGCATTTGGGGTTCTTGGAGAATGGGGGCCGAACTCTAGATGCTCCTCCCGACTTCCCTACTGCAAGCACCTCCTTTTCAGATGTGACGGCAGCCCCAGGACACCTTATATTAAGAAGAAGGGAAAGGGACTATCATCTAGAGCTTAGCAGGAACAAACTTGGGTCTTCTTGAGTCGCAGCGGGTCCACTGGTGTTCCTCCTGTGTGCCAAGGTTGTGGCCGGGAACTCCTTGTGTCACAGCAGGGGAGTGAAAAATCCCTTCGAGGTCCAAGAAGGAAAGGGAAATTTCCCACGAGACACCAGATTGCATAAGGGCCTTACCCTGCTTGCAAGGGAGAAGCTTCTGGTGTTTCTCGAATTTCAGCCGGATTTCTCGAGTTACGACGGAGAGACCAGGGACCCGCCCCTGTGGCCGCAGGAGAGGACAGTCTCCGTGTCCGTTGCCAGTTATGTCTGGGGATTCCCCTGCAATCGTCACTGGGTTCCCTGTCCTCGACTTGTGTTCAGGCCAGTGCCTGAGCCTCCCTTGACTGTAGGGACGTAGGTCTTGGGGTTTCCCTTGAGGCTGCCACAGAGGAGACAGGCTTCGGGTCACGTGGACACATGAAAGGATACTTGCCTGACCAGCTGCAGCAGCAGAGTCAAGCTCCATTTGGAGTGGACAGAGGGATCTGTGGCTTGCTCTTGAGGTCCAAAGTGCTGTCACACGTGCCAGTGCGTCGTGTGTCGATCCTCGGGGTGACAGTCAAGGCAGTGCAGGGCAGACAAGTTCATTTGCAGTGGACAAGGCATTTGGGGGTCTTGCAGAACGGTGGCTGAGCCCCAGATGCTCCTCGCAACTTTCCTACTGTGAGCACCTCATTTTGGGATGCGACGGAAGCCCCAGGACACCTTTTATTATGGAGCAGCAAAAGGGACTGTCATCAAGAGCTTAGCAGGGGCAAACTGGGCTCCTCTTGAGTCGCAACGGGACCACTGGGGCTCCTCGTGGGTGGGAAAGTTGTGGACGGCAACTCCTTGTGTCACAGCAAAGGAGTGAAGGAGACCTTCGAAGTCCAAGAGTGAAGGAGTGATTTCCCAAGAGACGCCGGATTGGATAAGAGCCTCACCCCACTTACAGTGGAGAAGATTCTGGTGTTTCTGGAGTTGCGGTGGGGTTTCTCGAGTTTGGACTGGGAGCCCACGAACCCGCGAGTGTGGCTACAGCAGAGGCCAGTCTTCTTGCCAGTTGCCATTCGCCTTTGAATATTCCTCCCAGTCATCACCGAGTCCTCAGTCCTCGTTGGGTGCTGAAGCTGGTACCTGAGCTTTTCTCGCCCATGCTGACAGTGTCTTGGGGTTCCCATGGAGCCCCCACAGATAAGTCAGGCCTCATCTTGCTGGAGATGTTTACGTACTCTTGCCTCTTAAGCTGCAGCAGCTGTGAAAGGCTCCCCATTGCGTGGACACAGGTATCTGTGACTTGACCTCGAGGTACCGCACAGGTCTGTCACACGTGACAGTGTGTCACTCTTTGAGTCTCGGGGTGACAGTCGACCCAGTGCAGGGCAGTCAGGTTCATCTGGAGTTAACGAGGTATTTGCGGTCTTGGAGAAGGGTGGCAGGACCACTGATGCTGCTCACGACATTCCTGGTTCGACTGTCTCCTTTTGGCATGTGAGGGTAGTGCTGGGAAAATTTTCACCACAGAGCAGGAAAGAGACAATCATCTGGAGTTCAGCAGGGATACTGAGGCTCCTTAACATTAATGGGGGGACCCTCGGCTTTCCCCTCGAGTGAGGTCGGGAGGCGCCAGAAACTTCTTGGGTCACAGCAAGAAGGTGAACGACACTTTGAAGGTCCAAGAGAGAAGAGGTTCTTTCCCACTAGACGCCTCAGCAGACGAGGTCCTCACCCCGCATGCACGGGAGAATCCTTTGTTTTTTCTCAAGTTGTGGCGGGGTCTCCTCGAGTTACAACGGGGAACCCAGGGACTCGCCCCTGTGCACTCAAGATTGGACTGTCTCCGTGCCAGTTGCCAGGCACCACTGGGGATTCTTCTTTAATCGTCTTGGTGCTCAGTCCTGGACATTTGCTGAGGCCAGAGCCTGAAATTTCCTCACCCATCCTGACCTAGGTATTGGTGTACTCCTGAGGGCCCCACAGAGGAGACAGGGCTCGTCTTGCGTGGACACGTGCACGGCTACTTGCCTGACCAGCTGCAGCAGCAGTGACAGGCTCCATGTCGAGCGAACACAGGGATGTGTTGCTTGCCCTCGAGGTCCAAAGTGCTGTCACACGAGCAGGTCTTTCGGAAATGGATCCTCCAGATGACAGTCAAGGCAGTGCAGGGCAGACAGGTTCACCTGCAGTGGGCAAGGCTTTTGGGGGTCTTTGAGAATGGTGGCCGAAACCCAAATGCTCCTCCCGACTTTCCTACTGTGAACACCTCTATTTGGGATGTGAAGGAAGCCCCAGGACATAGTATAATAAGGATCAGTAAAAGGGACTATCATCTAGAGCTTAGGAGGGTCAAACTGGGCTCCTCCTGAATCGCAGCGGGTCCACTGGGGTTCCTTTTGAGTGGGAAGGTTGTGTCTGGGAACTCCTTATGTCACAGCAAGGGAGTGAACGAACACTTCCAGGTCCAAGAGGGAAGGGGTGATTTCCCAGGAGACGCCAGATCACAAAAGGGCCTTACCCCTCTTGCAAGGGAGAAGATTCTGGTATTTCTCGAGTTGCGGCTGGGTTTCTCAATTTACTGCGGGGAGCCTAGGGATGCACACCTGTGGGCTCAGGAGAGTACAGTCTCTGTGCCAGTTGCCAGTCACCTCTGGGGATTCCTCTTCATTCATGTCTGGGTCCCTGTTCTCGACTTGTGCTGAGGCAAGTGCCTGAGCTTTCCTCGACTGTCCTGACCTAGGTCTTGGGGTTCCCCTGAGGCACCCGCAGAGGAGACAGGCTTCGTATCACCTGGACATGCGCACGGCTACTTGCCTAACCAGCTTCACCAACAGTTTCAGGCTCATGTCGAGCCAACATAGGGATCTATGGCTTGCTCTCGAGGTTCAAATGCTGTCACAAGTGCCAGTGTGTAGTGCTTAATGCCTCAGGGTGACAATCAAGGCGGTGTGGGGCTGTCAAGTTCATCTGTAGTGGACAAGGCATTTGGGGGAATTGGTGAATGGTGGCCAAACCCCTGATGCTCCTCCGGACTTTCCCGATCGAGCACCTCCTCTCGGTATTCGAGCGAAGCTCCAGGGAACCTTTCCCTAAGGGGCAGGAAAGGGGACGATCATCTGGAGCTTAGCAGGGGCAAACAGGGCTTTGTTGAGTCGCAGCAAATCTTTTGTTTTTCTTCTCGATTTGAGAGGGGTGGTGTGAGGAAATTCCTGGGTCACAGCAAGGAGGGGGAAGTGTCCTTCGAGATCCAGGAGGGAAGGAATGATTTCACCAGAGAGGTCGCAGTGGATAAGGGCCTCACCCCACTTGCAAGGGAGAAGCTTCTGTTATTTCTCAAGTTGTGGGGGGGTTTCTCGAGTTATGACGTGGAGTTCATGGACCCGCCCCTGTGGCCGCAGGAGAGTCCAGACTTCTTGCCATTTGCCATGTGCCTTTGGGGATTCCTCCCATCATCGCTGTGTCCTCAGTCCTCGTCTGGTGCTGAAGCTGGTAACTGAGGTTTCCTCGCCTATGTGGTCATAATTCTTGAGGTTCCCATCGAGCCCTCACAGTAAAGTCATGCCTCGTCTTGCCTGTAGACGTACACTTGTACTTGCCTCCGCAGCTGCAGCAGCTGTGAAAGGCTCCCCGTCGAGTGGACAGAGGGTTCTGTGACTTGACCTCGATTTACCAACCGGGTATGTCACACGTGCCAGTGTGTTAGGCTTCCAGCCTCGGGGTGACAGTTGACCAATTGCAAGGCAGTCAGGTTCATCAGGAGTGAATGAAGTATTTGGGGGTCTTGGGGAATGGTGGCAAGACATCTGATGCTGCTCCACATAATCCTGGTTCGAGTCTCTCCATTTGGGGTGTGAGGGAACTGCTGGGAAATCTTTCCCGTCAGAGCAGGAAGGGGCCCCTCATCTGGAGCTCAGCAGGGATACTGGGGTTCCTTTACATTTATGGTGTGACCCTTGGTGTTCCCCTAGAGTGTGGATGGGCAGCGCGAGAAACTTCTTGTGTCACTGCAAGAATGATAACGACACTTTGGAAGTCCAAGAGAGAAGAGTTTCTTTCCCCCGAGACGCAAAAACAGACGAGTTCCACACCCCGCTTATAGGCGAGAATCTTTTGGTTTTTCTCAAGTTGTTCCGTCGTCCACTGGAGTTACAACTGGGAACCAGGGACTTGCCCCTGTGCACTCAGGATTGGACAGTCTAGGTGCCAGTTGCCACGCGGCTCTGGGGATCCTTCTCTAATCATCTTGGTTTTCTGTCCCATACTATTGCAGAGGGCGGAGCCTGAGCTTTCCTAGAAAGACCTGACCTAGTTCTTGGTGTACCACTGAGGTTCCCACAGTGGAGACAGGCCTCGTATCTCCTGGACACGTGAACGGCTAGTTGCCTGACCAGCTGCAGCAGCAGTGTCAAGCTCCATGTCGAGTGGACACAGGGATCTGTGGCTTGCACAAGAGGCCCAAAGTGCTGTCACACGTGCAGGTGTTTCGGGCTTCGAGGCTCGGGATGACAGTCAAGGCAGTTCAGGGCAGACAGGTTCATCTGCAGTGGACAAGGCATTTGGGGTTCTTGGAGAATGGGGGCCGATATCTAGATGCTCCTCCCGACTTTCCTACTGCAAGCACCTCCTTTTGGGATGCGACAGAAGCCCCAGGACACCTTATATTAAGAAGCAGGGAAAGGGACTATCATCTAGAGCTTAGAAGGAGCAAACTGGGGTCCTCTTGTGTCGCAGAGGGTACACTGGGTTTCCTCCTGGGTGCGAAGGTTGTGGCCGGGAACTCCTTGTGTCACAGCAGGGGAGTGAAAAATCCCTTTGAGGTCCAAGAGGAAAAGGGAAATTTCCCACGAGAAACCGGATGGTATAAGGGCCTCACCCCACTTGCAAGGGAGAAGCTTATGGTGTTTCTCGAATTGTGGCCAGGTTTCTCGAGTTACGACGGGGAGACCAGGGACCCGCCCCTGTGGCTGCAGGAGAGGACAGTCTCTGTGTCAGTTGCCAGTTACGTCTGGGGATTCCTCTGCAATCATCACTGGGTGTCCTGTCCTCGACTTGTGCTCAGGCCAGTGCCTGAGCCTCCCTTGACCATAGGGATGTAGGTCTTGGGGTTTCCCTTGAGGCTTCCACAGAGGAGACAGACTTTGTGTCACGTAGACACATGAAAGGATACTTGCCTGACCAGCTGCAGCAGCAGTGTCAGCCTCCATGTCGAGCAGACAGAGGGATCTGTGGCTTGCTCTCGAGGTCCAAAGTGCTGTCACACGTGCCAGTGTGATGTGCGTCAATCCTCGGGGTGACAGCCAAGGCAGTGCTGGGCAGACAAGTTCATCTGCACTGTACAAGGCATTTGGGGGTCTTGCAGAATGGTGGCCGAACCCCAGATGCTGCTCGCCACTTTCCTACTGTGAGCACCTCATTTTGGGATGTGACAGAAGCCCCAGGACACCTTATATTATGGAGCAGCAAAAGGGACTGTCATCTAGAGCTTCACATGGGCAAACTGGTCTCCTCTTGAGTCGCAGCGGGACCACTGGGATTCCTCGTGGGTGCGACTGTTGTGGACGGGAACTCCTTGTGTCACATCAAGGGAGTGAAGGATCCCTTCGAGGTCCAAGAGCGAAGGAGTGATTTCCCACGAGACGCCGGATCGGATAAGAGCCTCAACCCGCTTGCAAGGGAGAATATTCTTGTGTTTCTGGAGTTGCCTCGGGGTTTCTCGAGATACGACTGGGAGCCCATGGACCCGATAGTGTGCCCACAGCAGAGGCCAGTTTTCTTGCCAGTTGCTGTTCGCCTTTGGGTATTCCTCACAGTCATCGCCGGGTCCTCAGTCCTCATCAGGTGCTGAAGCTGGTACCTGAGCTTTTCTCGCCCATGCTGACATAAATCTTGAGGTTCCCATGGAGCCCCCACAGGAAAGTCAGGCCTCGTCTTGCTGGAGACTTTCACTTGCTCTTGCCTCTTAAGCTGCAGCAACTGTGAAAGGTTCCCCATTGAGTGGACACAGGGATCTGTGACTTGACATCGAGGTACCACACATGTCTGTCACACGGGCCAGTATGTCAGTCTTTGAGCCTGGGGGTGACAGTCGACCCAGTGCAGGGCAGTCAGGTTCATCTGGGGTGAACGTGGTATTTGAGGGTCTTGCAAAATGGTGGCAGGACCCCTGATGCTGCTCGCGACAGTGCTCGTTCGAGTGTCTCCTTTTGGAATGTGAGGGAAGTGCTGGGAACCCATTCCCGACAGAGTAGGAAAGGGCCTGTCTTCTGGAGCTAAGCAGGGATACTGAGGCTCATTTACATTCACGTCGGGACCCTCGGTGTTCCCCTCAAGTGAGGACGGATGGCCCGAAAATCTTGTTGGATCACAGCAAGGAGGTGAACGACACATTGGAGGTCCAAGAGAGAAGAGGTTCTTTCCCACTAGACGCCACAGCAGACGAGGTCCTCACCTCGTATGCAGTGGAGAATCTTTTGTTTTTTATCAAGTTGTTGCGGGGTCTTCTCGAGTTACAACGGGGAACCCAGGGACTCGCCCCTGTGCACTCAGGATTGGACTGTCCTCTTGCTAGTTTCCAGGGGCCTCTGGGGATACTTCTTTAACCGTCTCGATGCTCAGTCCTTGACTTTTGCTGAGGCCCGACACTGAAATTACCTCAACCATCCTTACCTAGGTCTTGGTGTACCCTTGAGGGCCCCAGAGAAGAGACAAGCCTCGTCTCGCGTGGACACGTGCACGGCTACTTGCCTGACCAGCTGCAGCAGCAGTGACAGGCTCCATGTCGAGCGAATATAGGGATGTGTTGCTTGCCCTTGAGGCCCAAAGTGCTGTCACACGAGCAGGTCTTTCAGAAAAGGATCCTCCGGATGACAGTCAAGGCAGTGCAGGGCAGACAGGTTCATTTGCAGTGGGCAAGGCTTTTGGGGGTCTTGGAGAATGGTGGCCGAAACCCAGATGCTCCTCCAGACTTTCCTACTGCGAACACCTCCTTTTGGGATGTGAAGGCAGCCCCAGGACACATTATAATAAGGATCAGTAAAAGGGACTATCATCTAGAGCTTAGGAGGGTCAACCTGGGCTCCTCTTGAGTCGCAGCGCGTCCACTGGTGTTCCTCTTGGGTGCGAAGGTTGTGGTTGGGAAGTCCTTGTGTCACAGCAAGGGAGTGAAGGAGCCCTTCGAGGTCCAAGAGGGAAGGGGTGATTTCCCACGAGACGCCATATCAGATAAGGGCCTTACCCCGCTTGCAAGGGAGAAGACTCTGGTGTTTCTCGAGTTGCGCCTGGGTTTCTCAATTTTCGGCGGGGAGCCCAGGGACGCACACCTGTGGGCTCAGGAGAGTACAATCTCTGTGCCAGTTGCCAGTCACCTCTGGGGATTCCTCTTCATTCGTGTCTGGGTCCCTGTTCTCGACTTGTGCTGAGGCAAGTGCCTGAGCTTTCCTCTACCGTCCTGACCTAGGTCTTGGGATTGCTCTGTGGCTCCCGCAGAGGAGACAGTCTTCGTATCACCTGGACACGTGCACGGCTACTTGCCTAACCAGCTTCAGCAACAGTGTCAGGCTCCATGTCGAGCCCACAGAGGGATCTGTGGCTTACTGTCGAGGTCCAAATTCTGTCACAAGAGCCAGTGTGTCATGCTTCGAGCCTCAGGGTGATAGTCAAGGCAGTTTGGGGCTGTCAAGTTCATCTGTATTGAACAAGGCCTTTGGGGTTTTGGTGAATGGTGGCCAAACCCCTGATGCTCCTACCGACTTTCCAGATGGAGCACCTCGTCTCGGTATTCGAGCGAAGCTCCCGGGAACCTTTCCCTATGGGGCAGGAAGGGGATGATCATCTGGAGCTTAGCAGGGGCAAACAGGGCTCTGTTGAGTCGCAGCAGGTCTTTTGTTTTTCTTCTCGATTTGAGAGGGTTAGGGTGGGGAAATTCCTGGGTCACAGCAAGGGGGGGTGGTGTCCTTCAAGATCGAAGAGGGAAGGAATGATTTCACCAGAGAGGTCTAATTGGATAAGGGCCTCACCCCGCTTGTAAGGGAAAAGATTCTGGTATTTCTCAAGTTGTGGCAGGGTTTCTCGAGTTATGACGTGGAGTTCATGGACCCGCCCCTGTGGCCGCAGGGGAGGCCAGACTTCTTGCCAGTTGCCATGTTCCTTTGGGGATTCCTCCCATCATCGCCGAGTCCTCAGTCCTCATCTGGTGCTGAAGCTGGAAACTGAGCATTCCTCGCCCATGCTGACATAAATTTTGGGGTTCCAATGGAGCCCTCACAGTAAAGTCAGACCTTCTCTTGCCTGTAGATGTACACTTGTAGTTGCCTCCGCAGCTGCAGCAGCTGTGAAAGGCTCCCCGACGAGTGTACAGAGGGTTCTGTGACTTGACCTCGTTGTACCACCAGGGTCTGTCACACGTGCCAGTGCGTTAGGCTTCCAGCCTCAGGGTGACAGTCTACCAAGTGCAGGGAAGTCAGGTTCATCAGGAGTGAACGAGGTATATGGGGGTCTGGGGAATGGTGGCAAGACTTCTGATGCTGCTCCACACAGTGCTGGTTCGAGTGTCCCCAGTTGGGAAGTGAGGGAAGTGCTGGGAAACCTTTCCCGTCAGAGCAGGAAAGGGCCCCTCATCTGGAGCTCAGCAGGGATACTGGGGTTACTTTACATTCATGGTGGGACTCTCGGTGTTCCCCTCGAGCGTGGACGGGCGGCTCAAGAAACTTCTTGTGTCACTGCAAGAAGGATAACGACAATCTGGAGGTCCAAGAGAGAAGAGGTTTTTTCCCTTGAGACGCCACAACAGACGAGGTTCTCACCCCGCTTGTAGGGGAGAACCTTTTGGTTTTTCTCAACTTGTAGCATGGTTCTCTCAAGTTACAACGGGGAGCCCAGGGACTTGCCCCTGTGCACTCAGGATTGGACAGTCTAGGTGCCAGTTGCCACACGGCTCCGTGGAATGTTCCCTAATCATCTCGGTGTCAGTCCTAGACTTTTGAAGAGGGCGGACCCTGAGCTTTCCTAGAATGCCCTGACCTAGTTCTTGGTGTACCACCGAGGTTCCCACAGTGGAGACAGGCCTTGTATCTCCTGGACACGTGCACGGCTACTTGCCTGACCAGCTGCAGCAGCAGTGTCAAGCTCCATGTCGAGCGGACGCAGGGGTCTGTGGCTTGCACAAGAGGCCCCAAGTGCTGTCACACATGCAGGTGTTTCAGGCGTCCAGGCTCCGGTTGACAGTCAAGGCAGTGCAGGGCAGACAGTTCATCCACAGTAGACAAGGCATTTGGGGTTCTTTGAGAATGGGGGACGAACTCTAGATGCTCCTCCCGAATTTCCTTCTGCGAGCACCTCCTTTTGGGATGCGACAGAAGCCCCAGGACTTATATTAAGGAGCTGGAAAAGGGACTATCATCTAGAGCTTAGCAGGAGCAAATTGGGATCCTCTTGAGTCAAAGCGGGTTGACTGGGGTTCCTCCTGGGGGCGGAGGTTGTGGCCGGGAACTCCTTGTGTCACAGCAAGGGAGTGAAAAAGCCCTTCGAGGTCAAAGAGGGAAAGGGATACTTCCCAGGAGACACCTGATTGAATAAGGGCCTCACCCTGCTTGCAAGGGCGAAGCTTATGGTGATTCTCGTGTTGCGGCCTGGTTTCTCGAGTTACGACGGGGAGACCAGGGACCCGCCCCTGTGGCTGCAGGAGAGGACAGTCTCCGTGTCCGTTGCCAGTTACGTCTGGGGATTCCTCTGCAATCTTCACTGGGTGCCCTGTACTCGACTTGTGCTCAGACCAGTGCCTGAGCCTCCATTGAATGTAGGGACGTAGGCTTAGGGTTTCCCTTGAGGCTTCCACAGAGGAGACAGGCTTCGTGTCACGTGGACACATGAACGGATACTTGCCTGACCAGCTGCAGCAGCAGTGTCAGCCTCCATGTCGAGCGGACAGAGGGATCTGTGGCTTGTTCTCGAGGTCCAAAGTGCTGTCACACATGCCAGTGTGTCGTGCGTCAATCCTCGGCGTGACAGTCAAGGCAGTGCAAGTCAGACAAGTTCATCTGCACTGGACAAGGAATTTGGGGGTCTTGCAGAATGGTGGTCGAACCCCAGATGCTCCTCGCGACTTTCCTACTGTGAGCACCTCATTTTGGGATGCGATGGAAGCCCCAGGACACCTTATATTATGTAGCAGCAAAAGGGACTGTCATCTAGAGCTTAGCAGTGGCAAACTGGTCTCCTCTTGAGTCGCAGCGGGACCACTGGTGTTCTTCATGGTTGCGACAGATGTGGACAGGAAATCCTTGTGTTACAGCAAGGGAGTGAAGAAGGCCTTCGAAGTCCAAGAGCGAAGGAGAGATTTACCAAGAGACGCCAGATCGGATAAGAGCCTCAACCCGCTTGCAAGGGAGAAGATTCTGGTGTTCCTGGAGTTGCGGCGGGGTTTCTCGAGTTGCGACTGGGAGCCCACGGACCCGACAGTGTGGCCTCAGCAGAGGTCAGTCTTCTTGCCACTTGCCGTTCGCCTTTGAGTATTCCTCCCAGTCATCACCGAGTCCTCAGTCCTCGTTGGGTGCTGAAGCTGGTACCTGAGCTTTCCTCGCCCATGCTGATATAATCTTGGGGTTCCCATGGAGCCCCCACAGGAAAGTCAGGCCTCGTATTGCTGGAGATGTTCACTTGCTCTTGCCTCTTAAGATGCAGCAGCTGTGAAAGGCTCCCCATTGAGTGGACACAGGGATCTGTAACTTGACCTCGAGATACAACACAGGACTGTCACACGTGCCAGTGTGTCAGGCTTTGAGCCTCGGGGTGACAGTCGACCCAGAGCAGGGCAGTCAGGTCTTCTGGAGGGTACGAGGTATTTGGTGTCTTGGAGAATGGTGGCAGGAGTCCTGATGCTGCTCCCGACAGTCCTGGTTCGAGTGTCTCCTTTTGGGATGTGAGGGAAGTGCTGGGAACTCTTTCTCGAGCGAGCAGGAAAGGGACCCTCATTTGGAGTTCAGCAGTGATACTGAGGCTCCTTAACATTCATGGGGGGACCCTCAGCGTTCCCCACGAGTGACGTCAGGAGGCGCCAGAAACTTCTTGGGTCACAGCAAGATGGTGAATGACACATTGGAGGTCCAAGAGAGAAGAGGTTCTTTCCCACTAGACGCCACAGCAGACAAGGTCGTCAACCCGCATTCAGGGGAGAATCTTTTGTTCTTTCTCAAGGTGTGGCGGGGTCTCCTCGAGTTACAATGGGGAACCCAGGGATTCGCCCCTGTGCACTCAGGATTGGACTGTCTCTGTGCCAGTTGCCAGGCACCTCTGGGGATTCTTCTTTAATCGTCTCGGTGCTCAGTCCTGGACATTTGCTGAGGCCTGAGCCTGAACATTCCTCAACCATCATGACCTAGGTATTGGTGTACCCCTGAGGGCCCCACAGAGGAGATAGGCCTCGTCTCGCGTGGACACGTGCATGGCTACTTGCCTGACCAGCTACAGCAGAAGTGACAGGCTCCATGTCGAGCGAACACAGGGATGTGTTGCTTGCACTTGAGCCCCAAAGTGCTGTCACACGAGCAGGTCTTTCGAAAATGGATCCTCCGGATGACAGTCAAGGCAGTGCAGGGCAGACAGGTTCATTTGCAGTGGGCAAGGCTTTTGGGGTCTTGGAGAATGGTGGCCGAAACCCAGATGCTCCTCCCGACTTTCCTACTGTGAACACCTCCGTTTGGGATGTGAAGGCAGCCCCAGGACATAGTATAATATGGATCAGTAAAAGGGACTATCATCTGGAGCTTAGGAGGGTCAAACTGGGCTCCTCTTGTGTCGCAGCGGGTCCACTGGGGTTCCTCTTGGGTGCGAAGGTTGTGGCCGGGAACTCCTTGTGTCACAGCAAAGGAGGGAAGGAGCACTTCGAGGTCCAAGAGCGAAGGGGTGATTTCCCACGAGACGCCAGATCAGTAAAGGGCCTTACCCCGCCTGCAAGGGAGAAGATTTAGGTGTTTCTCGAGTTGCGGCTGGGTTTCTCAATTTACGGCGGGGAGCCCAAGGATGCACACCTGTGGCCTCAGGAGAGTACAGTCTCTGTGCCAGTTGCCAGTCACCTCTGGGGATTCCTCTTCATTCATGTCTGGGTCCCTGTTCTCGACTTGTGCTGAGTCAAGTGCCTGAGCTTTCCTCGACCGTCCTGACCTAGGTCTTGGGATTCCCCTGAGGCTCCCGCAGAGGAGACAGGCTTCGTATCACCTGGACACATGCACGGCTACTTGCCTAACCAGCTTCACCAACAGCGTCAGGCTCCATGTCGAGCGGACAGAGGGAGCGGACAGAGGCTTGTTCTCCAGGTCCAAATGCTGTCACAAGAGCCAGTGTGTCGTGCTTCGAGCCTCAGAGTGACAGCCAAGGCGGTGTAGGGCTGTCAAGTTCATCTGTAGTGGAAAAGGCATTTGGGGGACTTGGTGAATGGTGGTCGAACCCCTGATGTTCCTCCCGAATTTCACAACGAGCACCTCCTCTCTGTATTCGAGCGAATCTCAAGGGAACCTTTCCCTAAGGTGCAGGAAAGGGGATGATCATCTGGAGCTTAGCAGGGGCAAACAGGGCTCTGTTGAGTCCCAGCAGATCTTTTGTTGTTCTCCTCGATTTGAGAGACGTAGGGCAGGGAAATTCCTGGGTCACAGCAAGAGGGGGAAGTGTCCTCGAGATCCAAGAGGGAACGAGTGATTTCACCGGAGAGGTCGCAGTGGATAAGGGCCACACCCCGCTTGCAAGGAAGAAGCTTCTGTTATTTCTCAAGTTGTGGTGGGATTTCTGGAGTTATGACGTGGAGTTCATGGACCCGCCTCTGTGGCCGCAGGAGACGCCAGACTTCTTGCCAGTTGCCATGTGCCTTTGGGGATTCCTCCCGTCATCGCCGAATCCTCAGTCCTCGTCTGGTGCTCAAGCTGGTAACTGACATTTCCTCGCCCATGCTGACATAAATCTTGGGGTTCCCATGGAGGCCTCACAGTAAAGAGAGACCCTGCCTTGCCTGCAGACGTACACTTGTACTTGCCTCCGCAGCTGCAGCAGCTGTGAAAGGCTCCCCTTCGAGTGGACAGAGGGTTCTGTGACTTGACCTCGATGTACCACTCGGGTCTGTCACACGTGCCAGTGTGATAGGCTTCCAGCCTCGGGGTGACAGTCGACCAAGTGCAGGGCAGTCAGGTTCATCAGGAGTGAACGAGGTGTTTGGGGGTCTTGGGGAATGGTGGCAAGACACCTGGTGCTGCTCCCCACAGGGGTGGTTCGAGTGGCCCCAGTTGGGATGTGAGGGAAGTGCTGGGAAACCTTTCCCTTCAGAGCAGGAAAGGACCCCTCATCTCAGCTCACCAGGCATACTGGGGTTCCTTTACATTCATGTTGGGACCCACGGGGTTCCCCTAGATTGTGGACGGGTGGCGCGAGAATCTTCTTGTGTCACCGCAAGAAGGATAACTTCACTTTGGAGGTCCAAGAGAGAAGAGGTTCTTTTCCCCGAGACACCACAACAGACGAGGTATTCACCCCGCTTGTAGGGGAGAATGTTTTGTTTTTTTCACAACTTGTAGCGTGGTCCTCTCGAGTTACATCAGGGAGCCCAGGGACTTGCCCCTGTGCTCTCAGGATTGGATAGTCTAGGTGCCAGTTGCCACGCAGCTCTGGGGATCCTTCCCTAATCATCTCGGTGCTCAGTCCTTGACTTTTGCAGAGGGCAGAGCCTGAGCTTTCCTAGAAAGTCCTTACCTAGTTCTTGGTGTACCACCGAGGTTCCCACAGTGGAGACAGGCCTCGTATCTCCTGGACACGTGCACGGCTACTTTCTTGACCAGCTGCAGCAGCAGTGTCAAGCTCCCTGTCGAGCGGACACAGGGATCTGTGGCTTGCACAAGAGGCCCAAAGTGCTGTCACATGTGTAGGTGTTTCGGACGTCAAGGCTCGGGTTCACAGCCAAGGCAATGCAGGGCAGACAGGTTCCACTGCAGTGGACAAGGCATTTGGGGTTCTTGGAGAATGGGGGCCGAACTCTAGATGCTCCTCCCGAATTTGCTACAGCGAGCACCTCCTTTTGGGATGCGACAGAAGCCCCAGGACTTATATTAAGGAACTTGAAATGGGACTAACTTCTAGAGCTTAGCAGGAGCAAACTGGGGTCCTCTTGAGTCGCAGCAGGTCCACTAGAGTTCCTCCTGGGTGGGAAGGTTGTGGCCAGGAACTCCTTGTGTCACAGCAAGGAAGTGAAAAAGCCCTTCAAGGTCCAAGAATGAAAGGGATGTATCCCAGGAGACACCGGATTGAATAAGGGCCTCACTAAGCTTGCAAGGTAGAAGTTTATGGTGTTTCTCGAGTTGCGGCCGGGTTTCTCCAGTTACGACGGGGAGACCAGGAACCAGCCCCTGTGGCCGCTGGAGAGGACAGTCTCCGTGTCCGTTGCCAGTTATGTCTGGGGATTCCTCTGCAATCATCACTGGGTGTCCTGTCCTCGACTTGTGCTCAGGCCAGTGCCTGTGCATCCCTTGACCATAGGGACGTAGGTCTTTGGGTTTCCCTTGAGGCTTCCACAGAGGAGACAGGCCTCGTGTCACGTGGACACATGAACGGATACTTGCCTGACCACCTACAGCAGCAGTGTCAGCCTCCATGTCGAGTGGACAGAGGGATCTATGGCTTGCTCTCGAGGTCCAAAGTGCTGTCACACGTGCCAGTGTGTCGTGGGTCAATCATCGAGATGACAGTCAAGGCAGTGCAGGGCAGACATGTTCATCTGCAGTGGACAAGGCATTTGGGGGTCTTGCAGAATGGTGGCCGAACCCCAGATGCTCCTCGCGACTTTCCTACTGTGAGCACCTCAATTTGGGATGTGACGGAAGCCCAAGGACACCTTATATTATGGAGCAACAAAAGGGACTGTCATCTAGAGCTTAGCAGGTGCAAACTGGGCTCCTCTTGAGTCGCAGCGGGACCACTGGGATTCCTCATGGGTGTGACGGTTGTGGACGGGAACTCCTTGTGTCACATCAAGGAAGTGAAGGATCACTTCGAGGTCCAAGAGAGAAGGAGTGATTTCCTACGAGACGCCGGATCGGATAAGAGCCTCACCCCGCTTGCATGGGAGAAGATTCTGGTGTTTCTGGAGTTGCGGCGGGGTTTCTCGAGTTACGACTGGGTGCCCATGGACCCGTCAGTGTGGCCACAGCAGAGGAAAGTCTTTTTGCCAGTTGCTGTTCACCTTTGGATATTCCTCCCAGTCATCGCCGAGTCCTCAGTCCACATCGGGTGCTGAAGCTGGTACCTGAGCTTTTCTCGCCCATGCTGACATAAATTTTGAGGTTCCCATGGAGCCCCCACAGGAAAGTCAGGCCTCTTCTTGCTGGAGACGTTCACGTGCTCTTGCCTCTTAAGCTGCAGCAGTTGTGAAAGGCTCCCCATTGAGTGGACACAGGGATCTGTGACTTGACCTCGAGGTACCACACATATCTGTCACACGTGCCAGTGTGTCAGGCTTTGAGTCTCGGGGTGACAGTCGACCCAGTGCAGGGCAGTCAGGTTCATCTGGAGTAAACGAGGTATTTGGGGGTCTTGGAGAATGGTGGCAGGACACCTGATTCTGCTCGCGACAGTCCTGTTTCGAGTGTCTCCTATGGGATATGAGGGAAGTGCTGGGAACCCTTTCCCTACAGAGTAGGAAAGGGCCCCTCTTCTGGAACTAAGCAGGCGTACTGAGACTCATTTACATTCATCGTGGGACCCTCGGTGTTCCCCTCATGTGAGGACGGATGGCCCGAAAATCTTCTTGGGTCACAGCAAGGAGGTGAACGACACATTGGAGGTCCAAGAGAGAAGAGGTTCTTTCCCCCGAGATGCCACAGAAGAGAGGTTCTGACACGGCTTGCAGGGGTAAAATTTTGGTTTTTCTCAAGTTGTGGCGGGGTCTCCTCGAGTTACAACGGGGAACCCAGGGACTCGCCCCTGTGCACTCAGGATTGGACCATCTCCTTGCCAGTTGCCAGGCGCCTCTGGGGATTCTTCTTTAATCGTCTCAGTGCTCAGTCCTGGACTTTTGCTGAGGCCGGAGCCTGAGATTTCCTCGACCATCCTGTCCTAGGACTTTGTGTACCCCTGCGGGCCCCAAAGAGGAGACAGGCCTTGTCTCGCCTGGACACGTGCACAGCTACATGCCTGACCAGCTGCAGCAGAAGTGACAGGCTCCATGTCGAGAAACACAGGGACGTGTTGCTTGCCCTCGAGGCCCAAAATGCTGTCAGAAGAGCAGTTCTTTCGGAAATAGATCCTCCGAATGACAGTCAAGGCAGTGCAGGGCAGACAGGTTCATTTGCAGTGGGCAAGACATTTGGGGGTCTTGGAGAATGGTGGCCGAAACCCAGATGCTCCTCCCGACTTTCCTACTGCGAACACCTCCGTTTGGGATGTGAAGGCAGTCCCAGGACACATTATAATAAGGATCAGTAAAAGGGACTATCATCTAGAGCTTAGGATGTTCAACCTGGGCTCCTCTTGAGTCGCAGCGGGTCCACTGGTGTTCCTCTTGGGTGCGAAGGTTGTGTCCGGGAAGTCCTTGTGTCACAGCAAGGGAGTGAAGGAGCACTTCGAGGTCCAAGAGGCAAGGGGTGATTTCCCACGAGATGCCAGATCAGAAAAGGGCCTTACCCCGCTTGCAAGGGAGAAGATTCAGGTGTTTCTCGAGTTGCGGCTGGGTTTCTCAATTTACGGCGGGGAACCCAGTGACGCACACCTGTGGCCTCAGGAGAGTACAGTCTCTGTGCCAGTTGCCAGTCACCTCTGGGGATTCCTCTTCATTCGTGTCTGGGTCCCTGTTCTCGATTTGTGCTGAGGCAAGTGCCGGAGCTTTCCTCGACCGTCCTGACCTAGGTTTTGGGGTTCCCCTGAGGCATCCGCAGAGGAGACAGGCTTCGTATCACCTGGACACGTGCACGGCTTCTTACCTAACCAGCTTCAGCAACAGTATCAGGCTCCATGTCGAGCGGACAGAGAAATCTGTGGCTTGCTCTCGAGGTCCAAATGATGTCACAAGTGCCAGTGTGTCGTGCTTCGAGCCTCAGGGTGACAGTCAAGGCGGTGTGGGGCTGTCAAGTTCATCTGTAGTGGAAAAGGCATTTGGGTGACTTGGTGAATGGTGGCCGAACCCCTGATGCTCCTCCCGACTTTCCCGATCGAGCACCTCCTCTCGGTATTCGAGCGAAGCTCCAGGGAACCTTTCCCTAAGGGGCAGGAAAGGGGATGATCATCTGGAGATTAGCAGGGGCAAACAGGGCTCTGTTGAGTCGCAGCAGATCTTTTGTTGTTCTTCTCGATTTGAGAGGGGTAGGGCGGGGAAATTCCTGGGTCACAGTAAGGGGGGCGGTGGGAAGTGTCCTTCGAGATCCAAGAGGGAAGGAGTGATTTCACCACTCGCAGTGGATAAGGGCCACACCCCACTTGAAAGGGAGAAGCTTCAGGTATTTTTCAAGTTGTGGCTCGGTTTTTCAAGTTATGACGTGGAGCTCATGGACCCGCCCCTGTGGCCGCAGGAGAGGCCAGACTTCTTGCCAGTTGCCATGTTCCTTTGGGGATACCTCCCGTCATCGCTGAGTCCTCAGTCCTCGTCTGGTGCTGAAGCTGGTAACTGAGCTTTCCTTGTCCATGCTGTCATATATCTTGGGGTTCTCATGGAGCCCTTACAGTAAAGTCAGGCATCCTCTTGCCTATAGACGTACATTTGTATGTGCCTCCGCAGCTGCACCAGTTGTGAAAGGCTCCCCGTCGAGTGGACAGAGGGTTCTGTGACTTGACCTCGATGTACCACCCGGGGATGTCACAAGTCCCAGTGTGTTAGGCTTCCCGCCTCAGGGTGACAGTTGACGAAGTACAGGGCAGACAGGTTCATCTGCAGTGACAAGGCATTTGAGGTTCTTGAAGAATGGGGGCCGAACTCCAGATGCTCCTCCCGACTTTCCTACTGCAAGCACCTCCTTTATGGGATGCGACAGAAGCCCCAGGACACCTTATATTAAGAAGCAGGGAAAGGGACTATCATCTAGAGCTTAGAAGGAGCAAACTGGGGTCCTCTTGAGTCGCAGCGGGTCCACTGGGTATCCTCCTGGGTGCGAAGGTTGTGGCCCGGGAACTCCTTGTGTCACAGCAGGGGAGTGAAAAATCCCTTTGAGGTCCAAGAAGAAAAGGGAAATTTCCCACGAGAAACCGGATGGTATAATGGCCTCACCCTGCTTGCAAGGGAGAAGCTTCTGGTGTTTCTCGAATTGTGGCCGGGTTTCTCGAGTTACAACGAGGAGACCAGGGACCCGCCCCTGTGGCTGCAGGAGAGGACAGTCTCCGTGTCAGTTGCCAGTTACGTCTGGGGATTCCTCTGCAATCGTCACTGGGTGCCCTGTCCTCGACTTGTGCTCAGGCCAGTGCCTGAGCCTCCCTGGACCGTAGGGACGTAGGTCTTGGGGTTTCCCTTGAGGCTTCCACAGAGGAGAAAGGCTTTGTGTCACGTAGACATATGAAGGGATACTTGCCTGACCAGCTGCAGCAGCAGTGTCAGCCTCCATGTCGAGCAGACAGAGGGATCTGTGGCTTGCTCTAGAGGTCCAAAGTGCTGTCACACGTGGCAATGTGTCGTGCGTCAATCCTCGGCGTGACAGTCAAGGCAGTGCATGGCAGACAAGTTCATCTGCAGTGGACAAGGCATTTAGGGGTCTTGCAGAATGGTGGCTGAACCCCAGATACTCCTCGCGACTTTCCTACCGTGAGCACCTCATTTTGGGATGCGACGGAAGCCCCAGGACACCTTATATTATGGAGCAGTAAAACAGACTGTCATCAACAGCTTAGCAGTGGCAAACTGGGCTCCTCTTGAATCGCAGCGGGACCACTGGGGCTCCTCGTGGGTGGGAAAGTTGTGTACGGGAACTCCTTGTTTCACTGCAATGGAGTGAAGGAGCCCTTCGAAGTCCTAGAGTGAAGAAGTGATTTCCCAAGAGACACCAGATCGGATAATAGCCTCACCCCGCTTGCAAGGGAGAAGATTCTGGTGTTTCTGGAGATGCGGCGGGGTTTCTTGAGTTGCGACTGGGAGCCCACAGACCCGCCAGTGTGTCTCCTGCAGAGGCCAGTCTTCTTGCCAGTTGCTGTTCGCCTTTGAGTATTCCTCCCTGTCATTGCCGAGTCCTCAGTCCTCGTCGGGTGCTGAAGCTGGTACCTGAGCTTTCCTCGCCCACGCTGACATTATTTTGGGGTTCCCATGGAGCCCCCACAGAAAAGTCAGGCCTCGTATTGCTGGAGATGTTCACGTGCTCTTGCCTCTTAAGCTGCAGCAGCTGTGAAAATCTCCCCATTGTGTGGACACAGGGATCTGTGACTTGACCTCGAGATACCACACATGTCTGTCACACGTGACAGTGTGTCAGGCTATGAGTCTCGGAGTGACAGTCGACCCACTGCAGGGCAGTCAGGTTCATCTGGAGTGAACGAGGTATTTGCGGTCTTGGCGAAGGGTGGCAGGACCCCTGATGCTGCTCCCGACCTTCCTGGTTCGAGTGTCTACTTTTGGGCTGTGAGGGAAGTGCTGGGAAAACTTTCCCCACAGAGCAGGAAAGGGACCCTCATCTGGAGTTCAGCAGGGATACTGAGGCTCCTTAACATTCATTGGGGGACCCTCGGTGTTCCCCTCGAGTGTGGTCGGGCGACGCCAGAATCTTCTTGGGTCACAGCAAGAAGGTGAACGACACGTTGGAGGTCCAAGAGAGAAGAGGTTCTTTCCCACTAAACGCCACAGCAGACGAGGTCCTCACCGCGTATGCAGGGGAGAATCTTTTGTTTTTTATGAAGTTGTGGCAGGGTCTTCTCGAGTTACAACGGGGAACCCAGGGACTCGCCCCTGTGCATTCAGGATTAGACTGTCTCCATGCCAGTTGCCAGGCACCTCTGGGGATTCTTCTTTAACCGTCTCGATGATCAGTCCTGGACTTTTGCTGAGGCTGGAGCCTGAACTTTCCTCAACCATCCTGACCAAGGTCTTGGTGTACCCCTGAGGGCCCCACAGTGGAGACAGGCCTCATCTCGCGTGTACACATGCACGGTTACTTGCCTGACCAGCTGCAGCAGCAGTGACAGGCTCCATGTCGAGCAAACACAGGGATATGTTGCTTGCCCTCGAGGCCCAAAGTGCTGTCACACGAGCAGGTCTTTCGGAAATGGATCCTCCGGATGACAGTCAAGGCAGTGGAGGGCAGACAGGTTTATCTGCAGTGGGCAAGGCTTTTGGGGGTCTTGGAGAATGGTGGCCGAAACCCAGATGCTCCTCCGGACATTCCTTATGCGAACACCTCCTTTTGGGATGTGAAGGCAGCCCCAGGACAAATTATAATAAGGATCAGTATAAGGGACTATCATCTAGAGCTTAGGAGGGTCAAACTGGGCTCCTCTTGAGTCACAGCGGGTCCACTGGGGTTCCTCTTGTGTTCGAAGGTTGTGGCCGGGAACTCCTTGTGTCACAGCAAGAGAGTGAAGGAGCCCTTCGAGGTCCAAGAGGGAAGGGGTGATTTCCCACGAGACGCCATATCAGATAAGGGCCTTACCCTGCTTGCAAGGGAGAAGATTCTGGTGTTCGTCGAGTTGCAGCTGGATTTCTCAATTTACGGCGGGGAGCCCAGGGATGCACACCTGTGGGCTCAGAAGAGTACAGTCTCTGTGCCAGTTGCGAGTCACTTCTGGGGATTCCTCTTCATTCGTGTCTGGGTCCCTGTTCTCGAGTTGTGCTGAGGCAAGTGCCTGAGCTTTCCTCGACCGTCCTGACCTAGGTCTTGGGGTTCCCCTGAGGCATCCGCAGAGGAAACAGGCTTCGTATCACCTGGACACGTGCATGGCTACTTGCCTAAACAGCTTTAGCAACAGTGTCAGGCTCCATGTCAAGCGGACAGAGGGAGCAGACAGAGGCTTGCTCTCGAGGACCAAATGATGTCACAAGAGCCAGTTTGTCGTGCTTCGAGCCTCAGGGTGACAGTCAAGGCGGTGTGGGGCTGTCAAGTTCATCTGTAGTGGAAAAGGCATTTGGGGGACTTGGTGAATGGTGGCCGAACCCCTGATGCTCCTCCCGACTTTCCCGACGAGCACCTCCTCTCGGTATTCGAGAGAAGCTCCAGGGAACCTTTCTCTAAGGGGCCGGAAAGGGGAAGATCATGTGGAGCTAGCAGGGGCAAACAGGGCTCTGTTGAGTCACAGCAGATCTTTTGTTGTTCTTCTCGATTTGAGGGGGGTAGGTCGGGGAAATTCCTTGGTCACAGCAAGAGGGGGAAGTGTCCTTCGAGATCCAAGAGGAAAGGAGTGATTTCACCAGAGAGGTCGCAGTGGATAAGGGCCTCACCCCGCTTGCAAGGGAGAATCTTCTGTTATTTCTCAGGTTGTGGCGGGGTTTCTCGAGTTATGACGTGGAGTTCATGGATCCGCCCCTGTGGCCACAGGAGAAGCCAGACTTCCTGCCAGTGCCATATTCCTTTGGGGATTCCTCCCATCATCGCTGAGTCCTCAGTCCTCGTTTGGTGCTGAAGCTGGTAACTGAGCTTTCTTCTCCCATGCTGACATAAGTCTTGGGGTTCCCATGGAGGCCTCACAGTTAAGTCAAGCCTCGTCTTGCCTGTAGATGTACACTTATACTTGCCTCCGCAGCTGCAGCAGCTGTGAAAGGCTCCCCATCGAGTGGACAGAGGGTTCTGTGACTTGACCTCGATGTACCACCCCGGTCTGTCACACGTCTGTCACACGTTTCCAGCCTCGGGGTGACAGTCGACCAAGTGCAGGGCAGTCAGGTACATCAGGAGTGAACGTGGTATTTGGGAGTCTTGGGGAATGGTGGCAAGACTCATGATGCTGCTCCCCACAGTGCTAGTTTGACTGTCCCCATTTGGGATGTGAGGGAAGTGCTGGGAAACCTTTCCCATCAGAGAAGGAAAGGGCCTCTCATCTGGAGTTCAGCAGGGATACTGGGGTTCCTTTACATTCATGATGGGACACTCGGGGTTCCCCTCGAGTGTGAATGGGCGGCGCGAGAAACTTCTTGTGTCACTGCAAGAAGGATAACGACACTTTGGAGGTCCAAGAGAGAAGATGTTCTTTCCCCTGAGACGCCACAACAGACGAGGTACCCATCCCGCTTGTAGGGGAGAATCTTTTGGTTTTTCTCAACTTGTAGCGTGGTCCTCTCGAATTACACCGGGGAGCCCAGGGACTCGCCCCTGTGCACTCAGGATTGGACAGTCTAGGTGCCATTTGCCACGAGGCTCTGGGGATCCTTCCCTAATCATCTCGGTGCTCAGTTCTAGACGTTTGCAGAGGGCAGAGCCTGAGCTTTCCTAGAAAGCCCTGACCTAGATCTTGGTGTACCACCAAGGTTCCCACAGTGGAGACAGGCCTCGTATCTCCTGGACACGTGCACGGCTACTTGCCTGACCAGCTGCAGCAGCAGTATCAAGCTGCATGTCGATCGGACACAGGGATCTGTGGCTTGCACAAGAGGCCCCAAGTGCTGTCACACGTGCAGGTGTTTTGGGCGTCGAGGCTCCCGTTGACAGTCAAGGCAGTGCAGGGCCGACAGGTTCATCTGCAGTGGACAAGGCATTTGGGGTTCTTGGAGAATGCGGACCGAACTCTAAATGCTCCTCCCGAATTTCCTACTGTGAGCACCTCCATTTGGGATGCTACACAAGCCCCAGGACTTATATTAAGGAGCTGGAAAAGCGACTATCATCTAGAGCTTATCAGGTTCAAACTGGGGTCCTCTTGATTCACAGCGGGTCCACTGGGGTTCCTCCTGGGTGCGAAGGTTGTGGCCGGGAACTCCTTGTGTCACAGCAAGGGAGTGAAAAAGCCCTTCGAGGTCCAAGAGGGAAAGGGATATTTCCCAGGAGATACCTGATTGAATAAGGGCCTTACTCCATTTGCAAGGGAGAAGCTTGTGGTGTTTCTCGAGTTGCGGCCGGGTTTCTCGAGTTGCGGCCGGGTTTTCGAGTTACGACAGGGAGACCAGGGACTCGCCCCTGTGGCCGCAGGAGATGACAGTCTCCGTGTCCGTTGCCAGTTACGTCTGGGGATTCCTCTGCAATCATCACTGGGTGCCCTGTTCTCGCCTTGTACTCAGGCCAGTGCCTGAGCTTCCTTTGACCGTAGGGACGTAGGTCTTGAGGTTTCCCCTGAGGCTTCCACAGAGGAGACAGGCTTCATGTCACGTAGACACATGAACGGATACTTGCCTGACCAGCTGCAGCAGCAGTGTCATGCTCCATGTCGAGCGGACAGAGGGATCTGTGGCTTGCTCTCGAGTTCCAAAGTGCTGTCACAAGTGCCACTGTCTCGTGCGTCAATCATCGAGATAACAGTCAAGGCATTGCAGGGCAGACAAGTTCATCTGCAGTGGACAATGCATTTGGGGGTCTTGCAGAATGTTGGCCAAACCCCAGATGCTCCACGCGACTTTCCTTCTGTGAGCACCTCTTTTTGGGATGCCACGGAATCCCCAGGTCACCTTATATTATGGAGCATCAAAGGGACTGTCATCTAGAGCTTAGCAGGGGCCAACTGTGCTCCTCTTGAGTCGCAGTGGGACCACTGTGATTCCTCGTGGGTTCGATGGTTGTGGACGGGAACTTCTTGTGTCACATCAAGGAAGTGAAGGATCCCTTTGAGGTCCAAGAGCGAAGGAGTGATTTCCCACGAGACGCCGGATCGGATAAGAGACTCACCCCGCTTTCAAGGGAGAAGATTCTGGTGTTTCTGGAGTTGCCGCGGGGTTTCTCGAGTTACGACTGCGAGCCCATGGACTCTCCAGTGTGGCCACAGCAGAGGCCAGTCTTCTTGCCAGTGCCATGTTCCTTTGGGGATTCCTCCCGTCATCACTGAGTCCTGAGTCCTCGTGTGATACGGAAGCTGGTACCTGAGCTTTCCTCGCCCATGCTGACATTTATCTTGGGGTTCCCATGGAGCCTCCACAGGAAAGTCAGGCCTCGTCTTGCAAGGAGACATACACTTGCACTTGCCTCAGCAGCTGCAGCAGCTGTGAAAGGCTCACCTTCGAGTGGACACTAGGATCTGTGACTTGACTTCGAGGTAACACCCAGGTTTGTCACACGTGCCAGTGTGTCAGGACTCGAGCCTCGGTGTGACAGTCGACCCAGTGCAGGGCAGTCAATTTCATCTGAAGTGAACGAGGTATTTGGGAGTCTTGCGGAATGGTAGCAAGTTCCCTGATGCTGCTCCCGAAAGTCCTGGTTCGTGTGTCTCCTGTTGGGATGTGAGGGAAGTGCTGGTAACCCTTTCCCGACAAAGCAGGAAAGGGCCTTTCATATGGATCTCAGCAGGGATACTGGGGCTCCTTTACATAAATGGCGGGACCCTCTGTGTTCCCCTCGAGTGAGAACGGGCAGCTTGAGAAACTTCTTTGGTCACAACAAGAAGGTGAAAGACACTTTGGGGGTCCAAGAGAGAAGAGGTTCTTTCCCCGAGACTCCCAAGCAGACGAGGTCCTCACCCTGCTTGCAGAGGAGAATCTTTTGCTTTTTCTCAAGTTGTGGGGGTGTCCTCTCGATTTACAATGGGCAACCCAGGGGCTCGCACCTGTGCACTCAGGATTCGACAGTCTCCATGCCAGTTGCCAGGCGCCTCTGGGGATTCTTCCCTAATCGTCTTGGTTCTCAGTCCTCGACTTTTACTGAGGCCGGAGTCTGAGCTTTCCTCTACCGTCCTGACCTAGGTCTTGGTGTACCCCTGAGTGCCCCACAGAAGAGACAGGCCTCATATCTCCTGGACACGTGAACGGCTAGTTGCCTGACCAGCTGCAGCAGCAGTGTCAGGCTCCATGTCGAGTGAACACAGGAATATGTGTCTTTCCCTCGAGGCCCAAAGTGATGTCACACGTGAAGGTGTGTCTGGCATGGAGTCTCGGGGTGAGAGTCAAGGCAGTGCAGGGCAGACAGGTTCATCTGCAGTGGACAAGGCATTTGGGGGACTTGGAGAATGGTGGCCGAACCCCAGATGCTCCACCCGACATTCCTAATGGGATCACCTCCTTTTGGCATGTGACAGCAGCCCCAGGACACCTTATACTAAGAAGCAGGAAAAAGGACTATCATCTAGAGCTTAGCAACGTCAATCTCGGCTCCTTTTAAGTCACACCGGGTCCTCTGGGGTTCCACTTGTGTACGATGGTTGTGGCCGGGGACTCCTCTGTCATAGCAAGGGAGTGAAGAAGCCCTTCGAGGTCAAAGAGGGAAGGGGTGATTTCCCACGAGACGCCGGATCGGATAAGGGCCTCAACCGTCTTGCAAAAAAGAAGCTTCTGGTGTTTCTCGAGTTGCGGCAGGGTTTCTCGAGTTATCACGGCGAGCCCAGGGATGGGCCCCTGTGGCCTCAGCAGAGTAAAGTCTCTGGGCCAGTTGCTAGTCACCTCTGGGAATTCCTTCCCAAACGTCTATGGGTGGCCTGTCCCCGACTTGTGCAGTGGCCAGTGCACCGACCGTCATGACCTAGGTCTTGGGGGTTCCCCTGAGGCTCCAACAGAGAAGACAGGCTTCATCATCTTGACACGTTCACGGCTACTTACCGGAACAGCTGTAGCAGCAGTGTCATACTCCATTTCGAGAGGACAGTGGGATCTGTGGCTTGCTCTCGATTTCAAAAGTGCTGTCACTCGTGCCTGTGTGTCGTACATCGTGTCTCAGGGTGACAGTCAAGGCATTGCGGGGCAGTCAATTTCATCTGCAGTGGACAAGGCATTTGGGTGTCTTGGTGAATGGTGGCCGAACCCCTGATGCTCCCCCCGACTTTCCTGTTGGGAGCAACTCCTCTGGGCATTCGAGCGAAGCTCTAGGGAACCTTTCTCTATGGGGCAGGAAAGGAGACAATCATCTGGAGCTTAGCAGGGGAAAACAGGTCTCTGTTGAGTCTCAGTGGATCCCTTGTTGTTCCTCTGGAGTTGAGACCGGTAGGACGGGGAAATTCATGGGTTATATCAAGGGGGTGATAGAGCCATTTGAGGTCTAAGAGGGAAGGAGTGATGTCCCCAGAGATGTCACAGTGGATAAGGACCTCACTCCGCTTGCAAGGGAGAAGCTTCTGGTATTACTCACGTTGTGGCGGGGTTTCTCAAGTTACAATGGGGAGCCCATGGACCCGCCCCTGTGGCCTCAGGAGAGGCCAGTTTTCTTGCCAGTTGCCATGCACCTTTGGGGATACCTCCCCAGTCATCGCCAAGTCCTCAGTCCTCGTCTGGTGCTGAAGCTGGTACCTGAGCTTACCTGGCCCATGGGGACATAAATCTTGGGGTTCCCATGGAGCCCCCACAGGAAAGTCAGGCCTCGTCTTGCCTGCAGACGTACACTTGCGCTTGCCCCTGCAGCTGCAGCAGCTGTGAAAGGCTCCTCATCGAGTGGACACATAGATCTTTTCCTTGATCTCGAGGAACCACCCAGGTTTGTCACAGGTGCCAGTGCGTCATGACTCGAGCCTCGGGGTTACAGTCGACCCAGTGCAGGGCAATCAGGTTCATCTGGAGTGAACGAGGTATTTGGGGGTCGTGAGGAATGGTGGTAAGACCCGTGATGCTGCTCCTGACAGCCCAGGTTCGAGTGTCTCCTGTTGGGATGTGAGGGGAATTCTGGGAACCCTTTCTGAACAGAACAGGAAAGGACCCCTCCTTTGGAGCTCAGCAAGTATACTGGTGCTCCTTTACATTAATGGCGGGACCCTCGGGGTTCCCCTTGAGTGAGAACGGGACTCGCGAGAAACTCCTTGGGTCAAAGCAAGGAGGTAAGGACACTTTGGAGGTCCAAGAGAGAAGAGGTTCTTTCCCCTGAGATGCCACAACAGACGAAGTCCTCACCCCGCTTACAGGGGAGAATATTTTGGTTTTCCTCAAGTTGTGGAGGGGTCCACTGGAGTTAAACGGGGAACCCAGGGACGTGCTCCTGTTGCCTTAGGAGAGGAAAGTCTCCGTGCCAGTTGGCAGTCACATCTGGGGATTCCTCTCCAATCGTCTCTGGGTTCCCTGTCCTCGACTTGTGCTGAGGCCAGTGCCTGAGCTTACCTTGACCGTCCTGACCTAGGTCTTGGGGTTACCCAGAGGCTCCCACAGAGGAGACAGGCTTCGTCTCACCTGGAATTGTGCACGGCTACTTTCCTGACCAGCTGCCGCAGCAGTGTCAGGCTCCATGTCGAGCGGACACAGGAATCTGTGGCTTGCTCTCGAGGTCCAAAGTGCTGTCACACTTGCAGGTGTTTCGGGCTTCAAGACTCCGGATATCAGTCAAGGCAGTGCAGGGCATACAGGTTCATCTACAAAGAACAAGGAATTTGGGCGTCTTGGCGAATGGTGGACGAACCCCAGATGCTCCTCCCAACATTCCTACTGCGAGCACCTCCTTGTGGTATGTGACAGAAGCCACAGGACACCATAAACTAAGGAGCAGGAAAAGGGACTATCATCTAGAGCTTAGCAGGGCCAAACTGGGCTACTCTTGAGTTGCAGCGGGACCATTGGGGTTCCTCTTGGGTGGGACCGTTGTGGCCGAAAACTCCTTGTGTCACAGCAATGGAGTGAAGTAGCCCTTCGAGGTCTAAGAAGAAAGGGGTGATTTCCCATGAGACGCCGGATCGGAAAAGGGCCTCACCGTGCTTGCAAGGGAGAAGATTCTGATTTTTCTCGAGTTGCGGTGGGGTTTCTTGAGTTATGCCAGGAAGCCCAGGGTCGCGCCCCTGTGGCCTCAGGAGAGGACAGTCTCCATGCCTGTTGCCCGTCACCTCTGCGAATTCCTCCCCAGTCGTCTGTGGGTGCCCTGTCTTCGACTTGTGCTGAGGACAGTGCCTGAGCTTCCCTTTACAGTCCTGACCTAGGTCTTAGGGGTTCCCCTGAGGCTCCCCCAGGGGAGACAGGCTTCGTCTCACCTGGACACATGCACGGCTGCTTGCCTGACGAGCTCAGAAGCAATGTCAGGCTCCATGTTGAGCGGACACAGGGATCTGTGGCTTGCCCTCGAGGCCCAAAGTGCTGTTAAACGTGCAGGTGTTTCGTGTGTGGAGCATCGGGGTGACATTCAAGGCAGTGCAGGGGAGACAGGTTCATCTGCTGTGGAAAAGGCATTTGGGGGTCTTGGAATATGGTTGCCATACCCCACCTGATCCTCACGACTTTCCTACTGTGAGCACCTCATTTTGGGATGCGACAGAAGCCCCAGGACACCTTATACTAAGGAGCAGGAAAAGGAATTATCATCTAGAGTTTATCAGGGTCAACCTGGGCTCCTCTTGAGTCGCATCGGGTCCACAGGGGTTCCTCTTGGGTGCGACGCTTGTGGCAGGGAACTCCTTCTGTCACAAAAAATGAGGGAAGGAGCCCTTCGAGGTCCAAGAGGGAAGGGGTAATTTCCCAGAAGACGCCGGATCAGATAAGGGCCTCACCCCATTTGCAAAGTAGAAGCTTCTCATGTTTCTCGAGTTGTGGCGTGGTTTCTCGTGTTATGACGGGGAGCCCAGGGGAGCGTCCCACTGGCATCTGGAGAGGACAGTCTCCGTGCCAGTTGCCAGTCACCTCTGAGGATTCCTCCCCAATCGTCTCAGTGTGCCCTGTCCTCGACTTGTGCTGAGGCCAGTGCCTGAGCTTCCCTCGACCATCCTGACCTAGGTCTTGGGGGTTCCGCTGAGGCTCCGACAGAGGAAACAGGCTTTGTCTCACCTGGACACGTGCACGGCGACTTTCCTGACCAGCAGCTGCAGCAGTGTCAGGCTCCATGTCGAACAGACAGAGCGATCTGTGGCTTGCTATCGAGTTCCAAAGTGCTCTCACACCTGCCAGGGTGTTGTGTGTTGATCCTCGGGGTGACAGTCAAGGCACTGCGGGGCTGTCAATTTCATCTGCAGTGGACAAGGCATTTGGGGGTCTTGGTGAATGGTGGCTGAAACCCTGATGCTCCTCCCGACTTTTCTGTTGTGAGCACCTCCTCCTGGTATTCGAGCGAAGCTCCAGGGAAACTTTTTCTAAGGGGCAGTAAAGGGGACGATCATCTGCAGCCTAGCTCAGGCAAACAGGGCTCTGTTGAGTCGCGGGGATATTTTATGGTTCTTCTCAAGTTGATACGGGTAGGGCGGGGAAATTCCTGGGTCACAGCAAGAAGGTGAAAGATCCATTTGAGATCCAAGAGGGAAGGAGTGATTTCCCCAGAGATGCATCAGTGGATAAGTGCCTCACTCCGCTTGCAATGGAGAAGCTTCTGGTATTTCTCGAGTTGCGGTGGGGTTTCTAGAGTTACGACGGGGAGACCATGGACCCGCACCTGTGGCCTCAGGAGAGGCCAGTCTTCTTGCCAGTTGCCATGTGCCTTTTGGAATTCCTCCACAGTCAACGCAGAGTCCTCAGTCCTCGTCTGGTGCTGACCTGGTACCTGAGCTTTCCTCACCAATGCTGACATAAATCTTGGGGATCCCTTGGAGCCCCCACAGGAAAGTCAGGCCTCGTCTTGCCTGGAGATGTACACTTGCTCTTGCCTCTGCAGCTGCAGCACCTGTGAAAGGTTCCCCATCGAGTGGACACAGGGATCTGTGACTTGACCTCGAGGTACCACCCAGGTCTGTCACACGTGCCACTGTGTCAGGCTTCGCGCCTCGGGGTGACCGTCGACCCAGTGCATGGCTGTCAGGTTCATCTGGAGTGAACGAGAATTTGGGTTCCTGAGGAATGGTGGCAAGACCCCTGATGCTGCTCCAGACATTCTTAGTTCGAGTGTCTCCTGTTGGGATGGGAGGGAAGTGCTGGGAACCCTTTCCTGACAGAGCATGAAAGGGACCCTCATCTGGAGCTCAGCAGGGATACTGGGGCTCATTTACATTCATGGAGGAACCTTCGATGTTCCCCTCGAGGGATGACGGGTGGAATGTGGAACTTCTTGGGTCACAGCAAGAAGGTGAACGACTCTTTGTAGGTCCAAGAGAGAAGAGCTTCTTTCCCCTGAGACGCCACAGCACATGAGGTCCTCACCCTGCTTGCATGGGAGCACCTTTTGGTTTTTCTCAAGTTGTGGCAGGGTCCTCTTGAGTTACAACGGGGAACCCAGGGACTCGTCCCTGTGCCATCAGGATTGTAAAGTCTCCGTGCCAGATGCCAGGCGCCTCTGGGTATTCTTCCCTAATCGTCTAGGTGCTCAGTCCTCGACTTTTGCTGAGGCGGGAAACTGAGCTTTCCTCGACTATCCTGACCTAGGTCTTGGTGTACCACTGAGGGCCGCACAGAGGAAACAGGCCTCTCTCGCCTGGACACGTGCACGGCTACTTGCCTGACCAGCTGCAGCAGTAGTGACAGACTCCATGTCGAGCGGACACAGGGATCTGTTTCTTGCCCTCGAGGCCCAAAGTGCTGTCTCACGTGCAGGTGTTTCAAGCCTCGAGTCTCGGGGTGACAGTCATGGCATTGCAGGGCTGACAGGTTGATCTCAGTGGACAAGGCATTTGGGGGTCTTGGAGAGGGGCGACCGAACCCCAGATGCTCCTCCCGAATTCCTACTGCAAACACATCCTTTTGGGATGCGACGGAAGCCCCAGGACACCTTATACTAATGAGCAGGAAAAGAGACTATCATCTAGAACTTAGCAGGGTCAAACTGGGCTCCTATTGAGATGCAGGGGGTTCACTGTGTTTCCTTTTGGGTGGGACGGTTTTGCCGGGAACTCCTTGTGTCACAGCAAGGGAGTAAAGGAGCCCTTCAAAGTTTAAGAGGGAAGGGGTGTTTTCCCAGGAAACGCCGGATCAGGTAAGGGTCTCACCACGCTTGCAAGGGAGAAGCTTCTGGTGTTTCTCGAGGTGCACGGGGTTTCTTGATTTATGATGTGGAGCTCAGGGATGCACCCCTGTGGCCTCAGGAGAGGACAGTCTCTGGGCCAGTAACCAGTCACCTCTGGGGATTCCTCCCTAATCATCTCTGGGTGCTGTGTCCTCGACTTGTGCTGAGGCCAGTGCCTGAGCTTCCCTTGACCGTCATGACCTAGGTCTTGGGGGCTCCCCTGAGGCTCCCACATGGGAGCCCGGCTTCGTCTCACCTGGACATGTGCACCACTACTTGAATAACCAGCTGCAGCCGCAGTTTCAGGCTCCATGTCGAGCGGACAGAGAGATCCGTGTCTTGCTCTCGAGGTCCAAAGTGCTATACTGGTGCCAGTGTTTCCTGTTGGGATATGAGGGGAGCGCTGTTAACCCTTTCCCGACAGAGCAGGAAAGGGACTATTTGGAGTTTAGCAGGGGCAAAAGGGGCTCTTCTTGAGTTGCAGCCATTCCCTTGGGGTTCCTCTCGTGTTGAGAGGGTAGGGGCGGGGAACTCCTTGTGTCACAGCAAGGGGATGTAGGAGCCCTTTGAGGTTTAAGAGGGAAGGGGTGATTTCCCCCGAGACGCCACAGCAGATAAGGGCCTCACCACTCTTGCAACCGAGAAGCTTCTGGTTTTTCTCGAGTTGCAACGGGGTTCTCAGGTTACGATGGGGAGCCCATGGAGCCTCCCCTGTGGCCTCTGGAGAGACCAGTCTCTGTTGCAGTTGGCATGCGCCACTGGGGATACCTCCCCAATCGTCTCAGGGTGCTCATTCCTTGACTTGTGCTGGGGCCGGTGCTTGATCTTTCCTCGACCGTCCTGACCTAGGTCTTGGGGTACCGTGAGGGCCCTACAAAGGAGAGAAGCCTCGACTCCCCTGGACACGTGCACAGCTACTTGCATGAGCAGCTGCAGCAGCAGTGATAAGCTCCATGTCGAGTGGAAACAGATCTGTGGCTTGCCCTTGAGGTAGTACCCAGGACTGTCACACGTGCCAGTGTGTTGCAAATCGAGCCTGGGGGTGACAGTCAAGGCATTACAGGGCTGTCAGGTCCATCTCAAATGGACTAGGCATTTGTTGGTCTTGGGGAATTGTGTCCCAACCCCTGATGCTCCTCCCTAATTTCATGGTGCGAGCAACTCTTATTGGGATGAGAAGGAAGCCACGGGAAACTTTTCCTTAAGGAGCAAAAAAGGGACCATCATCTGGAGCTTAGCACGGGCAAATGGGGCTCCTCTTGATTCACAGCGGGTCCCTTGGGGTTCCCGTCGTGTTGAGACAGGTGGGGTGGGGAACGTCTTGGGTCACTTCAAGGGGGTGAAAAAGTCCTTCGAGTTCCATGAGGGAAGGGGTGATTTCCCCCGAGGCGCTATGGCAGATAAGGACCTCACCCGGCTTGCAAGGGAGAAGCTTATGGTTTTCCTCGAGTTTTGGCGGGTTTCTCGAGTTACGACTGGGAGCACATGGACCAGCCCCTGTGGCCTCAGGAGAGGCCAGTCTCCGTGCCAGTTGCAATGCGCCTTTAGGGAATCCTCCCCAGTCATGTCGGGTCCTCAGTCCTCATCTTGTGCTGAAGCCAGTACCTGAGCTTTCCTCGCCAATGCTGACATAGATCTTGGGGTTCCTATGGAGCCCCCACGGGGGATTCAGGCCTCATCTCGCCTATAGATGTACACTGCCACTTGCCTCCGCAGGTGCAGCAGCAGTGTCAGGATCCCCATCGAGTCTACACTCGGAACTGAGACTTGACCTCGAGGTACTACCGAAGGCTTTCACACATTCCAGTGTGTCAAGTGTGGAGCCTTGGTGTGACAGTCGACACAGTGCAGGTTCATCTGGAGTGAACAAGGTATTGGGGGTTTTGGGGAATGGTGGCAAGACCCCTGATGCTCCCCCTTACTGTCCTTGTGTGAGTGTCTCCTGTTGGAATGTGACGGGAGAGCTGGGAACCCTTTCCCGAGAGAGCAGGAAAGGGACCCTCATCTGAAGCTCAGCAGGGGAAAATTTCCCTAATTTTCATTCTTGTGGGACTCATGGTGTTCCACTCGAGTGGGGACGAGTGGGGCAGGGAACTTCTTGGGTCACAACAAGAAGGTGAACGACACTTTTGAGGTCTAATAGATAAGATATGATTTCGCCCGAGAAGCCATAGCAGACACTGTTCTCACCCCGCTTGCAGGGAGAATCTTTTGGTTTTTCTCAAGTTGTGGCGGGGTCCTCTCGAGTTACGACAGGAACACCAGGTACTCGCCTCTGTGGCCTCAGGAGAGGTTAGTTTCTATGCCAGTTGACAGGTGCCTCTGGGGATCCTCCCCAATTGTCTAAGGGTACTTAGTCCCCGACTTGTGCTGAGGCCAGAGTCTGAGCTTCCCTTGACCGTCCTGACCTGGGTCTTGGCGTACCACTGAGTCCCCCGAAGATAAAATAGGCCTCCTCTCGCCTGGACACGTGTACGGCTACTTGTCTGACCAGCTGCAGCAGCAATGTCAGTCTCTATGTCTAGCGGACACAGGGATCGTGGCTAGCATTCGAGGTCCAAAGTGCTGTCACACGTGCCAGTGTGTCGGGCTTCGAGCCTCAGGGAGACAGTCAAGGCAGTGTAGGGCAATCCAGTTCATCTGAAGTGGACAAGGCATTTGTGTGTCTTGGGAAATAGTGGACCAAACCCTGATGCTCCTCCCGACTTTCCTGGTGCGAGCATCTCCTCTTGGGTTGGGAAGGAAGCCCCAGATAATATTTCCCTAAGGAGCAGGAAAAGGGACCATCATCTGGAGCTTAGCAGGGGCAAAATGGGCTCCTCTTGAGTCGCATTGGGTCCCTTGGGGTACCTCTAGAATTGAGACGGATGGGGTGGGGAACTTCTTGTGTCATAGCAAGGGAGTGAAGGTGCCGTTTGAGGTCCAAGATGGAAGGGGTGATTTCCCACCAGATGCCGCCTCAGATAAGGGCCTCAGCCTGATTCAAAGGGAGAAGCATCTGGTGTCTTTCGAGTTGCGGTGGGGTTTCTCGAGTTATGACGGGGAACCCATGGACCCGCCCCTGTGGCCTCAGGAGAGGACAGTCTCCGTGCCAGTTGCCAGTTGCCTCTGGGGATTCCTCTCCAATCGTCTCATGGTGCCCTGTCCTGAACTTGTGCTGAGGCCAGTGCCTGAGCTTTCCTCGACCGTCCTGACCACGGTCTTGCAGAACCCCTGAGGCCCCCACAGAAGAGACAGTCCTGGTTTTGCCTGGACACCTGCATGGCTACTTGCCTGACCAGCTGCAACAGCAGTGACAGGCCCCATGTCGAGCGGACACAGGGATCATTGACTTGCCCTTGTCCTACTCAAGGCTGTCACACGTGCCATTGCGTCGGGCATTGAGCCTTGGGGTGACAGTCAAGACAGTGCATGGCAGTCAGGTTCATCTGAAGTGGACAAAGCATTGGGGGTCTTAAGTTATGATGGTCCAACACCTGACGCTCCTCCCGACTTTCCTGGTGCAAACACCTCCTCTTGAGATGTGAGAAAAGCCCCAGGAAACGGTTTCCTAAGGAGCAAGAATAGGGACAATTATCTGGAGTTTAGCAGGGACAAATTGGGCTCTGTTGAGTTGCAGCGGATCCCTTGGGGTTTCTCTCGAGTTGAGACGGATGAGGCGGGGAATTGTTTTGGTCAGAGCAAGGGTGTGAAAGAGCCCTTCGTGGTCCAAGAGGGAAGGGTTGATTTCCATCGAGAAGCCACAGCAGATAAGGGCTTCACGCCGCATGAAAGGGAGAAGCTTCAGGTTTTTCTCGAGTTGGGATGGGGTTTCTTGAGTTAAGACAGTGAGCACATTTAGCCGCCCCTGTGGCCTCAGGAGAGGCCAGTCTCCGTACCAGTATCCAGGAGTCTCTGGGGATTCATCCCCAATAGTCTCAGGGTGCTCAGTCCTCGACTTTTGCTGAGGCCAGAGCCTCAGCATTCCTCAACAGTCCTGATCTAAGTCTTGGGGTACCCCTGAGGCCCCCACAGAGGAGACAAGGCAGGTCTCGCTTGGACACATCCACGGCTACTTGCCTGACCAGCTGCAGCAGCAGTGTCAGGCTCCATGTCAAGCAGACACAGGGATCTGTGACTTGCACTCGAGGTACTACTGAAGGCTGTCAGATGTGTCACTGTGTCGCACGACGAGCCTTGAGGTGACAGTCAAGGCAGTGCAAGGCAGACAGATTCATCAGCAATGGACAAGGCATTTGGAGGTCTTGGGGAATGGTGGCCCAAACCCTGATGCTCCTAACGAATTTCCTGGTGCGAGAACCTCCTCTTGGGATGCTAGGGAAGCCCCAGGAAAACCTTCCCTAAGGACCAGGAAAAGGGACCATCATCTGGAGCTTAGCAATTGCAAACGGGGTCCTCTCGAGTCGAAGCAGGTCTCTTGGAGTTCCTCCCGAGTTGAGACGGGTAGGATGGCTAAATTCTTTGGTCACATCAAGGGAGAGAAGGCGCTCTTCCCAGTCCAAGAGGGAATTGGTGATTTCCCCCGAGACACCGTAGTGGATAAAGGCCTCACCCTGCTTGCAAGGGAGAAGCTTCTGGTTTTTTTCGAGGTGGGGCGGGGTTTCATGAGTAACAACTGGGAACTCATTGACCCTCCCATGTGCTCTCGGGAGAGGCCAGTCTCCGTGCCAGTTGGCATGTGCCTTTGGGGAATCCTCCCCAGACATCGCCAGGTCCTCATGCCTCGTCTGGTGCTGAAGCCGGTACCTGAGCTTTCCTCACCCATGCTGACATAAATCTCAGGGTACCTTTGGAGCCCCATCAGGGGAGTCAGGCCTCGTCTCGCCTGGAGACGCGCACTGCCAATTGCCTCCATAGCTGCAACAGCAGTGTAAGACTCCCCGTCGAGTGGACACAGGGATCTGTGACTTGAACCCAGGGCTGTCACACGTGCCAGTGTGTCAGGCTTCGAGCTTCGGTGTTACAGTCAACGGAGTACAGGGCAGTCAGGTTCATCTGGAGTGAACGAGGTATTTGGGGGTCTTGGGGAATGGTGGCAAGTATTCTGATGCTCCCTCCGACTGTCCTGGTGCGAGTGTCTGTCGTTGGCATGTGACGGGAGCGCTGGGAACCCTTTCCCGACAGAGCAGGAAATGGATACTCATCTGGAGCTCAGCAGGGGATAAGGGGCTCCTTTTCATTCTTGGCAGGACATTCGGTGTTCCTCTCTAGTGGGGACGGGTGGGGCGGGGAACTTCATGGGTCACAGGAAGAAGTTAAACGACCCTCATGTGCTTTAAGAGAGAATGGGTGATTTCCCTCAAGTCGCCACAGTGGACAAGGTACTCAAACCTTTTGCAGGAGAGAATTTTTTGGTTTTTCTCAAGTTGTGGCGGGGTCCTCTTGAGTTACGACGGGGACGCCAGGCACTCGTCCCTGTGGCCTCAGGAAGGCTAGTCTCTGTGCCAGTTGCCAGGCTCTTCTGGGGATGACTCCCCAATCGTTTCTGTTCTCAGTCTTCGACTTTTGCTGAGGCCTGAGCTTGAGATATCCTCGAACGTCCTGACCTAGGTCTTGGGGTACCCCTGAGGATCCCACAAAGGAAACAGGCTTCATCTCGCCTGGAAACGTGCATGGCTACTTGCCTGAACAGCTGCAGCAGCACTGTCAGGCTCCATTCGAGCGCCAGAGAGATCTGTGGCTTGCCTTCGAGGTCCAGAATGCTGTCACACCTGCCACAGTGTCCTGCCTCGAGCCTCTGGGTGACAGTCAAGGCAGTGCGGGGCTGTGAAGTTCATCTGCAGTGGACTAAGCATTTGTGGGTCTTGGGGAATGGTGGCCCAACCCCTGATGCTCCTCCCGACATTCCTGTTGGGAGCACCTCCTCTTGGTATCTGAGTGAAGTCCCAGGGAACCTATCCTTAAGAGGCAGGAAAAGGAACGATCATCTGGATCTTAACAGGGGCAAACAGGGCTCTGTTGAGTCGCAGCGGATCCATTGTTGTTCCTCTCGAGTTGAGACGGGTGTGGAAGGGAAATTCATGGGTCACAGCAAGGGGGTGAAAGAGCCCTTCGAAATCCAAGAGGGAGGGAGTGATTTCCCCAGAGATGCCGCAGTGGATAAGGGCCTCACCCCACTTGCAAAGGAGAATCTTCTGGTATTTCTCGAGTTGTGGCAGGGTTTCTAGAGTTATGATGTGTAGCCATGGACCCGCCCCTGTGGCCTCAGGAGAGGCCAGTCACTTTGCCAGTTACCATGCGCCTTTTGGGATTCCTCCCCAGTCATTTCCGAGTCGTCAGTCCATGTCTGGTGCTGAAGCCAGTACCTGAGGTTTCCTCACCCATGCTGACATAAATCTTGGGGTTCCCATGGAGCCCCCACAGGAAAGTCAGGCCTCGTCTTGCCTGAAGACATACACTTGCGCTTGCCTCTGCAGCTGCAGCAGCTGTGAAATGCTCCCCTTCGGGTGGACAGAGTGATCTGTGACTTGACCTCGGTGTAACACCCAGGNTGAGAAGGGGTGATTTCTTCTGAGGCACCACAATGGACAACGTCCTCTCCCTGTTTGCATGGGAAAATCTTTTGGTTCTTCTCAAGTTTTGTTGGGTTCCTCCCTAGTTATGACCGGGACCCCAGTAACTCGTCCTGTGTCCTCAGGAGAGGCCAATCTCCATGCCAGTTTCCAGGTACCTCTGGGTATTCCTCCCAAATCATCTCAGGGTGCTCAGTACTCAACTTGTGCTGAGGCCCCAGCCTGCGCTTTTGTCGACCGTCCTGATCTAGGCCTTTGGGTACCCCTGTGGCCCCCACAGAGGAGACAGGTCTCATCTAGCCTGAACATGTCCACGGCTACTTGCCTGACCAGCTGCAGGAGCAGTGGCAGGCTCCATGTCGAGCGGACACAGGAATCTGTGGCTTGCCCTCAAGGTCCTATCCCGGGCTGTCAAATGCCAGTGTGTCGGGTGAGGGACCTCGGGGTGACGGTCAAGGCAATGCAGGGCTGTCAGGTTCATGTGCAGTGGGCAAGACATTTGCGGGTCTTGGGGAATGGTGGCCTAACCCCTGATGCTCCTCTCGACTTTCCTGGTCCCTGCACCTTCTGTTGGGATGCGAGGGAAACCCAAGGAACATTTCCCTAAGGAGCAGGAAAATAGACCATCATCTGGAGGTTAGCAGGGGCAAACGGGGCTCCTCTCGAGTCGCAGAGGGTTCCTTGGGTTTCCTCTCGAGGTGAGACGGGTGTGGAGGGGAACTTCTTGGTCACTGCAAGTGGGTGAAGGAGCCCTTCGAGGTCCAAAAGGGAAGGGGTGATTTCCCCTGAAATGCTACAGCAGATAAGGGCCTCACCCCGCTTGCAATGGAGAAGCTTCTGGAGTTTCTCGAGATGCGGCTGGGTTTCTCGAGTTACGATGTGGAGCCCATGGACCCGCTTCTGTGGCCTCAGGAGAGGCCAGTCTCCGTGCCAGTTGCCATGCGCCATGGGGATTCCTGTCCAGTCATTGTCGTGTCCTCAGTCCTCTTCTGGGGCTGAAGCCGGTGCCCAATCTTTCCTTGCTCATGCTGACATAAATCTTGGGGTTTCCTGGAGCCCCCACAGGGGAGTCAGGCCTCGTCTCTCCTGAAGAAGTGCACTGCCGCTTGTCTCCACAGCTGCAGAAGTTGTGTAAGGTTCCCCGTCGAGTGGACACACAGATATGTGACTTGACCTCGAGGTACTTCCAGGGCTGTCACACGTGCCTGTGAGTCAGGCTTTGAGCCTCGGGGTGACAGTCGACGCAGTGCAGGGCAGTCAGGTTCATCTGGACTCAACGAGGTATTTGGGTTTCCTGGGGAATGGTGGCAAGACACCTGATGCTCATCCCGACTGTCTTGGTGTAAGTGTCTCCTGTTGGGATGTGAGGGGAGCGCCGGGAACCCTTTCCTGACAGAGCAGGAAAGGGACCCTCATCCAGAGCTCAGCAGGGGATATAGAGGCTCCTTTTCATTCTTTGTGGGACCCTCGGTGTTCCTTTCTAAGTGGTCGGGTTTGGTGGGTAACATCTTGGTTCACAGCAAGAAGGTGAACGACCCTTTTGAGGTCCAAGCGAGAAGGGGTGATTTCCACCAAGAGGCCACAGCGGACAAGGTCCTCATCCCACATTCTGGGCAGAATCTTTCGATTTTTCTCAAGTTGTGCGGGGTCCTCTCTTGTTTCGACTGGGAACCCAGGGACTCGCCCTTGTGGTCTCAGAGAGGCCAGTCGCCATGCCAGTTGAGAGGCAACTCTGGGAATACCTCCCCAATCGTCTTAGGGTGCTCAGTCCAAAACTTGTACTGATGCTGGAGCCTGAGCTTTCTTCGACCGTACTGACATAGTTCTTTGGTACCCCTGTGGACCCCAGAGAGGAGACAGGCCTCGTGTCACCTGGACAGGTGCACACTACTTGCATGACGAGCTGCACCAGCAGTGTCAGGCTCCATGTCGAGCAGACACAGTGATCTATGGCTTGTCCTCGAAGTCCAAAGTGCTGTCACACATGCGAGTGTGTTAGGCGTCGAGCCTTGGTGTGACAGTCAAGGCAGTGCAGGACAGTCAGGTTCATCTGCAGTGGACAAGGAATTTGAGTGTCTTGGGGAATGGTGGCCCAAACCCTGATGCTCCTCCCGACATTCATGGTGCCAAAACTTCCACTTAGGTTGCTAGGGAAGCCCCAGGATGCTTTCCCCAAGGAGTTAAAAAAAGAAACATTTGGAGATTAGCAGGGGCAGTCGGGGCTCCTCTTGAGTTGCAGCGGTTGCTTGGGGTTCCCCTCAAATTGAGACTGGCAGTGTAGGGAACTTCTTGGGTCATAGCAGGTTGTTTAGGAGTCCTAGGAGATCAAAGAGGGAAGGTGTGATATCTCCTCAGATGCCGCAGTGGATAAGGGCCTCACCCTGCTTGCAAGGGAGAAGCTTCTGGTTTTTCTCGAGTTGCGGTGGGGTTTCTCGAGTTACGACGGGGAGCGTATGGGCCCGCACTTGGGGCCTCAGTACAGGGCAGTCTCCGTGCCAGCTGCCATGCGCCTTTGGGGATTCCTCCCAAGGCATCGCGGGTCCTCAGTCCTCGTCTGGTGCTGAAGCAGGTACCGGAGCTTCTTTTCTCATGCTGACATAAAACTTGGGTTTATCATGGAGCCCTCACACGGGAGTCAGGCCTTGTCTCGCCTGGAGACGTTCACTGCCCCTTTCCCCCGCAGCTGCAGCAGCAGTGTAATGCTCCGAGGCAAGTGGACACAGGGATCTGGGATGTGAGCTCGAGGTACTACCCAGGGCTGTCACATGTGCCACTGTGTCAGGCTTGGAGCCTCGTGGTGACAGTCGACGCAGTGCATGGCAGTCAGGTTCATCTGGAGTGAACGAGGTATTTGGGGGTCTAGGGAATGGTGGCAAAACCCCTGATGCTCCTCCCGACTCTCCTGGTGGGAGTGTCTCCTGTTGGGATGTGAGGGGAGCGCTTGGAACCCTTTCCTGACTGAGCAGAAAAGGGACCCTCATCTGGAGCTCAGCAGGGGATAATGGACCTCCTTTTCATTATTGGCGGGACTGTCAGTGTTCCTCTCCAGTAGGAACAGTTGGGGCGGGGAACTTCTTGGGTCACAGCAAGATGTGAACGACCCTTTTGATGTCCAAGAGAGAAGGGGTGATTTCACCCAAGAAGCCAGAGAAGACAAGGTCCTCAGCCCGCATGCAGGGGAGAATATTTAGTTTTTTTTTTCCAGTTGTGACCAGGTCCTCTCGAGTACTTTGGGGAAGCAATGGTATCGACCCTGTGGCCTCAGGAGAGGCCAGTCTCCGTGCCAGTTGCAAGGCGCCTCTAGGGATTCCTCCCCAATCGTTTCAGAGTGTACAGTCCTCGACTTGTGCTGAGGACTTTGCCTCAGCTGAGGCAAAGCTGAGGACTGCCTCAGCTTTGCTCGGCAGTCCTGACCTAGGTCTTCGGGTACCCTTGATGCCCCCACAGAGGAGGCAGGCCTTGTCTCACCTGGGCACGTGCACGGCTCTTTGCCTGACCAGCTGCAGCAGTAGTGTCAGGCTCCATGTCGAGTGGATGCAGTGATCTGTGGCTTGCCCTCGAGGCAATACCCAGGGCTGTCACACATGCCAGTGTGTCAGGCTTCGAGCCTCGGTGTGACAGTCAAGGCAGTGCAGGGCAGTCATGTTCTTCTGCAGTGGACAAGGGATGTGAGAGTCATCTGGAATGGTGGCCCATCCCCTGATGCTCCTCTCGACACTCCTGGTGCGAGCACCTCCTCTTGGGATGCCAGAGAAGGCTCCGGGAACCTTTCCCTAAGGACCAGGAAAAGGGACCACCATCTGTAGATTAGCAGGGGTAAACGGGGCTCCTCTCGAATGGCAGCGGATCCCTTGTGTTTTCTCCTGAGTTGAGACGGGTGGGGCGAGGAACATCTTGATCACAACAAGTGGCTGAAGGAGCCCTTTGAGGTGCAAAGGGAAGAGGTGATTTCCCATGAAACACCTAAGCAGATAAGGGCCTCACTCCTCTTGCAAGGGAAAAGCTTCTGGATTTTCTCGAGTTACGACGGGGAGCTTATGAACACGGCCCTGTGGCCTCAGGAGAGGCCAGTCTCTGTGCCAATTGCCATGTGACTTTGGGGATTCCTCCCCAGTCATCGTCGTGTCCTCCGTCCTCGTCTGGGGCTGAAGCTGGTGCCTGAGCTTGCCTTGCTTATGCTGACATAAATCTTGGGGTTCCCATGGAGCCCCCACAGGGGAGTCAGTCCTTGTCTCTCCTGAAGAAGTGCACTGCCACTTGGCTCCGCAGCTGCAGCAGCAGTGTAAGGCTCCCTGTCAAGTGGACACATGGATCTGTGACTTGACCTCGAGGTACTACCCAGGGCTGTCACACGTGCCAGTGTGTCAGGCTTTGAGCCTCGGGGTGACTGTCAACGCAGTGCAGGACAGTCAGGTTCATCTGCACTTAAGGAGGTATTTTGGTTTCCTGGGGAATGGTGGCAAGACCTCTGATGCTCATACAGACTCGTGGTGTGAGTGTCTCCTTTTGGGATGTGAGGGGGGTGCCGGGAAATCTTTCCCGACAGAGCAGGAAAGGGACCCTCATCAGGAGCTCAGCAGGGGATAATGGGGCTCCTTTTCATTCATGGCCGGACCCACGGTATTCCTTTTGAGGTGGACGGGTGGGGCGGGTAATTTCCTGGTTCACAGCAAGAAGGTGAACGACCCTTCTGAGGTCCAAGAGAGAAGGTGTGATTTCCACCGAAACGCCAAAGCAGACAAGGTCCTCACCCCACTTGCTCGGGAGAACCGTTTGTTTTTTCTCAAGTTGTGGCGGGGTCCTCTCATTTTATGATGGGGACCCCAGGTACTCGCCCCTGTGACCACAGGAGAGGCCAGTCTCCGTGACAGTTGCCAGGCGCGTCTGTGGATTCCTCGCCAATTGTGACATGGTGCTCAGTACTCAACTTGTGCTGAGGCCGGAGCCTTAAATTTCCTCGACCGTCCTGACCTAGGTCTTGGAGTACCCATGTGGCCCCCCAGAGGAGACAGGCCTCGTATCGCCTGGACAGGTGCATGGCTACTTGCCTGACCAGCTGCAGCAGAAGTGTCAGGCTCCAGGTCGAGCAGACACAGGAATCTGTGTCTTACGCTCTAGGTCCAAAGTGCTGTCACACGTGCGAGTGTGTCAGGCATCGAGCCTCGGGGTGACAGTCAAGGCAGTGCAGGGCAGTCAGGTTCATCTGCAGTGGACAAGGCATTTGGAGATCTTGGGGAATGGTGGCCCAAACGCTGATGCTCATCCCGAATTTCCTGTTTGAAGGACCTATTCTTGAGATGCGAGGTAAACCCCAGGAAAACTTTCCCTAAGGAGCAGAAAAGGGACAATCATCTGGAGATTTGCAGGGGCAAACGGGGCTCTGTTGAGTTGCAGCAGATCCTTTGGGTTCCTCTCCAGTTGAGACGGGTGGGGCAGGGCACTCCTTGGTCACAGCAAGGGGGTGGAGTCCTTCGAGGTCCAAGAGGGAAGGGTTGATTTCCACCCATAGGCCTCAGCGTATAAGGGCCTCTCCCTGCGTGCAACGGAAAAGCTTCAGGTTTTGCTCGAGTTGCAATGGGGTTTCTTGAATTAAGACGGGGAGCCCATTTAGCCGCCCCTGTGGCATCAGGAGAGGCCAGTTTCCCTGCCAGTTGTCATGCCCATTTGGGGATTCCTCCCCAGTCATCGCCGAGTCCTCAGTCCTCATCTGGTGCTGAAGCTGGTACCTGAGCTTTCCTCACCCTTGCTGACATAAATCTTGGGGTTCCCACGGAGTCCCCACAGAGGAATCAGGCCTCATCTCGCCTGGAGACGTACATTAACGCTTGCCTCTGCAGCTGCAGAAGCAGTGTAAGACTCCCCGTCGAGTGGACACAGGGATCTGTGACTTGACAACGAGTTATTACCCAGGGCTGTCACACTGGCCAGTGTGTCAGGCTTCGAGACTCGGGGTAAAAGTCCAGGCAGTGCAGGTCAGTCAGATTCATCTGGATTGAACGAGGTATTTGGGGGTCTTGTGAAATGGTGGCAAGAACAGTGATGCTCCTCCTGACAGTCCTGGGGCAAGAGTCTCCTGTTGGGATGTGAGGGATGGGCTGGACACCCTTTCCAGGCAGAGCAGGAAATGGAAACTCATCTGGAACTCAACCCGTCATTCATGTCGGGATCCTCAGTTTTCCCCTCGCGTGGAGACGGGTGGGGCGGGGAACTTCTTAGGTCTCAGCAAGAAGGTAACGACCCTTTTGAAGTCCAAGAGAGAAGGGGTGATTTCACCCGAGACGTCACAGAGGACCAGGTCCTCACCCCGCTTGAAGGGGAGAATCTTTTGGTTTTTCTCAATTTGCGGCAGAGTCCTCTCGAGTTACAGCGGGAAACCCAGGGATTTTCCCCTGTGGCTTCAGGTGAGGCCAGTCTCCGTGCCATTAGCCAGGCGTCTCTGGGAATTCCTCCCCAATCGTCTCAGGGTACTCAGTCCTCGACCTGTGCTGAGGCCAGAGCCTGAGCTTTCCTAAGGCGTACCCCTTAGGCCCCTACAGAGGAGACAGGCTTTGTCTCGCCTGGACACATGCACGGCTACTTGCCTGACAAGCTGCAGCATAAATGTCAGGCTCCAGGTCTAGCGGACACAGTGATCTGTGGCTTGCACTCGAGGTACTGCCTAAGGCTGTCAGACGTGCCAGTGTGTCACACGACGAGCCTCAGTGTGACAATCAAGGAATTGCAGGGCAGTCAGGTTCATCTGCTGTGGAGAAGGCAATTGGGGGTCTTGGGGAATGGTACCCCAAAACCTGATGCTTCTCCTGAATTTCTTGGTGCGAGAACCTCCTATTGGAATGCGAGGAAATCCACAGGAAAATGTTCCTTTAGGACCAGGAAAAGGGACCATCATCTGGAGCTTAGCAGGGGCAAACGGGGCTCCCCTTGAGTCGCAGCGGGTCTCTTTGGGTTCCTCCTGAGTTGTGATGGGTAGGGTGGGTAACTTCTTGGGTCACAGCATGGGAGTGAAGGAGCCTTTCCAAGTCCAAGAGGGAACTGGTGATTTCCCCCGAGACAACACAGCGGAGAAGGGCCTCACCCTGTTTACAAGGGAGAATCTTCTGTGTTTTTTCGAGGTGGGGTCGGGTTTCTCGAGTTACGACTGGGAGCACATGGACCCGCCCCTGTGGACTCAGGAGAGGCCAGTCTCTGTGCCAGTTGCCATGTGCTTTTGGGGATTCCTCCCCGACATCACCTGGTCTTCAGGCCTTGTCTGGTGCTGAAGCCAGTACTTGAGTTTTCCTCGACCATGCTGACATAAATCTTGGAGTACCTGTCGAGCCCCCACAGGGAACTCAGGCCTCTTCTCGCCTGGAGACCTGCACTGCCAATTGCCTCCATAGCTGCAAGAGCAGTAATGCTCCTTGTCGAGAGGACACAGGGATCTGTGACTTGAACTCGAGGTATTACCCAGGGCTGTCACACTTGCCAGTGTGTCAAGCTTCGAGCCTCGGGGTGACAGTCTATGGAGTGTAGGGTAGTCAGGTTCATATGGAGTGAACAAGGTATTTGGGGGTCTTGGGGAATGGTGGCAAGAACCCTGATGCTCCTTCTGACTGTCTTGAATCGAGTGTCTCCTGTTGGTATGTGACGGGAGCGCTGAGAACCCTTTCCCAACAGAGCAGGCAAGGCAACCTCATCTGGAGCTCAGCAGGGGATAAGGGGCTCCTTTTCATTCTTGGTGGGACACTCGGTGTTCCTCTCGAGTGGGGACGGGTGGGGCGGGGAACTTCTTTGGTCACAGCAAGAAGGTGAATGACCCTCTTGTGCTTTAAGAGAAAATGGGTAATTTCCCTCAAGACGCCACCGCGGAAAAGGTACTCAACCCGTTTGCAGGAGAGAATCTTTTGGTTTTTCTCAAGTTGTGGTGGGGACCTCTCGAGTTACGACAGGGACCACAGGGACTCACCCCTGTGGCCTCAGGAGAAGCCAGTCTTTGTGCCAGTTGCTAGGCTCCTCTGGGTATTACTCCCCAATCGCCTCAGTGCTCAGTCTTCAAGTATTGTTGAGGCCTGAGCATGAGATTTCCTCGACCGTACTGACCTTGGTCTGGCGGTAACCCTGAGGCTCCCACAGAGGAGACAGGCTTCGTCTCTCCTATAAACGTGCACGGCTACTTGCCTGACCAGATGCAGCAGCAGTGTCAGGCTCCATGTCGAGCAGACACAGAGATGTGTGGCTTGCCCTCGAGGTCCAAAGTGCTGTCACAGTACCAGTGTGTCGTGCACCGAGCCTCAGTGTGACAGTCAAGGCAGTTCGGTGCTGTCAAGTACAGCTGCAGTGGACAAAGCATTTGGGGGTTGGGGAATGGTGGCCCAACCCCTGATGCTCCTCCCGATTTTCCTGTTGTGAGCACCTCCTTTGGTATTGGAGCGAAGCTCTAGGGAATCTTTCCCTAAGGGGAAGGAAAAGGGACGATCATCTGGGGCTTAGCAGAGGCAAACAGGGTTCTTTTTTTGTTGTTGTTGGTGGTGGTGGTATGAGGTGATATCTTGTAGTTATTTATTTTATTAAATTTAATTATTTTTAATTACAATACTATATTTGTTTTGCCATACATTGACACAAATCAGCCATAGGTGAACACAATCTCCCAATGCCAAAGCCCCCTCCCACCTCCCACTCCACATCCTCTACTTGAATCATCCTGTGCATCAGCCCCATGCATCCTGCATCCTACATTGAACATAGATTAGCGCTTCGTTTCTTACAAGAAAATATACACGTTTCATTGCCATTCTCCCAAACCATCCCACCCTTTCCCTCTCTCTCAGAGTCCAAAAGTCCACTCTATACCTCTGTGTCTCTTTGTTGTCTCACATATAGGATCATCATTACTGTCTTCTAAATTCCATATATATGTGTCAGTATACTGTATTGGTGTTTTTCTTTCTGGCTTACTTCACTCTGTATAATCGTTTCCAATTTCATCCGTCTCATTAGAACTGAGTCAAATTTATTCTTTTTAAGGGCTGAGTAGTACTCCATTGTGTATATGTACCACAGCTTTCTTATCCAATCATCTGCTGATGGGTTGCTTCCATGTCCTGGCTATTATAAACAGCGCTGCAATGAACATTGGGGAACATGTGTCTCTTTCAATTCTGGTTTCCTCGGTGTGTATGCCCAGCAGTGGGATTGCTGGGTCGTAAGGCAGTTCTATTTGCAATTTTTAAAGGCATCTCCACACTGTTTTCCATAATGGCTGTACTAGTTTGCATTGCCACCAGCAGTGTAAGAGGGTTCCCTTTTCTCCACATCCTCTCCAGCATTTATTGCTTGTAACTTTTGGATCGAAGCNTGTAGACTTTTGGATCACAGCCATTCTGACTGGTGTGAAATGGTACCTCATTGTGGTCTTGATTTGCATTTCTCTGATAAGTGATGTTGAACATCTTTTCATGAAGATTTGTACGGAAATACAAAAAACCTCAAATAGCCAAAGCAATCTTGAGAAAGAAGAATGGAACTGGAGGAATCAACTTGCCTGACTTCAGGTTCTACTACAAAGCCACAGTCATTAAGACAGTATGGTACTGGCACAAAGACAGAAATATAGATCAATGGAACAAAATAGAAAGCCCTGAGATAAACCCACACACCTATGGACACCTTATCTTCGACAAAGGAGGCAAGAATACACAATGGAGTAAAGACAGTGTCTTTAACAGGTGGTGCTGGGAAAACTGGTCAACCACTTGTAAAAGAATGAAACTAGACCCCTTTCTAACACCATACACAAAAATAAACTCAAAATTGATTAAAGATTTAAATGTAAGACCAGAAACTATAAAACTACTAGAGGAGAACATAGGCAAAACACTCTCCGACATAAATCACAGCAGGATCCTCTATAATCCAACTCCCAATATACTGGGGGAAAAAAGCAAAGATAAACAAATGGGATCTAATTAAAATTAAAAGCTTCTGCACAACAAAGGAAGCTATAAGCAAGGTGAAAAGACAGACTTCTGAATGGGAGAAAACAATAGCAAATGAAACAACTGACAAACAACTAATCTCAAAGATATATACGCAACTTATGCAGCTGAATTCCAGAAAAATAAATGATCCAATAAAAAAATAATGGGCCAAAGAACTAAATAGGCATTTCTCCAAAGAAGACATACGGATGGCTAACAGGGCGCTTTTGAGTCCCAGCAGATATCTTGTTGTTCCTCTCGAGTTGAGACCGGTGATGCAGGGTAATTCCTGGGTCACAGCAAGGGGGTGAAAGATCCCTTGGAGGTCCAAGAGGGAAGGACTGATTTCCCCAGAGACGCTGCAGTGGATAAGGGCCTCATCCCGCTTGCAAGGGAGAAGCTTCTGCCTTTTCTCGAGTTGCAGCAGGGTTCCTCGAGTTAAGACGGGGAGCCCATGGACCCGCCCGTGTGGCCTCAGGAGAGGCCAGTCTCCTTGCCAGTTGCAATGCGCCTTTGGGGATTCCTCCCCAGTCATCGCCGAGTTCTCAGTCCTCGTCTGGTGCTGAAACAGGTACCTGAGGATTCCTCACCCATGCTGACATAAATCTTGGGGTTCCATGGAGCCCCCACAGGAAAGTCAGGCATCGTCTTGCGTGGAGATGTACACTTGAACTTGCCTCCGCAGCTTCAGCAGCTGTGAAAGGCTCCCCGTCGAGTGGACACAGGGATCTGTGACTTGACCACGAGGTACTACCCAGGTCTGTCACACGTGCCAGTGTGTTAGGCTTCCAGCCTCGGGGTTACAGTCGACCCAGTGCAGGGCAGTCAGGTTCACCTGGAGTGAACGAGATATTTGGGGGTCTTGGGGGAATGGTGGCCGAACTATAGATGCTCCTCTGGACTTTCCTACTGGGAGCACCTCCTTTTGGGATTCGACAGAAGCCTGAGGACACCATATATTAAGGAGTGGAAAAGGGACTATCATCTAGAGCTTAGCAGGAGGAAACTGGGCTCCTATTGAGTCACAGCGGGTCCACTAGGGTTCCTCCTGGGTGCCAAGGTTGTGGCCGGGAACTCCTTGTGTCACAGCAAGGGAGTGAAGAAGCCCTTCAAGTTCCAAGAAGGAAGGGGCGATTTCCCACGAGACACCGGATCGGATAAGGGCCTCATCCCGCTTGCAAGATATAAGCTTCTGGTGTTTCTCGAGTTGTGGCCCTGTTTCTCTAGTTTTGACGGGGAGAGCAGGGATCCACCCCTCTGGCCGCAGGAGAGGACAGTCTCCGTGTCAGTTGCCATTTACGTCTGGGGATTTCTCGTCTGGGTGCCCTGTCCTCGACTTGTGCTCAGGCCAGTGCCTAAGCTTCCCTTGACCGAAGGGACATAGGTCTTGGGGTTTCCCCTGAGGCTTCCACAGAGGAGTCAGGCTTCGTGTAACATGGACACATGCACCGCTACTTGCCTGACCAGCTGCAGCAGCAGTGTCAGGCTTCATGTCGAGCAGACAGAGGGATCTGTGGCTTGCTCTCGAGGTCCAAAGTGCTGTCACCCATGCCAGTGTGTCGTGCGTCAATCCTCAGGATGACAGTCAAGGCAGTGCAGGGCAGACAAGTTCATCTGCCGTGGACAATGCATTTCGGGTACTTGCAGAATGGTGGCCGAACCCCAGATGCTCCTCGCGACTTTCCTGCTGCGAGCACCTCATTTTGGGATGCGACAGAAGCCCCAGGACACTTTATATTATGGAGCAGCCAAAGGGACTATTATCTAGAGCTCAGCAGGTGCAAACTGGGCTCCTCTTGAGTTGCAACGGGACCGCTGGGGTTCCTCTTGGGTGCGACGGTTGTGGAAGGGAACTCATTGTGTCACAGCAAGGGAGTGAAGGAGCCCTTCGAGGTCCAAGAGTGAAGGAGTGATTTCCCACGAGACATCGGATTGGATAAGAGCCTCACCCCGCTTGCAAGGGAGAAGATTCTGGTGTTTCTGGAGTTGCGGCGGGGTTTCTCGAGTTACGACGGGGAGCCCATGGACCCGCCAGTGTGGCCTCAGCAGAGGCCAGTCTTCTTGCCAGTTGCCATGCGCCTTTGGGGATTACTCCCAGTCATCGCCGAATCCTCAGTTCCTCAGCGGGTGCTGAAGCTGGTACCTGAGGTTTCCTCGCCAATGCTGACATAAATCTTGGGGTTCTCATGGAGCCCCCACAGGAAAGTCAGGCCTTGTCTTGCTGGAGACATTCACTTGCTCTTGCCTCTTAAGCTGCAGCAGCTGTGAAAGTCTCCCTATCGAGTGGACACAGGGATCTGTGACTTGACCACGAGGTACCACCCAGGTCTGTCACACGTGCCAGTGTGTCAGGCTTCGAGCCTCGGGGTGACAGTCGACCCAGTGCAGGGCTGTCAGGTTCATCTGGAGTGAACGAAGTATTTCAGGGTCTTGGGGAATGGTGGCAAGACCCCTGATGCTGCTCCCGAAAGTCCTAGTTCGAGTGTCTCCTGTTGGATGTGAGGGAAGTGCTGGGAACCCTTTCCCGACAGAGTAGGAAATGGCCCTTCATCTGGAGCTCAGCAGGGATACTGGGGCTCATTTACCTTCATGGCGGGACCCTCGGTGTTCCCCTCGGGTGAGGACGGGCAGCACGAGAATCTTCTTGGGTCACAGCAAGGAGGTGAACGACACATTGGAGGTCCAAGAGAAAAGAGGTTCTTTCCCCCGAGACGCCACAGCAGACGAGGTCCTGACCCCGCTTGCAGGGGAGAATTTTTTGGTTTTTCTCAAGTTTTGGCGGGGCCCTCCCGAGTTACAACGCAGAATCCTGTGACTTGCCAGTGTGCACTCAGGATTCACTGTCTCCATGCCATTTGCCAGGCGCCTCTGGGGTTTCTTCCTTAATCGTCTCTGTTCTCAGTCCCCGACTTTTGCTGAGGCCGGAGACTGAGCTGTTCTCGACCTTCGTGACCTAGGTCTTGGTGTACCCCTGAAGGCCCCACAGAGGAGATAGGCCTCGTCTCGCCTGGACACGTACACAGCTACTTGCCTGACCAGCTGCAGCAGCAGTATCAGGCTCCATGTCGAGCGGACACAGGGATCTGTGGCTTGCCCTCGAGGCCCTAAAGTGCTGTCACACATGAACGTGTTTCTGTCGTGGAGTCTTGGGGTGTGAGTCAAAGCAGTGCAGGGCAGACAGGTTGATCTGCCATGGACAAGGCATTTGGGGTCTTGGAGAATGGTGGCCGAACCCCAGATGCTCCACCCGACTTTCCTAATGTGAGCACCTCCTTTTGGGATGCGACGGAAGCCCCAGGACACCTTAGACTAAGGATCAGGAAAAGGGACTATCCTCTAGAGCTTAGCAGGGTCAAACTGGGCTCCTCTTAAGTCTCAGCGGGTCCACTGGGTTCCACTTGGGTGTGACAGTTGTGGCCGGGAACTCCTTGTGTCACAGCAAGGGAGTGAAGGAGCCCTTCAAGGTCCAAGAGGGAAGGGGTGATTTCCCATGAGACGATGGATCGGATAAGGGCCTCAACCCGCTTGCAAAGGAGAAGCTTCTTGTGTTCACTGAGTTGCGGCAGGGTTTCTAGAGTTATAACGGGGAGCCCAGGGATGAGCCCCTGTGGCCTGAGGAGAGGACAGTCTCCATGCCAGTTGCTCGTGACCCTTGGAGATTCCATCCCAAAAGTCTCTGGGTGCCCCGTCCTCGAATTGTGCTGAGGCCAGTGCCTGAACTTCCCTCGTCCATCCTAACCTAGGTCTTGGGGGTTCCCCTGAGGCTCCAACAGAGAAGACAGGCTTCGTCTCACCTTGACACATTCATGGCTACTCTCCAGAACAGCTGTAGCAGCAGTGTCACACTCCATGTCGAGAGGACTGTGGGATAAGTGGCTTGCTCTCGAGTTCCAAAGTGCTGTCTCACGTGCCCGTGTGTCATGTGTGGAGTCTCAGGGTGATAGTCAAGGCATTGCAGGGCAGTCCTGACCTCGAGGGCAAGCCACAGATCCCTCTGTCCGCTCGACATGGAGGCTGACACTGCTGCTGCAGCTGGTCAGGCAAGTAGCCATGCACGTGTCCAGGGGAGACGGAGCCTGTCTCCTCTGTGGGAGCCTCAGGGGAACCCCAAGACCTAGGTCAGGAGTGAAGGAGATATTTGGGGGTCTTGGGGAATGGTGGCAAGGCCCCTGATGATGCTCCCTACAGTCCTGGTTGGAGTGTCTCCTGTTGGGTTGTGAGGGAAATGCTGGAAAACTTTTTACGACAGAGAAGGAAAGGGACCCTCATCTGAAGCCCAGCAGGTATACTAGGGCTCCTTTATATTCATGGCGGGACCCTCGGTGTTCCCCTCGAGTGAGAACGGGCGGCAAGAGAAACTTCTTGGGTCACATCAAGAAGGTGAACGACACTCTGCAGATCCAAGAGAGAAGAGGTTCTTTCCCCCGAGACGCCACAGCAGACGAGGTCCTCAACCTGCTTGCAGGGGAGAATCTTTTGGTTTTTCTCAAGTTGTGGCAGGGTCCTCTGGAGTTACAATGGGGAACCCAGTGACTCCCCCCTGTGCACTCAGGATTGGACAGTCTCCGTGCTAGTTCCCAGGCGCCTATTGGAATTCTTCCCTAATCGTCTCGGCGCTCAGTCCTTGACTTTTGCTGAGGCCAGAGCCTGAGCTTTCCTCGACTGTCCTGACCTAGGTCTTGGTGTACTCCTGAGGGCCCTACAGAGGAGACAGGACTCGTCTCGCCAGGACACGTTCATGGCTACTTGCCTGACCAGCTGCAGCAGCAGTGTGAGGTTCCATGTCGAGCAGACAAAGCATTCTGTGGCTTGCCCTCGAGGCCCAAAGTGCTGTCACATGTGCAGGTGTTTCGGGCATCGAGCCTCCGGATGATAGTCAAGGCAGTGCAGGGCAGACAGGTTCTTCTACAGTGGACAAGGCATTTGGGGGTCTTGAAGAATGCTGGCCGAACCCCAGATGCTCCACTCGACTTTCCTACTTGGAGCACCTCCTTTTTGGATGCTCCGATGCCCCAGGACAGCTTAGACTAAGGAGCAGTAAAATGGAATATCATCTAGAGATTAGCAGGGGCAAACTGGGCTCCTCTTGAGTCACAGCGTGTCCATTGGGGTTCCTCTTGGGTGCGACAGTTGTGGCCAGGAACTCCGTGTGTCACAGCAAGGGAGTGAAGGAGCCTTTCGAGGTCCAAGAGGGAAAGGGTGATTTTCCACGTGACGCCGGAGTGGATAAGGGCCTCACCCCACTTGCAAGGGAGAAGCTTCTGGTATTTCTCAAGTTTCGGCTGGGTTTCTCGAGTTTCGACAGGGAGATCAATGACGTGCCCCTGTGGCCTAAGGAGAGGACAGTCTCTGTGCCAGTTCACAGTCACCTTGGAGAATTCCTCCCCAATCGTCTCTGGGTGCACAGTCCTCGAATTGTGCTGAGGCCAGTGCCTGAGCTTCCCTCGACCATCCTGACCTAGGTCTTGGGGGTTCCCCTGAGGCTCCCACAGAGGAGACAACCTTCCTCTCACCTGAACACGTGCACGACTACTTGCCTGACCAGCTGCAGCAGCAGCGTCAGGCTCCATGTTGAGCCGACAGAGGGATCTGTGGCTTGCTCTCGAGGTCCAAAGTTCTGTCACAGGTGCCAGTGATTCGTGCGTCGAGTATCGGTTTGACAGTCAAGGCAGTGCGGGGCTGTCAAGTTCATCTGCAGTGGACAAGGCATTTGGGTGTCTTGGTGAATGGTGGCCGAAACACTGATGCTCCTCGCGACTTTCCTGTTGTGAGCACCTCCTAGTTGTATACTAGCGAATCTCCAGGAAACCGTTCCTTAAGGGGCAGGAAAAGGGACGATCATCTGGAGCTTAGCAGGGGCAAACAGTGCTCTGTTGAGTCACAGCGTATCCTTTGTTTTTCCTCTCGAGTTGAGACAGGTAGAGTGGGATATTCCTGGGTCCCAGCAAGGGGGTGAAAGTGCCCTTCAAGGTCCAAGAGGAAAGGAGTGATTTCCCCAGAGATGCCATATTGCATAAGGACTTCCACCCGCCCTCAAGGGAGAAGCTTCTGGTGTCTCTCAAGTTGCGGCGGGGTTCCTCGAGTTACGATGGGGAGCCCATGGACCCGCCCCTGTGGTCTCAGGAGAGTCCAGTCTTCTTGCCAGTTGCCATGCGCCTTTGGGGATTCCTCCCCAGTCATCGCCGAGTCCTCAGCCCTCGTCTGGTGCTGAACCTGGAACCTGAGCTTTCCTCTCCAATGCTGACAGAAATCTTGGGGTTCCCATGGATCCCCCACAGGAAAGTCAGGCCTCGTCTTGCCTGGAGACGTACACTTGCGCTTGCCTCAGCGGCTGTAGCAGCTGTGAAAGGCTCCCCGTCGAGTGGACACAGCGATCTGTGACTTGACCTCGAGGTACCACCCAGGTCTGTCACACGTGCCAGTGTGTCAGGCTTTGAGCCTTGGGGTGACAGTCGACCCAGTGCATGGCAGTCAGGTTCATCTGGAGTGAATGAGGTATTTGGGGGTCTTGGGGAATGGTGGCAAGACCCCTGATTCTGCTCCAGTGAGTCTAGCTTCAAATGTTTCCTGTTGGGATGTGAGTGAAGTGCTGGAAAACCTTTCCTGACAGAGCAGGAAAGGGACCCTCATCTGAAGCTCAGCAGGGATACTGGGGCTCATTTACATTCATGGCGGGACCCTCGGTGTTCCCCTTGAGGGATGACGGGTGAAACGAGAAACTTCTTGTGTCACAGCAAAAAGGTGAACGACACTTTGGAGGTCCAAGAGAGAAGAGGTTCTTTCCCCCGAGACACCACAGCAGATGAGGTCCTCCGCCCCACTCGCAGGGGAGAATCCTTTGGTTTTTCTCAAGTTCTGGCAGGGTCCTCTCGAGTTACAACTGGAACGCAGGGACTCGCCCCTGTGCACTCAGGATTGGACAGTCTCCGTGCGAGCTATCCGGTGCCTCTGGGGATTCTTCCCTAATCGTCTCAGTGCTCAGTCCTCGACTTTTGCTGAGGCTGGAGCCTGAGCTTTCCTCGACCGTCCTGACCTAGAATTTGGTGTACCGCTGATGGCACCACAGAGGAGACAGGCCTCGTCTCGTCTGGACACGTGCACGGCTACTTTCCTGACCAGCTGCAGCAGCAGTGTCATGCTCCTTGTCGAGCGGACACAGGGATCTGTGGCTTGCCCTCGAGGCCCAAAGTGCTGTCACACGTGCAGGTGTTTCGGGCGTCAAGCCTCGTGGTGACAGTCATGGCAGTGCAGGGCTGACAGGTTCATGTCAGTGGACAAGGCATTTGGGGGTCTTGGAGAGGGGCGGCTGAACCGCAGACACTCCTCCTGAATTCCTACTGCGAGCACCTCCATTTGGGATGCGACGTAAGCCCCAGGACACCTTAGACTAAGGAGCAGAAAAAATTACTATCATCTAGAGCTTAGCAGGGTCAAACTGGGCTCCTTTTGAGATGTAAGGGGTCTTCTGTGTTTCCTCTTGGGTGCGACGGTTATGGCGGGGAACTCCTTGTGTCACAGCAAGGGAGTGAAGGAGCCCTTCGAAGTCCAAGAGGCAAGGGGTGATTTCCCACGAGACGCCGGATCAGATAAGGGTCTCACCCCGCTTGCAATGGAGAAGTTTCTAGTGTTTCTCGAGTTGCAGCAGTGTTTCTCGAGTTATGACGGGGAGCTCAAGGACACGCCCCTGTGGCTTCAGGAGAGGACAGTCTCTGGGCCAGTTACCAGTCACCTCTAGGGATTCCTCCCCTGTCGTCTCTGGGTGCCGTGTCCTCGACTTGTGCTGAGGCCAGTGCCTGAGCTTCCCTCGACTGTCCGGACCTAGGTCTTGGGAGCTCTCCTGAGGCTACGACGTAGGAGCCAGGCTTCGTCTCACCTGGACATGTGCACCGCTACTTGCCTGACCAGCAGGAACCGCAATGTCAGGCTCCATGTCGAGTGGACAGAGGGATCCGTAGCTTGCTCTCGAGGTCCAAAGTGCGGTCACACGTGCCAGTGTGTCGTGCATCGAGTTCAGGGTGACAATCAAGGCAGTGCAAGGCTGTCAATTTCATCTGCAGTGGACAAGGCATTTGTGGGTCTTGGTGAATGGTGGCCAAAACCCTGAAGCTCCTCCCGACATTTCTGTTTCGAGCACCTCCTCTTGGTATTCGAGCGAAGGTCCACGGAACCTTTCCCTAAGGGGCTGGAAAGGGGACGATCATCTGGAGCTTAGCAGGGGCAAACAGGGCTCTGTTGAGTCACATGGGATCCCTTGTTGTTCCTCTCGGGTTGAGACGGGTAGGGCGAGGAAATTCCTGTGTCTCAGCAAGGGGGTAAAAGAGCCTTTCGAGGTCCAAGAGGGAAGGAGTGATTTCTGCAGAGATGCCCCAGTGGATAAGGGCTTCACCACGCTTGCAGGGGAGAAGCTTCTGCTATTTCTCGAGTTGTGGCGGGGTTTCTCGTGTTACGACAGGGAGCCCATGGACCCGCCCCTGTGGTCTCAGAAGAGGCCAGTCTTCTTGCCAGTTGCCATGTGCCTTTGTGTATTGCTCCCCAGTCATCGCCGAGTCCTCAGTCCTCGTCTGGTGCTGAAGCTGGTACCTGAGCATTCCTCGCCCATGCTGACATAAATCTTGGGGATCCCATGGAGCTCCCACAGGAAAGTCAGGTTTCATCTTGCCTGGAGATGTACACTTGCGCTTGCCTCCGCAGCTGCAGAAGCTGTGAAAGACTCCCCGTCGAGTGGACATTGGGATCTTTGCCTTAACCTCGAGTTACCACCCAGGTCTGTCACACGTGCCAGTGTGTCATGCTTCCAGCCTCGGGGTGACAGTCGACCCAGTGCAGGGCAGTCAGGTTCATCTGGAGTGAACGAGGTATTTGGGGGTCTTGGGGAATGGTGGCAAAACTCCTAATGCTGCTCCCAAGAGTCATGGTTCGAGTGTCTCCTGTTGGGATGTGAGGGAAATGCTGGGAAACGTTATCCGACAGAGAAGGAAAGGGACCCTCCTCTGGAGCCCAGCAGGTATATTAGGGCTCCATTACATTCCTAGCGGGAGCCTCGGTGTTCCCCTCAAGTGAGGACGGGCATCGCGAGAAACTTTTTGGGTCACAGCAGGAAGGTGAACGACAGCTTGGAGGTCCAAGAGAGAAGAGGTTCTTTCCCCCGAGACACCACAGCAGACGAGGTCCTCACACCGCTTGCAAGGGTGAATCTTTTGGTTTTTCTCAAGCTGTGGTAGGGTCTTCTTGAGTTACAACGTGGAATTCAGGGACTCAACCCTGTTCACTCGGGATTGGACAGTCTCCGTGCCAGTTGCCAGGCACCTCTGGGGATTCTTTCCTAATCGTCTCGACTTTTGCTGAAGCCGGAGCCTGAGCTTTCCTCGACCGTCCTGACCTAAGTCTTGGTGTACTGCTGAGGGCACCACAGAGGAGACAGGCCTCTCTCGCCTGGACATGGGTACGGCTACTTGCCTGACCAGCTGGAGCAGCAGTGTCAGGCTCCAGGTCGAAAGGACACAGGGATCTGTGGCTTGCCCTCGAGGCCCAACTTGCTGTCACATTTGCAGGCGTTTCAGGCGTCGAACCTAGGGGTGACAGTCAAGGCCGTGCAGGGCAGACAAGTTCATCTGCAGTGTACAAGGCATTTGGGGTTCTTGGAGAATGGCAGCCAAATCGCAGATGATCCTCCCAACGTTCCTACTGGGAGCACCTCCCTTTGGAATGCGACAGAAGCCCCAGGACACCTTATACTAAGGCACAGGATAAGGGACTATCATCTAGAGCTTAGCAGGGGCAAGCTGGGCTCCTCTTGAGTCGCAGCTGGTCTACCGGGTTTCCTCTTGGATGGGACAGTTGTGGACGGGAACTCCTTGTGTCACAGCAAGGGAGTGAAGGAGCCCTTTGAGGTTCAAAAGGGAAGGGGTGATTTCCCACGAGACACCGGATCCAATAAGGTCCTCACCCCACTTGCAAAGGAGAAGCTTCTGGTGTTTCTCGGGTTGTGGTGTGGATTCTCGAGTTATGACGTGGAGCCCAGAGACGCGCCCCTGTGTCCTCAGGAGAGGAAAGTCTCCATGCCTGTTGCCAGTCACCTCTGAAGATTCCTCCCCAATAGTCTCAGTGTGCCATGTCCTCGACTTGTGCTCAGGTCAGTGCCTTAGCTTCCCTCGACCATCCTGACCTAGGTCTTGAGGGTTCCACTGAGGCTCCGACAGAGGAGACAGGCTTCATCTAATCTGGACACGTGCATGGCGTCTTGCCTGACCAGATGCAGCAGAAGTGTCAGGCTCCATGTCGAGCGGACAGAGCGATCTGTGGCTTGCTTTCGAGTTCCAAAGTGCTGTCACACGTGCCAGGAGGTCGTGCTTCGTGCCTCAGGGTGATAGTCAAGGCAGTGCGGGGCTGTCAAGTTCATCTGCAGTGGACAAGGCATTCGGGGGTCTTGGTGAATAGTGGCTGAAACCGTGATGCTCCTCCCGACTTTTCTGTTGTGAGCACCTCCTCTTGGTATTTGAGCGAAGCTCCAGGGAGACTTTTCTAAGGGGCAGTAAAGGGTACGATCATCTGGAGCTTAGCAGGGGCAGACAGGGGTCTGCTGAGTCACGTGGATGTCTCATCGTTCCTCTCGAGTTGATACGGGTAAGGCAGGGAAATTACTGGGTCATAACAAGGGGGTGAAAGACCCCTTCAAGATCCAAGAGGGAAGGAGTGATTTCCCCAGAGATGCCACAGTGGATAAGTGCCTCACCACGCTTGCAATGGAGAAGCTTCTGGTATTTCTCGAGTTGTGGTGGGGTCTATAGAGTTACGACGGGGAGACCATGGACCCGCCCCTGTGGCCTCAGGAGAGGCCAGTGTTCTTGCCAGTTGCCATGTGACTTTCAGGATTCCTCCCCCCCCCAGTCAACGTAGAGTCCTCAGTCCTCGTCTGGTACTGAACCTGGTACCTGAGCTTTCCTCACCAATGCTGACATAAATCTTGGGGATCCTATGGAGCCCCCACAGGAAAGTCAGGCCTCGTCTTGCCTGGAGACGTACACTTGTGCTTGCCTCTGCAGCTGCAGCTCCTGTGAAAGGTTCCCTGTTGAGTGGACACAGGGATCTGTGACTTGACCTCGAGGTACCACCCAGGTCTGTCACACGTGTCAGTTGTCAGGCTTCAAGCCTCGGGGTGACAGTCGATGCAGTGCAGGACAGTCAGGTTCATCTGGAGTGAACGAGGTATTTGAGCGTCTTGGGGAATGGTGGCAAGACCCCTGATGCTCCTCCCAGCAGTCCTGTTTCGATTGTCTTGTGTTGGGATGAGAGGGGAGCGCTGGGAACCCTTTCCCAACAGAGCAGGAAAGGGACCCTATCTGGAACTCAGCAGGATTACCAGGGCTCCTTTTCATTCATGGCGGGACCCTCGATGTTCCTCTCGAATGGGGATGGTTCTGGTGTGGAATTTCTTGGGTCACAGCAATAATGTGCATGACCCTTTTGAGGTCCAAGTGAGAAGGGGTGATGTTTCCTGGGAATCCACAGTGGACAGCGTCCTCTCCCAGCTTTCAGGGGAGAATCTTTTGGTTCTTGTCAAGTTGTGTTGCGTTCCTCTCTAGTTATGACGGGGACCCCAGGGACTTGCCCCTGTGGCCTCAGGAGAGGCCAGTCTCGGTGCCAGTTGCCATACTCTTTTGGGGGCTCCTCTCCAGTCATCACCGGGTCCTCAGTCCTCGTCTGTTGCTGAAGCCGGTGCCTGAGCTTTCCTTGCCCATGCTGACACAGATATTGGGGTTCCCTTGGAACTCCCACAGGTGAGTCAGGCCTCCTTTCTCCTGAAGTAATGCACTGCCGCTTGTCTCCACAGCTGCAGAAGCAGTGTAATGTTCCCCGTTGAGTGGACACACGGATCTGTGACTTAACCTCGGGGTACTTCCCAGGGCTGTCACACGTGCCAGTGTGTAAGGTTTCGAGCCTCAGGGTGACAGTCGACGCAGTGCAAGTCAGTCAGGTTCATCTGCACCTAAGGAGGTATTTGGGTTTCCTGGGGAACGGTGGCAGGACCCCTGATGCTCATCCCAACAGTCCTGATGTGAGTACCTCCTGTTGGGATGTGAGGGGAGCACTGGGAACACTTTCCCGACAGAGCAGGAAAGGGACCCTCATCAGGAGCTCAGCAGGGGATAACGGGGCTCCTTTTCATTCTTCGCGGGACTCCCGGTGTTCCTTTCTAGGTGGACAGATGTGGCTGGTAACCTCCTGGTTGACAGCAAAAGGTGAACGACCCTTTTGAGGTCCAAGCGAGAAGGGGTTATTTCCACTGAGAGGCCACAGTGGACAAGGTCCTCAACCCACTTTCTGGGGATAATCTTTTGGTTTTCCTCAAGTTGTGGCGGGGTCCTCTCGAGTTATGGCTGGGAACCCATGGACACGCCCCTGTGGCCTCAGGAAAGGCCAGTGTCCGTGCCAGTTGACATGCGCTTTTGGGGATTCCTCCACAGTCATCTCCAGGTCCTCAGTCCTCGTCTGGTGCTGAAGCCGGTACTGGAGCTTTCCTCACTCTTGCTGATATAAATCTTGGGGTTCCCATGGAGCCCTCACTGGGAGTCAGGCCTTGTCTCGCATGGAGACATGCACTGCCCCTTGCCTCCACAGATGCAGCAGCAGTGTAACGCTCTGAGGCGAGTGGACAAAGGGATCTGTAATTTGACATCGAGGTACTACCCAGGGCTGTCACACGTGCCAGTGTGTCAGGCTTTCAGCCTCGGGGTGACAGTCGACGCAGTACAGGGCAGTCAGGTTCATCTGGAGTCAACGAGGTATTTTGGGGTCTTGGGAAATGGTGGCAAGATAGCTCTTGGTCCTCGCAACGGTCCTGGTGCGAGTGTCTCCTTTTGGGATGTGTGGGAAGCCCTGGGCTCCCTTTCCCGACAGAGCAGGCAAGGGACCCTCATCTGGAGCTCAGCAGGTAATAACGCGTCCCATTTCATTCTCAGTGGGACCCTCGGTGTGTCTCTCGAGTGGGGACGGGTGGTGTGGGGAATTTCTAGGGTCACAGGAATAAGTTGAATGACCCTTTTGAGGTCCAAGTGAGAAGGGGTGATTTCTCCTGAGACGCCAAAACGGACAACGTCCTCTCCCCACTTGCATGGGAAAATCTTTTGGTTCTTCTCAAGTTTTGTTGGGTTCCTCCCTAGTTATGATGGGGACCCCAGGAACTCGCCCCTGTGTCCTCAGGAGAGGCCAGTCTCCATGCCAGTTTCCAGGTACCTCTTGGAATTCCTCCCCAAACATCTCAGGGTGCTCAGTACTCGACTTGTGCTGAGGCCCCAGCCAGCCCTTTCATCGACCGTCCTGATCTAGGCCTTTGGGTACCCCTGTGGCCCCCACAGAGGAGACGGGCCTCATCTCGCCTGAACATGTCCACGGCTATTTGCCTGACCAGCTGCAGAAGCAGTGGCAGGCTCCATGTCTAGTGGACACAGGAATCTGTGGCTTGTCCTCGAGGTCCTATCCCGGGCTGTCAAATGCCAGTGTGTCGGGTGTTGGGCTTCGGGGTGATGGTCAAGGCAAAGCAGGGCTATCAGGTTCATGTGCAGTGGACAAGACATTTGCGGGTCTTGGGGAATGGTGGCCTAACCCCTGATGCTCCTCTCGACTTTCCTGGTCCCTGCACCTTCTGTTGGGATGCGAGGGAAACCCAAGGAACCTTTCCCTAAGGAGCAGGAAAATAGACCATCATCTGGAGGTTAGCAGGGGCAAACGGGGCTCCTCTCGAGTCGCAGCGGGTTCCTTGGGTTTCCTCTCGAGGTAAGACGGGTGTGGAGGGGAACTTCTTGGTCACTGCAAGTGGGTGAAGGAGCCCTTTGAGGTCCAAAAGAGAAGGGGTGATTTCCCCTGAAATGCCACAGCGGATAAGGGCCTCACCCTGCTTGCAAGGGAGAAGCTTCTGGAGTTTCTCGAGATGCGGCGGGGTTTCTCGAGTTACAATGGGGAGCCCATGGACCCGCTTCTGTGGCCTCAGGAGAGGCCAGTCTCAGTGCCAGTTGCCATGCACCTTTGGGGATTCCTGTCCAGTCATCGTCGTGTCCTCAGTCCTCTTCTGGGGCTGTAGCCAGTGCCCGAGTTTTCCTTGCCCATGCTGACATAAATCTTTGGGTTCCCTGGAGCCCCCACAGGGGAGTCAGGCCTCGTCTCTCCTGAAGAATCGCACTGCCGCTTTTCTCCGCAGCTGCAGAAGTTGTGTAAGGTTCCCCATCGAGTGGACACACGGATCTGTGACTTGACCTCTAGGTACTACCCAGGGCTGTCACACGTGCCTGAGAGTCAGGCTTTGAGCCTCGGGGTGACAGTCGATGCAGTGCAGGGCAGTCAGGTTCATCTGGACTCAACGAGGTATTTTGGTTTCCTGGGGAATGTTGTCAAGACCCCTGATGCTCATCCCGACTTTTCTGGTGTGAGTGTCTCCTGTTGGGATGTGAGGGGACTGCCGGAATACTTTCCCAACAGAGCAGGAAAGGGACCCTCATCCAGAGCTCAGCAGGTATATAGGGTCTCCTTTTCATTCTTCGCAGGACCCTCAGTGTTCCTTTTTAAGTGGACGGGTTTGGCGGGTAACTTCCTGGTTAACAGCAAGAAGGTGAACGACCCTTTTGAGGTCCAAGCGAGAAGGGGTGATTTCCACCAAGAGGCCACAGCGTAAAAGGTCCTCATCCCACTTTCTGGGGAGAATCTTTCGGTTTTTCTCAAGTTGTACGGGGTCCTCTCATGTTACGACTGGGAACCCAGGGACTCGCCCTTGTGGTCTCAGAGAGGCCAGTCGCCATGCCAGTTTACAGGAGCGTCTGGGAATTCCTCCCCAATCGTCTTTGGGTGCTCAGTCCTCAACTTGTACTAATGCTGGAGTCTGAGCTTTCTTCGACCGTCCTGACATAGTTCTTGGGTTCCCCTGTGGCTCCCACAGAGGAGACAGGCCTCGTGTCGCCTGGACAGGTGCACACTACTTGCATGACGAGCTGCACCTGCAGTGTCAGGCTCCATGTTGAGCGGACACAGTGATCTGTGGCTTGCCGTTGAGGTCCAAAGTGCTGTCACACATGAGAGTGTGTCGGGCGTCGAGGCTCGTTGTGACAGTCAAGGCAGTGTAGGGCAGTCAGGTTCATCTGCAGTGGACAAGGAATTTGAGTGTCTTGGGGAATGGTGGCCCAAACCCTGATGCTCCCAACATTCATGGTGCCAAAACCTCCACTTAGGTTGATATGGAAGCCCCAGGATGCTTTCCCCAAGGAGTTAAAAAAAAGGAACAGCATCTGGAGATTAGCAGGGGCAATTGGGGCTCCTCTTGAGTTGCAGCGGTTCCTTGGGGTTCCTCTCAAATTGAGACTGGCAGTGTAGGGAAATTCTTGGGTCATAGCAGGTTGTTTAGGAGCCCTAGGTGATCCAAGAGGGAAGGGGTGATATCTCCTGAGATGCCGCAGCAGATAAGGGCCTCACCCCGCTTGCGAGGGAGAAGCTTCTGAATTTTCTCGAGTTGCGGCGGGGTTTCTCGAGTTATGACGGGGAGCATATGGGCCCGACCTTGAGGCCTCAGTACAGGGCAGTCTCCGTGCCAGCTGCCATGCTCCTTTGGGGATTCCTCCCAAGTCATCTCGGGTCCTCAGTCCTCGTCTGGTGCTGAAGCAGGTACCAGAGCTTCTTCGCTCATGCTGACATAAATCTTGGGTTTATCATGGAGCCCCCACACGGTAGTCAGGCCTTGTCTAGCCTGGAGACATGCACTGCCGCTTTCCCCCGCAGCTGCAGCAGCAGTGTAATGCTCCAAGGCAAGTGGACACAGGGATCTGGGACGTGAGCTCGAGGTACTACCCAGGGCTGTCACATGTGCCACTGTGTCAGGCTTGGAGCCTCGTGGTGACAGTCGATGCAGTGCAGGGCAGTCAGGTTCATCTGGAGTGAACGAGGTATTTGGGGGTCTTGGGAATGGTGGCAAAACCCCTGATATTCCTCCCGACTCTCCTGGTGGGAGTGTGTCCTGTTGGGATGTGAGGGGAGCGCTGGGAACCCTTTCCCGACAGAGCAGAAAAGGGACCCTCATCTGGAGCTCAGCAAGGGATAATGGGGCTCCTTTTCATTCTTGGGGGGACTGTCAGTGTTCCTCTCCAGTAGGGACAGTTGGGGCGGGGAACTTCTTGGGTCTCAGCAAGAGGTGAATGACCCTTTTGATGTCCAAGAGAGAATGGATGATTTCCCCCAAGATGCCAGAGCAGAAAAGGTCCTCAGCCTGCATGCAGGGGAGAATATTTAGGTTTTTCTCAAGTTGTGGTGAGGTCCTCTCGAGTACGTTGGGGAACCAATGGTATCGCCCCTGTGGCCTCAGGAGAGGCCAGTCTCCGTGCCAGTTGCAAGGCGCCTCTAGGGATTCCTCCCCAATCGTTTCAGAGTGCACAGTCCTCGACTTGTGCTGAGGCTTGAGCCTCAGGTTTACTCGGCGGTCCTGACCTAGGTCTTTGGGTACCCCTGATGCCCCCACAGAGGAGGCATGCCTTGTCTCACCTGGACACGTGCACGGCTCTTTGCCTGACCAGCTGCAGCAGTAGTGTCAGGCTCCATGTCGAGCAGACGCGGTGATCTGTGGCTTGCCCTCGAGGTAATACCCAGGGCTGTCACACGTGCCAGTGTGTCAAGCCTCAAGCCTCAGGGTGACAGTCAAGGCAGTGCAGGCAGTCAGGTTCTTCTGCAGTGGACAAGGGATGTGAGGGTGGTCGGGAATGGTGGCCCATCCCCTGATGCTCCTCTCGACTTTCCTGGTTCGAGCACCTCCTCTTGGGATGCCAGGGAAGCCCCAGGAAACCTTTTCCTAAGGAGCAGGAAAAGGGACCACCATCTGTAGATTAGCAGGGGCAAACAGGGCTCCTTTTTAATGGCAGCAGACCCCTTGGGTCTTCTCTCGAGTTGAGACAGGTGGGGCGAGAAACATCTTGGTCACAACTAGTGGCTGAAGGAGCCCTTCGAGGTGCAAAGGGAAGAGGTGATTTCCCATGCAACGCCTAAGCGGATAAGGGCCTCACTCCCCTTGCAAGGGAGAAGCTTCTGGACTTTCTCGAGTTATGACTGGGAGCTTGTGGACCCGCCCCTGTGGCCTCAGGAGAGGCCAGTCTCCATGCCAATTGCCATGTGCCTTTGGGGATTCCTCCCCAGTCATCATCATTTCCTCAGTCCTCGTCTGGGGCTGAAGCCGGTGCCTGAGCTTACCTCGCTAATGCTGACATAAATCTTGGGGTTCCCATGGAGCCCCCACAGGGGAGTCAGTCCTCGTCTCTCCTGATGTGCACTGCCACTTGGCTCCGCAGCTGCAGCAGCAGTGTAAGGCTCCCCTTCGAGTGGACACACAGATGTGTGACTTGACCTCGAGGTACTACCCAGGGCTGTCACACGTGCAAGTGTGTCAGGCTTTGAGCCTCGGGGTGACTGTCGACGCAGTGCAGGGCAGTCAGGTTCATCTGCACTTAAGGAGGCATTTGGGTTTCCTTGGGAATGGTGGCAAGACCCCTGATGATCATACAGACTCGTGGTGTGAGTGTCTCCTGTTGGGATGTGAGGGGGGCGCCGGAAGATCTTTCCCGACAGAGCAGGAAAGGGACCCTCATCAGGAGCTCAGCAGTGTATAATAGGGCTCCTTTTCATTCATGGCGGGACCCTCGGTGTTCCTTTTGAGGTGGACGGGTGGGGCTGGCAACTTCCTGGTTCACAGCAAGAAGGTGACAGTCAAGGCAGTGCAGGGCAGTCAGGTTCATCTGCAGTGGACAAGGCATTTGGAGGTCTTGGGGAATGGTGGCCCAAACCCTGATGCTCCTCCCGACTTTCCTGTTGGGAGGACCTACTCTTGAGATGCGAGGTAAACCCCAGGATATCTTTCCCTAAGGATCAGAAAAGGGTCAATCATCTGGAGATTTGTAGGGGCAAACTGGGCTCTGTTGAGTTGCAGTGGATCCTTTGGGTTCCTCTTCAGTTGAGACGGGTGGGGCAGGGCACTCCTTGGTCACAGCAAGGGGATGAAGGAGCCCTTCGAGGTCCAAGAGGGAAGGGTTGATTTCAACTGATACGCCACAGCATTTAAGGGCCTCTCCCCGCATGCAACAGAGAACCTTCAGGTTTTTCTCGAGTTGCAACGGGGTTTCTCGAATTAAGACATGGAGCCCATTTAACCGCCCCTGTGGCATCAGGAGAGGACAGTCTCCATGCCAGTTGTCATGCGCCTTTGGGGATTCCTCCCCAGTCATCGCAGACTCCTCAGTACTTGTCTGGTGCTGAAGCCGGTACCTGAGCTTTCCTCGCCCTTGCTGACATAAATCTAGGGGTTCCCACGAAGTCCCCACAGGGGAATCAGGCCTCGTCTCGCCTGGAGACTTACACTAACGCTTGCCTCTGCAGCTGCAGAAGCAGTGTAAGACTCCCCGTCGAGTGGACACAGGGATCTGTGACTTGACAATGAGGTATTATCCAGGGCTGTCACACTGGCCAGTGTGTCAGGCTTCGAGCCTCGGGTGAAAGTCAAGGAAGTGCAGGGCAGTCAGATTCATCTGGATTGAACGAGGTATTTGGGGGTTTTGTGGAATGGTGGCAAGAACACTGATGCTCCCTGGGGCGAGTGTCTCCTTTTGGGATGTGAGTGAAGCGCTGGAAACCCTTTCCAGACAGAGCAGGAAATGGAAACTCATCTGGAACTCAACATGGGATAACGGGGCTCCTTGTCATTCACAGCGGGATCCTCAGATTTCCCCTCGTGTGGCGACGGGTGGGGCAGGGAACTTCCTGGTTCACAGCAAGAAGGTGAACGACCCTTCTGAGGTCCAAGAGAGAAGGTGTGATTTCCACCAAAACGCCAAAGCGGACAAGGTCCTCACCCAACTTGCTAGGGAGAACCATTTGGTTTTTCTCAAGTTGTGGCGGGGTCCTCTCGTTTTACTATGGGGACCCCAGGTACTCGCCCCTGTGGCCTCAGGAGAGGCCAGTCTCCGTGCCAGTTGCCAGGCGCATCTGTGGATTCCTCGCCAATTGTGTCAGGGTGATCAGTAATCAGCTTGTGCTGAGACCGGAGCCTGAGCTTTCCTCGACCCTCCTGACCTAGGTCTTAGGGTACCCATGTGGCCCCCACAGAGGAGACAGGCCTCGTATTGCCTGGACAGGTGCACGGCTACTTGCCTGACCAGCTGCAGCAGAAGTGTCAGGCTCCAGGTCGAGCGGACACAGGAATCTCTGTCTTACCCTCTAGGTCCAAAGTGGTGTCACACGTGCGAGTGTGTCGGGCATCGAGCCTCGGGATGACAGTCAAGGCAGTGCAGGGCAGTCAGATTCATCTGCAGTGGACAAGGCATTTGGAGGTCTTGGGGAATGGTGGCCCAAACCCTGATGCTCCTCCCGACTTTCCTGTTGGGAGGACCTACTTTTGATATGCAAGGTAAACCCCAGGAAAACTTTCCCTAAGGAGCAGAAAAGGGACAGTCATCTGGAGATTCGCAGGGGTAAACGGGGCTCTGTTGAGTTGCAGCGGATCCTTTGGGTTCCTCTCCAGTTGAGACGGGTGGGGCAGGACACTCTTTGGTCACAGCAAGGAGGTGAAGGAGCCCATCGAGGTCCAAGAAGGAAGGGTTGATTTCCACCGATACACCGCAGCGTATAAGGGCCTCTCCCTGCATGCAACGGAGAAGCTTAAGATTTTTCTAGAGTTGTAATGGGGTTTCTTGAATTAAGATGGGGAGCCCATTTACCTCCCCTGTGGCTCCAGGAGAGGCCAGTCTCCATGCCAGTTGCCATGTGCTTTTGGGGATTCCTCCCCAGTCATCGCCGAGTCGTCAGTCCTCATCTGGTGCTGAAGCCTGAGCTTTCCTCGCCCTTGCTGACATAAATCTAGGGGTTCCCACGGAGTCCCCACAGGGGAATCAGGCCTCGTCTCGCCTGGAGACGTACACTAACGCTTGCCTCTGCAGCTGCAGAAGGAGTGTAAGACTCCCCGTTGAGTGGATACAGGGATCTGCGACTTGACAATGAGGTATTACTCTGGGCTGTCACACGGGCCAGTGTGTCAGGCTTCGAGCCTCGGGGTGAAAGTCAAGGAAGTGCAGGGCAGTCAGATTCATCTGAATTGAACGAGGTATTTGGGGGTCTTGTGAAATGGTGGCAAGAACACTGATGATCCTCCCTACAGTCCTGGGGCGAGTGTCTCCTGTTAGGATGTGAGGGTAGCGCTGGAAACCCTTTCCAGACAGAGCAGGAAATGGAAACTCATCTGGAACTCAACACGGGATAACGGGGCTCCTTGTCATTCACAGCGNCCCTGTCATCCTCAGTTTTCCCCTCGCGTGGAAACGCGTGCGGTGGGGAATTTCTTGGGTCTCAGCAAGAAGGTGAACGACCCTTTTGAGGTCCAAGAGAGAAGGGGTGATTTCACCCGAGACGTCACAGAGGACCAGGTCCTCACCCCGCTTGTAGGGGAGAATCTTTTGGTTTTTATCAATTTGTGGAAGAGTCCTCTTGAGTTACAATGGGGAACCCAGGGATTTGCCCCTGTGGCCTCATGTGAGGCCAGTCTCCGTGCCAGTAGCCAGGCGCCTCTGGGGATTCCTCCCCAGTCGTCTCAGGTTGCTCAGACCTCTACTTGTGCTGAGGCCAGAGCCTGAGCTTTCCTAAGGGGTACCCCTTAGGCCCCCACAGAGGAGACAGGCCTCGTCTCGCCTGGACACATGCACGGCTACTTGCCTGACCAGCTGCAGCAGAAATGTCACCTCCAGGTCTAGCGGACCCAGGGATCTGTGGCTTGCACTCGAGGTACTACCTAAGGCTGTCAGATGTGCCAGTGTGTCACACGACGAGCCTCAGTGTGACAGTCAAGGCAGTGCAGGGCAGTCAGATTCATCTGCAGTGGACAAGGCATTCGGGGGTCTTGAGGAATGTTACCCCAAACCCTGATGCTTCTTCCAAGTTTCTTGGTGCGAGAACGTCCTCTTGGAATGCGAGGGAATCCACAAGAAAATGTTCCTTTAGGACCAGGAAAAGGGACCATCATCTGGATCTTAGCATGGGAAAACGGGGTTCTGCTTGAGTTGCAGCGGGTCTCTTTGGGTTCCTCCCGAGTTGTGATGGGTAGGGTGGGTAAATTCTTGGGTCACAGCATGGGAGTGAAGGAGCCCTTCCCAGTCCAAGAGGGAACTGGTGATTTCCCCCGAGACAACACAGCAAATAAGGGCCTCACCCTGCTTGCAAGGGAGAATCTTCTGGGTTTTTTCGATGTGGGGTTCGGTTTCTCGAGTTGCGACGGGGATCCCATGGACCCGCCCCTGTGGCCTCAAGAGAGGCCAGTCTCCATGCCAGTTGCCATGTGCTTTTGGGGATTCCTCCCCGACATCGCCTGGTCTTCAGTCCTCGTCTGGTGCTGAAGCCAGTACTTGAGTTTTCTTCGACCATGCTGACATAAATCTTGGGGTACCCGTGGAGCCCCCACAGGGAACTCAGGCCTCTTCTCGCCTGGAGAAGTGCACTGCCGATTGCCTCCATAGCAGCAAGAGCAGTAATGCTCCCTGTCGAGTGGACACAGGGATCTGTGACTTGAACTCGAGGTATTACCCAGGGCTGTCACACGTGCCAGTGTGTCAGGCTTCGAGCCTCGGGGTGACAGTCTATGGAGTGCAGGGCAGTCAGGTTCATATGGAGTGAAAGAGGTGTTTGGGGGTCTTGGGGAATGGTGGCAAGAACGCTTAAGCTCCTCCTGATGGTCTTGGTGCGAGTGTCTCCTGTTGGTATGTGACGGGAGCGCTGAGAACCCTTTCCCGACAGAGCAGGCAAGGCAACCTCATCTGCAGCTCAGCAGGTGATAAGGGGCTCCTTTGCATTCTTGGCAGGACACTCGGTGTTCCTCTCGAGTGGGGACGGGTGGGGCAGGGAACTTCTTGGGTCACAGCAAGAAGGTGAACGACCCTCTTGTGCTTTAAGAGAAATTGGTTTATTTCCCTCAAGATGCCACCGCGGAAAAGGTACTCAACCCGTTTGCAGGAGAGAATCTTTTGCTTTTTCTCAAGTTGTGGTGGGGACATCTCGAGTTAGGACAGGGTCCCCAGGGACTCGCCCCTGGGGACTCAGGAGAAGCCAGTCTCTGTGCCAGTTGCTAGGCTCCTCTGGGGATTACTCCCCAATCGCCTCAGTGCTCAGTCTTCAACTATTGTTGAGGCCTGAGCATGAGATTTCCTCGACCGTACTCTCATAGGTCTGGGGGTAACCCTGAGGCTCCCACAGAGGAGACAGGCTTCATCTCGCCTATAAACGTGCACGGCTACTTTCCTGACCAGCTGCAGCAGCAGTGTCAGGCTCCATGTCAGGCGGACACAGAGATGTGTGGCTTGCCCTCGAAGTCCAAAGTGTTGTCACACGTACCAGTGTGTCGTGCATCGAGCCTCAGGGTGACAGTCCAGGCAGTGCGGTGCTGTCAAGTTCATCTGCAGTGGACAAGGCATTTGGGGGTCTTGGGGAATGGTGGCCCAAGCCCTGATTCTCCTCCCGACTTTCGTGTTTCGAGCACCTCCTCTTGGTATTGGAGCGAAGCTCCAGGGAAACTTTCCCTAAGGGAAATCCCCATCCTGACACGTCTAGCAGAGGATGGGGAGAAATTCAGATGTTTGGGTGGGAGAAATGAGGCATTTATAATTTCCCAAAAGAATCTTCCAAACTCACCTGCCATCCTCATCTCTCTAAGTCAACTCTGATGGGTCATATGGCATGGAGAGTGTGTTTCCTTAAAACTTTGTCTACTATATCTATTTATGACTGTGAAAGTGTAAGGGATTTAAAAAACAATCTGCAAAAGATATAACTTAAGCAGCTCCAAATAACATAGGTTTATTTCGTTTTTTCCATAGTCTCAAAATAACTGATAATTAAGAATGAATTTTATTTTAAACTTATTTTTCAAATTCAGAAAGTTATTTTATGTTCAAATATAAGACACTATTGTTATTTTCAAGTCCTAATCACCTTGGGGACTACAGGCTGTGAAGGAAGTGATCTCAAGGCCTTGCAAACCATTAAGGATGTTCTGTGGAATGGAGCAATGGTAGACATGACAGCCTGCATTGGTGACATTTGTTTAACAGGGTCTTTTATTAATGAACTCACTCATAGAACACAATAGATTTTTTAAAATAACTACTAAAAGTGTGGCCATATGAATTTATATATATATATATATATATA
>SJYE01003299.1:121006-144301 GCA_006408755.1 Eudorcas thomsonii
TACCAGGGATGCCAAAGTTGTACTCCTTAACGACCTCTCTATGCCTAAGACGTCCTCTCCAGTCCACTGCTTCTGTGAGGATAGATGCAGTGCTCCCAGCCTCAAGCTAGTCACCATAAGCCTGAACTTGCTCAGCTAGTCATCATAAGCCTGAACTTGCTCAACTGGTTGTTGGACCACAGCTCTCTGGGATGAAACAGGATTGCTGAGGGAGGTGCAGTTGGGCCTCCCCAGAATGGACGAGTGATGTTGGGCTTCATGGCTGCCCAGGGAGGGCTCGGGGCCTGGACAGTCCCAATCTTACTTCTTCTGTGTGGCCAGCAGATTAGTAGGTCCTCCCATGAAACATAAGTGAGAATACACAGAGCTTGTGAGGCGATCATGCATGAGGCCTGAAGGCAGATCTGAATAGATTCCAGGACCCTCTCCTCTCCCAAGTGGGGAAGCTCAGGCTTATGCAGCCTAGATGCAGAGTCTGGATTCAGGTCATGATGGTTCGCAGGTGACAGGCTGAGACTGGAGCCTTGGGGGCTTCTTGTGTCCTAGGCTCACTCAGAGAAGTTCTGCTGACAACATGTGAGACCCAGGTGATTCTCACAGAGGCAGGCTGAATTCATCACCTTTGTAGGCATCATCCTTCCCTGGATCCTGCTGGTCACAGAGACCCTGGGGCATCTGGGGTGTAAGCCTGAGGATTCAGGTTGTGGGGCCCTGATACCTGCAGCTTCACTGGGGCTGTCGGGAATGTTGCAGGCAACAGGGTGCCCACCAGGCGAGGAGTGTGCCTTTTTCAGCAGGAAAGCAGTGGAGGAAGGAGAGGCCACGGAGTAGGGAGAGGTGGTGCAGTCTGGTAAGTGTTCCAGCCGCTGGTGAAAGACATTATTTTGGAGGTTGAAGTGGTGCTGGAAGAGGAGCAGGAGAACATGTCCTTTCAGGAGCAGTAGGAGAAGCCAGAGGAGCAGGGCCAGGAATATCCAAGGACTGGAGCCTCGAGCAAACAGCCCCCACTTGAGGTGATGAAACCATTGTTGGCTCTGCAGTTGGAGCTGAGCTCCACAAATGACAAAGACCCCCTAGCCTAATCGACTCCAGAGGAAGGACCATTAGAAGAGAAGTTGTCCCTCCAGTCAGAGAAGTGTCATCATCCAGGGAGGCACATTATCATGCTTAGGAGGATGAGAAGGAACAGAAGCAGGAGGAAGGGTGGCAGTGATGGAACCTGCCATAAGAGGGGTGACCAAGGGAATTCGCGGCCAAGGGCATTGGGGTTCAGGGACAATGTGATCTCCACAGGCACAATGTCAGCAGAGCCTGGGAACCTCTACCTGTACGTGTCAGAGCAGATGAGTATGGGAAGTTCAGTTTGGCTCACATCTGTATAAGAGCCACACATTTTGGCAAGAAATGTATGTCATCAGTGACTGGTGACAGTCAGCCAGATGACTCCAGTACATCCACATCATCCGTGTCAAGACAGGGAGCAGAGAAGAGACCCAGGCCTTTGTTGATAAATGCATGGACACAAACACTTGCACAAGGAGAACGCATGCTGCAAGGACTGTAGATCATGAAGTTTCAGGCAACTGACATGCCAATTCCCAGGACACACATGCCAGGCATACAAAAAGAGGGGTCAGAAACAGATCCTCCCTCTGGGGATGCTGACAAGGGTTCCAGAAGACGACAGGGAACCCAAAGGAATGAGCGCTTCACATGATGCAGCAGGGGCTGGGGATGTTGGTTTTGCAGCTGGGAAATCGGGAGTACCCACGTGCAGAGCACCAGCAATTGCAAATTGGTACACCTATACGACCTGTCTGTGCTTGAAACACGAGTGGTCTCAAAGGGAAACAAGTACTCCCAAAAGGGAGTACTTAGAGATGCCTGTTCTGATGTCCTGTTCTGATGTCCTTGCTCTGCCCGAGGCTAACCCTGTTAGGAGATTCTTCATTCCCCAGAATGTGGCATGACTAGTTCATTGATTTTGAACAGATTATGAACCACCACCAAATGACTATCATGGTCACTGACCGAGATGAAGACTTGCTTATCTCCATGATGGCTTTGAAGGGCAAAGAGGGAGCCTGGGAATAGCTAGGTGCAGGAGCTGGGCAGGCAAGTATGGGTAGGAGGACCCTATGAACAGGCTTTGTGTGTTCGTCATGAGCCTTTGGAAAGGAAAAGTGGAAGATGCTGAAGCCTGCCTGGCAGGCAAGCTGCGGATCTTAGAAACTTGTGCACCTATACCTTTTCCATCCTCTAGGAACTGGCAGGTGCCAGAATGAGGCCATCCCCAGGTCCACGGTAAGCTGGTATTTTCGGGACAACCTGTGCTTCAGTACTAGAGAGATGGTTAAGGAGTACCACTTAGGCATCGCTGGTGCAACCTAGTTCCCAGGGCAGTGTGGGTGGGTAGGAGAGGCAGTCGGATGCACCGCCTACCTGAATCTTTGTTGTCTCCCCTGTCCTCCTTTTGGAAATAGGGCATGTATGTCCACTCCAGTCCACTGCTTCTGCGATGATGAATGGGGAGCTCCCAAAGTCAGGCTGGACACTAGCAGAGTGAACGTTTTCAACTGGTTCTTGGACCACAGCTCTCCAAGATGTAACAGGATTGCTGAGGTGGGGTCCATCCGGACCTCCCCAGAATAGATGATTGTTGTTGGTGTTCTTGGCTGCCTATGGGAGGGCTCCGGGCTGGTCATCCATATTCTTTCCTCCCCTGTGCAGCCAGAAGATCATTGGAGAGGGCCTGTGGGTCAATCCCCTGCAGTATTAACCCCAAGAGGAAGGTCCTGCCATGAGAGGTAAGTGACAGAAACAGAGGATCTGAGGGGGTCAGGTGGTGAGTCCTGAAGGCACACTGGTATAGAGGCCAGGACCCTCTCCTCTCTCAGGTGGGGAAGCTCAGGTCAGGCAGCCTGAATGCAGAGCATGTATTCACCTCTGTGGGAGCTATGATCTGATCTCCACAGCCACAGTGCCAGGAGAGCCTGGGAATCTTTCTACCTGTACATATCTGAGCAATTGACCATGGGAGGCTGTTTGGCTCACATCTGAATAAAAGCCATACACTTTGGCAGGAAATGGATGTCATCTGTGACTGACTACAGTAGGCCAGACGACTCCAGTACATCCATGCCACTCCTTGATAAGTAAGGGAGCAGAGAAGAGACCCAGGCATCTCTTGCTAAACACACAGACACTGGCCCTTGCTCTTGGAGAACGTATGCTTCAGGGACTGCTGATCTTGAAGTTTCAGGCAACTGACATGCCAATTCCGAGGAAACACATGCCAGGCATATATTGAGTGCAGTTTGAAACAGATCCTTGCTTGAGAGAAGCAGACAAGGTTCCCAGAAGACCACAGGGTTCGCAGAGGGATGAGAGCATCACATGGTGTGGCAGGGGCTGGGGATGTCAGTGTGATGGCTGGGCAAGTGGGAGTACCCAGATGCAGAGCACCAGCAATCCCTAAGTGGTACTCCTATATAACCTGTCTGTGACTGAAGTACAGGTGGTCCTGAAAGGAAACCAGTATTCCCAAAATGGAGTACTTACAGATGCCTATTCTGGTGCCCTTGCTCTGCCGGAGACTAACGGTGTTACTTGAGCTTCTTCCTTCCCTGGCATGTGGCATGACAATTTCCTTGACTTCGAGCAGATTACGAATCACCGCCGGATGCCCGTCATGTTCAGCAACCAAGATGAAGACTTGCTTATCTCCATGATGGCTTTGAAGGGCAGGGAAATAGCCTGAGGACATGTGGATGAGGGAGCTGGGTAGGCAAGTGGGGGTTGGGGGATCCTATGACCCAGCTGCGTGTGTTCGCCATAAGCCTTTGGAAAGGAAAAGCAGAAGATGCTGATGCCTGCCTGGCAGGCCAGCTGCAGATCCTAGAAGCTTGTGCACCTTCACTTTTTCCATCATCCCTGACCTGGCATATGCTGGAACGAGGTCATCCCCAGGCCCGCTGTAAGCTGGTATTTTCCTTTCGGGACAACCCATGCTTCAGGAACAGAGAGATCATTAAGGAGTACCTCTGTGGCATCACTGGTGCGACCTGGCTCCCAGGGCAATGCGGGTGGGTGGGAGAGGGTGTCAGATGCACCATTTACCTGAATATTTCTTGTCTCCACTGTCTTCCTTCTGGATATAGGGCATGTACGTCCTCTCCAGTCCACTGCTTCTGTGAGGATGGATGGGGAGCTCCCAACCTCAGGCTGGACACCAGCAGCGTGAAAGACCTCAAGCGGTTCTTGGACCACATCTCTCCAGGATGCAACAGAATTGCTGAGTTGGGGTCCATCTGGGCCTCCTCAGAATGGACGATTGGTGTTGGGGTTCTTGGCTGCTCATGGGAGGGCTCAGGGCTTGTCATCCATAGACTGTCCTCCCCTGCTCCTCTGCTGGCTGATCTGTTCAGCCAGCAGATCATTGGTGAGGGCCTGTGAGTCAATTTTCTGCAGTATTACCACCAGGTGGAAGGTCCTAGCATGAGAAGTAAGTGACAAGACACAGAGGTTTTGAGTAGGTCAGGAGGGGAGGCCTGAAAGCAGATTGGTATAGAGGCCATGACCCTCTCCTCTCCCACGTGGAGAAGCTCAAGCTCATGCAGCCTGGATGCAGAGCCTGGATTCATGTCATGAGGGTAGCATATGACAGGCTGAGACTGGAGGCTTGGGGTCTTCATGGGTCCTAGTCTCATTCAGAGAAGCTCCAGTTACAGTATGGAAGACCCAGGTGATTCTCACGAAGGAAGTCTGAATTGAGCACCTTTGTCGGCATCATCATTCCCTGTGTACTGCTGCTCATGGGGACACTGGGGCTTCTTCAGGGTGAACCCGAGGATACAGGGTGCAGGAGCCCTGAGACCTGCCAGCATGCTGGGGCCATCGGAGATGTTGCAGGCAGCAGGTGGACCACCAGTCGAGGAGGCTGCTTTCTTCAGTGGGAAGGCAGAGGAGGAAGGAGTAGCTCCAGAAGAAGAAGAGGTCGTGCAGTCCTGCAACTGTTCCAGCTGCTGTGGAATACATCATTGAGGAGGTTGAAGTGGGGGCAGAAGAGGAGTGGGGGAAGCAGCCCCTGCAGGAGCAGTAGGAGAAGCCATAGGAGCAGTGCCAGGAACATACAAGGACAGGAACCACGAGTGACGAGCCCCCACTGGAGGAACTGGAAGCAATGGAGGCCCTACTGGTGGAGCTGAGTTCTGCAAATGAGAAAGACCCGAAAGCCTAACTTCAGCTCCAGAGGAAGAACCATCAGAGGAGAAAGCGTCCCTTGAGTCATATTAGTGCCATCATTCAGGTCATCCATGGCTTGTGGGACAAAGCTGTAGCCTTAGTTTTGCTTCTCAGGCATCAGATGCACAAGAGGATGAGGACAGGACCAGGAGGAGGGGAGGGGTGAGGGAACTCACCAGCTGAGTAGAGGCCAAGGGAATTGGGGGACAATGAATTCGGGTTCGTGGAAGCTGTGATCTCCATAACCTCAGTGCCAGCAGAGCCTGGGAATCTTTCTAACTATACATCTCTGATCAAACGACTCTGGGAGGCTCAGTATGGCTCACATCTGAGTAGAAGCCACATACTTTGGCAGGGAATGGATGTCATCAGTGACTGGAGACAGTGTTCCAGATGATGCCAGTACTTCCAAGAGACCACTCGTGAAAACAGGGCGCAAGGAAGAGAACCAGGCCTATCTTGCTTAATGCACACCAACTGGCACTTGCGCATGGAGAATACATGCTGCACGGACTGCAGATCCTGAAGTCTGAGGCCACTGACATGCCACTCCCAGGATACACATGACAGGCATATATCATGATGGTTGGAAACAGATCCTCCTTGGGGGATGTGGACAAGGGTCCAAAAGACCACACAGGACCCAGAGGGATGAGAGAATCACATGGTTTGGCAAGTCTGGGGATGTCGGTGTGGTGGCTGGGCAAGCGGGAGTATCCAGGTGCAGAGCACCAGCGATGTCAAACTTTTACTCCTAAATGACATCTGTGCCTGAAGTATTGATGGTCCCTATAGGAAACAAGTATGGGGAGTACTGACAGATGCCTGTTCCGGTGCCGTTGCTCTGCCTGAGACTAACCCTGTTGCTCAAGATTCTTTATTCCCTGGCATGTGGCATGACTGGTTCCTTGACTTTGAACAGATCATGAACAACCACCAGAGGCCCGTCATGGTCAGCGACAAAGATGAAGACTTGTTTATCTCCATGATGGCTTTGAAGGGCAGGGAGGGAGCTTGAGGACAGGAGGGTGGGGAACTGTGCAGCAAGTGAGGATCGTGGGATCCTATGACCCGGCTGCGTGTGTTCGCCATGAGCAAAGGAAAAGTGGAAGATGCTGATGCCTGCCTGGGAGGCAAGCTGTAGACCCTAGAGGCTTGTGCACCTTCACCTTGTACATCCTCCTGGTCCTGGCAGGAGCCAGAATGAGACCATCCCCTGGTGCGCTGCAAACTGGTATTGTCCTTTCCAGACAACCCATGCTTCAGGAACAGAGAAATCATTAAGGAGTACCTCTTTGGCATTGCTGGTGTGACCTGGCTCCCAGGACAGTGTGAGTGGGTGGGAGAAGGAGTTGAATGCACCACCTACCTGAATCTTTGCTGTCTCCCCTGTCCTTCTTAAGGAGATAGGTCATGTACATCCTCTCCAGTCCACTTCTTCTGTGAGGATGGATGGGGAGCTCCTAACCTCAGGCCAGACACCAACTACGTGAACTTCCTCACCTAGTTCTTGGACCACATCTCTCCAGGTTGTAACAGGATTGCTGAGATGGGGTTCATCTACACCTCCCCAGAAAGGACGATTGCTGTTGCGGTTCTTGGCTGCCCATGGGAAGGCTCTGGACTGGTCATCCATATGGTCTCCTCCCCTTTGTGGCCAGCAGATCATTGATGAGGTCCTCTAAGTCAATCCCCTGCAGTATTAGCCCCAGGAGGAAGGTCCTGCAATGAGAGGTAAGTTGTAAGACACAGAGGTTGTGAGGAGGTCAGGAGGTGAGGCCTGAAGGATGATTGATGTAGAGGCCAGGATGCTCTCCTCTCCCTGGTGGGGAAGCTCAGGCTCATGTAGCCTGGATGCAGAGCCTGGGTTCATATCATGAGTATAGCAGGTGAAAGGCTGAGACTGGAGGTTTGGGGACTTCATGTGTCCTAGTCTCATTCAGAGTAGCTCTGCTTATAGTACACGAGACCCAGGTGATTCTGACCAAGGCAGGCTTAATTGAGCACCTTTGTCGTCATTACGCTTCCCTGGGTGCTGCTGTTTATGGGGACTATGGGGTTTCTTCAGTGTGAACTCGATGATTCAGGGTGCTCGAGCCCTGAGTCCTGCCAGCATGCTGGGGCCATCAGGGATGTTGCAGGCAGCAGGTGGCCCAAAGTCGAGGAGGCTGCCTTCTTCAGTGGGAAGGCGAAGGAGGAAGGATTAGCTCTGGAGAAGGGAGAGGTCGTGCATTCCGGCAATGTTCCTGCTGCCGGTGGAAGACATCATTGAGGAAGTTGAAGTGGTGGCAGAAGAGGAGCACGGGAAGCTGTCCTCGCAGGAGCAGTAGGAGAAGCCATAGGAGCAAGGACAGGAACATGAAAAGACAGGAACTTCAAGCGACCAGCCCCCACTGGAGGCACTGAAGGTGTAGGCAGCCCTGGTGGAGCTGAGCTCTGCCAATGAGAAAGATCCAAAAGCCTAACATTGGCTCCAGAGGAAGGTCCATCAGAGGAGAAGGCATCCGTTGAGTCATATTAGTGCCATCATCCAGGACATCCATGGCTTGTGGGCCAAAGCCATATCCTTAGTGTCACCTCGTAGGCGTCAGATGGTCAAGAAGACAAGAAGAAACAGGAGCAGGAGGAGGGGTGAGGTGAGGGATCTCGCCAGCTGAGTGAAGGCAAAGACAATTGGGGGACAATGAATTGGGGTTCGTGGGAGCTATGATCTCAATAACTACAGTGCCAGCAGAGCCTGGGAATCTCTCTAGCTATATATGTCTGAGCAAATGGCTCTGGGAGGCTCAGTATGACTTGCATCTGAATAGATGCCACATACTTTGGCAGGGAATGGATGTCATCAGTGACTGGAGACAGTGTTCCAGATGACGCCAGTACTCCCAAGCAACCCCTTGTGAAGACAGGGTGCAAGAAATAGAACCAGGCCTCTCCTGCTACATGTACACCCATGAACCAGGCCTCTCCTGCTACATGTACACCCATTGGCACTTGCACATGAAGAACGCATGCTGCACAGACTGCAGATCCTGAAGTTTGAGGCCACTGACATGCCACTCCCCAGGATACACATGACAGACATACATCATGTGTGGTTGGAAACAGATCCTCCCTTGGGGGATGCTGACAAGGATCTCATAAAACCACAGGGGACCCACAGGAAGGAGAGCATCACATGGTGTGGCAGGCCTAGGGATGTCAGTGTGGTGGCTGGGCAAGCGGGAGTACCCTGAAGCAGAGCACCAGTGATTCCAAAGTGGTACTCCTACACGACCTGTCTGTGCCTGAAGTACGGGTGGTCCCTATAGGAAACAAGTACGTGGAGTACTGACAGACACCTGTTCCAGTGCCCTTGCTCTGCCCGAGACTAACCCTGTTATTCAAGACTCTTCCTTCCCAGTCATGTGGCATGACTGGTTCCTTGACTTTGAACAGATTACCAACCACTGCCAGAGGCCCATCAATGTCAGCGACTAAGATGAAGACTTTCTTGTCTCCATGATGGCTTTGAAGGGCAGGGAGGGAGCCTGAGGACTGGTGGGTGGGGGAGCTTGGCAAGCAAGTGAGGATCGTGGGATCCTATGACCCAGCTGCGTGTGTTCACCGTGAGCCTTTGGAAAGGAAAATCGGTAGTTGCTGATGCTGCCTGGGAAGCAAGCTGCAGATCTTAGATGCTTGTGCACCTATACCTTTTCCATCCTCCCTGTCCTGGCAGGTGCAGGAATGAGGCCATCCCCTGGTTCGTTGTAAGCTTTTTCTGTTAGGGACAACCCATGCTTCAGGAACAAAGAGATCTTTAAGGAGTACCTCTTTGGCATCGCTGGTGTGACTTGGCTCCCAGGGTAGTGTGAGTGTGTGGGAGAGAGAGTTGGATGCACCACCTACCTGAATCTTTGCTGTATCCCCTGTCTTCCATCAGGATATAGGGCATGTACATCCTCTCTGGTCCACTGCTTCTTTGAGGATGGATGGGGAGCTCCTAACCTCAGGCTGAACACCATATGTGTGAATTTACACACCTGATTCTTGGAACGCATCTCTCCAGGATATAACAGAATTGCTGAGGTGGGGTCCATCTGGACCTTCCCAGAATGTACGATTGGTATTAGGGTTCTTGAATGCCAATTGTAGGGGTTGGGGTTGGTCACCCATATGCTGTCCTCCCCTCTGCGGCTAGGAGATCATTGGAGAGGGTCTGTGAGTCAATCCCCTGCAGTATTAACCTCAAGAAGAAGATCCTACCATGGGAGGTAAGTGACAGACACAGAGGCTCTGAGAGGTCAGGAGGTGAGTTCTGAAGGCAGAGTGATATAGAGGCAAGGACCCTCTCCTCTTGTCAGGACCCTCTCCTCTCCCCAGTGTTGAAGCTCAGGTTTAGGCATCCAGGATGCATAGCAAGGATTCACGATTGTGGAAGCTGTGATCTCCACAGCCACAGTGCCAGGAGAACCTGTGAATCTTTCTACCTGTACATGTCTGAGCAAATGACCATGGGAGGCTCAGTTTGGCTCACATCTGAATAGAATCCACACACTTTGGCAGGGAATGGAAGGCATCTGTGACTGAATGCAGTAGGACACATGACTCCAGTATGTCCATGCCAACCCTTGTTAAGTAAGGGAGCAGGGTAGAGATCAAGGCCTCTCTTGCTAAATGCACAGACACAGGCCCCTGTGCTTGGAGAACACATGCTGCAGGGACTGCAGATCCTGAAGTTTCAGGCAATTGACATGCCAGTTCCCAGGAAACACATGACAGGCATACATCTAGTGCAGTTTGAAACATATCCTTGCTTGAGGGAAGCGGACAAGGGTCCCAGAAGACCACAGTTGATGCAGACGGATGAGAGCTTCACATGGTGTGGCAGGGGCTGGTGATGTCAGTGTGGCGGCGGGGCAAGCGGAAGTACCCTGATGCAGAGCACCAGCGATGCCTAAGTGGTACTCCTATATGACCTGTCTGTTCCTGAAGTATGGATGGTCTCTATAGGGAAAAAGTATGGGGAGTACTGACAGTTGCCTGTTCTGGTGCCTTTGCTCTGCCCGAGAATAACCCTGTTATTGGAGACTCTTCCTTCCCTGGCATGTGGCATGACTGGTTCCTTGACTTCGAGCAGATTACCCACCACTACCAGAGGCCCGTCATGGTCAGCAACCCAAATGAAGACTTGCTTATGTCCTTGATGGCTTTGACGGGCAGGGAGAGAGCCTGATGACAGGTGTGTGGGGGAGCTGTGCAGAAAAGTGAGGGTCGGGGGATCTATGACCTGGCTGCGTGTGTTCGCCGTGAGCTTTAGGAAAGGCAAAGTGGAAGATGCTGACGTCTGCCTGACAGGCAAGCTGTGGACCCTAGAAGCTTGTGAACCTTCACCTTTTCCATCCTCCCAGTCCTGGCAGGTGCTGGAATGAGGCCATCCCCAGGCCTGCTGCAAGCTAGTATTTTCCATTCTGGACAACCTGTGTTTCAGGAACAGAGAGATCGTTAAGAAGTACCTCTTTGGCATCACTGATGCGACCTGGTTCCCATGACAGTGTGAGTAGGTGGGAGAGGGAGTTGGATGCACCACCTACCTGAATCTTTGCTGTCTCCCCAGTCCTCCTTCAGGATATAGGGCATGTACGTCTTCTCCAGTCCATTGATTCTGTGAGGATGGATGGGGAGCTCCTAACCTCAGGCCAGACAACAGCACCGTGCACTTCCTCAACTGGTTCTTGGACCACATCTCTCTAGGATGTAACAGAATTGCTGAGTTGGAATCCATCTGTGCCTCCCCAGAAAGGACGATCGTTGTTGCGGTTCTTGGCTGGCCATAGGAGGGCTAGGGACAGGTCATTCATATGGTCTCCTCCACTGTGTGGCCAGCAGATCATTGTCAAGGGCCTGTGACTCAATCCTCTGCAGCATTACTCCCAGGAGTAAGGTCTGGCCATGAGAGGTAAGTGACAAGATACAGAGGTTGTGAGGGGGTCAGTAGGTGAGGCCTGAAGTCAGATCTGTGTATAGGCTAAGACCTTCTCTTTTCCCCAGTGGGGAAGCTCATGCAGCCTGGATGGGGAGGCTGAATTCATGTCATGAGGGTAGCAGGTGACAGGCTGAGACAGGAGGCTTGGGGGCTTCATGTGTCCTAGTCTCATTCAGAGAAGCTCTGCTTACAGCAGGTGAGACCCAGGTGATTCTCACCAAGGCAGGCTGATTGAGCACCTTTGTCGGCTTCATCCTTCTCTGGGTCCTGCTACTCCCAGAGACCTTGGGTCTGCTTCAGTGTGAATTCGAGGATTCAGGATGCCAGGGTTCTGAAACCTGCTGTCATGCTGGGGCCATCCGCGATGTCGCTGGCAGCAAGGGGCCCACCAGGTGATGAGGCTGCCTTCTTCCGTGGGAATGCAGTGGAGGAAGGAGTGGCCCTGGAGGAGGAAGAGATCATGCAATCCCTCAAGTGTTCCAGCTGCAGGTTGAAGACATCATTGAGGAAGTTGAAGTGGTGACGTAGGAAGAGCACGGGAATGTGCTTCCTTAGGAGTAGGAGGAGAAGCCGGAGGAGCAGGGCCAAGAACATCCACGAACAGGAGCTTTGAGCGACCAGCCCCCACTGGAGGCACTGAAGGCATTGGCGGCCCTGCAAGTGAAGCTGAGCTCCGCAAATGAGAAATCCCCAAAGCCACATCCAACACTTCACCTCTCAACACTATCTCACAAACAGAGGTGGCAAAGGTCTCAGAGGCTTCATGCTCAATTTGTGGTAACAGGCTCAGAGCTGCTTTTTAAGTCATGCAGAGCAGGTCATGCAAGTGTTTGTAGGCCAGAGTGAGGTTTTCTTAAAAACCGATTGTCTGGTGAACAGACGGGCTTGGTTGGAGCTGAGCCCAGGGGGCCTGGGAGTCTATACTCAGAAATTCTGTATGCCACTCTCTTGTCTCTGCCTCCTTATCTGGTTAAACCCCAGTCTGATGCCTGACGCCACATTTCTTGTGCTCCTTCACACTCAGACTCTCCATTCAGTGACAGATATTTTTTAGCACCTGACCCTGGCCAGATTATGTTCCAGGCATGGGACAGCTGTGAGAAGACTGACATTAACCCCAGTACCTCTGGGGCAGAAATTCTACCAGAGTCCAAACCCTCCCTGGTGGCTCAGACATAAACCTTCCTACCTCACCCCAATTCCCAGCCCAAAGCTGCAGGGCCACTCCTCTATCACCTTTCACAGTCCTGATGCTCTCTACTGTCCTGAGGAACCTCTGTGGACCTACATGTCTGTGCACTGCAATCACTCTGTTGACCCCCTAACCACCACCCAGAACCCTGCTGGGACCCCCTAGGTGGGCACCTTCCACTCTTCCGGAGGATTGGCAAGACACATGGTTCTTGGCCCTTGCCCGTGCAGGGTAGTATGGTTAGAAAAACCCACTTTATTTATGTTTGTAAATAAGTACACTTACTCACAGAGAAAATCTGTTCATATCAAACATGAAGTGATAACTGCTTGTGGGTGGATGGGGAGCTCCTCTGCCTTCTCTGGGCTTCCCTAGGACAGCGAGGAAGTGTAGCCACAGTTCCTGGGCACTGCCCTGCAGCACAGACATTCAGGGCCTGCTCACTCTGGTCAGAGTCAGGCCACTGAGCACACAGCACACAGGAGACCAGCCAGGGGCCAATCTGCACTGCCCCCTCCCCTCCCCAGTTTCACAGACCTGATCGACTGATACCCTGGGCTCCTGCCACCAGGCCAGATGAAGGTACTCACTGGCAAGCTGTCCTTTGACACTGAGGGTTACTGGCAGAAGAGGGGCCAGGGGAGCTTCTAACCATACGAGGGCATGAGGGCCAGATGGGTGGAGCCATGAGATGCACTTTGACTCACAGGTTGGTCCTGCCTCCTCAATCCCAATGGATAACTGCTCTGAGCCCCCAGCCTTGGCCACTCCACGCCCACGCCACCCAACCCCAAGGTCAGGCTCACTAAACCCCTGCGGACAGATGCTCACTCGAGCCCCTCCAGTTCACTGTCCCCTTCGCCTAACCTGTTCAGGGTGTCCTAACCCTTGGGCACCTCCAGGCCCAGGGGCCCCTCAAACCGAGTGCTTCCTCTGGGGAGGCCCCGGACCCACCCACACTGCCCCAGCTGCCCTTGGTGCTCCTGTCCACCGACTCCAGCCCTGGGATGCTGGGCCCGGGGCAGCACTGGGCCAGGTTCTGAGCACTCCCAGCGCCCAGTCTGCCTGAAGGTCATTTTCACTATCATAGATAAGACTCACAAGTTCCATGGGCTACCATTGCTGCACCCGTGGTCTTACACCACATACTGAGGGAGCTAGGGGATGACCAGCAGCAAGCCTGTGAGCCTGGGCATGGTGCTAAGGCAGACCGAGCCACCCCCAAGCAGCAGGGTGGGTGTGTTCCTCATGGGCACCAGGGTCATACTTTCCCTAGGACACTCTGGCCACGTGTCACAGGGGCAGATGTCACTCAGGCTTCAATAAAGTTGCTGCTTGTGCCTTGCAAATTGGCTACGGTCACAAGGCAAGGTCAACAGGAGCTGCCTCAGGGCAATGGGGGGGGGAGGCGTGAGCACATTGGTGGGCTATGGGAACTACTGTGGGTACTGTGAGCACTTCTTCACATAGCCACACAAGGACACACAACTAACGTGAAAAAAAAAAAAAAAAGGTTTCCTCTCTTTCCACATGAATTTTCCAAGATGTGATGGGACCAGATGCCATGATCCTAGTTTTCTGAACATTATGTTTAAGCCAAAGTTTTCATTCTCCTCTTTCATTTTCAGGAGGCTCTTTAGTTCTGTTTCACTTTCTGCAATTAGGGTGGTGTCATATGTATATCTGAGGTTATTGATATTTCTCCCCACAATCTTCATTCCAGCTTGTTTTTTGTCCAGGCCAGTGTTTTTCATGATGTACTCTGCATATAAGTTAAATAAGCTGGGTTATGATATACAGCCTTGACATACTCCTTTTCCTATTAGAAACCAGTCTGTTGTTGCATGACGAGTTCTATCTGTTGCTTCCTGACCTGCATATAGATATCTCAAGAGGCAGCTCATGTGGTCTGGTATTCCCATCATTTTTAGAATGTTCCACAGTTTATTGTGATCCAGAGGGTCTAAGCCTTTGGCCTAGTCAACAAAGCAGAAATAGAGGGTTGTTGTTCTTTTTTTTTTTTTTTCTGAAATTCTTGCTTTTGTGATGATCCAGGGGATGCTGGCAATTTGATCGCAGGTTCCTCTGCATTTTGTAAAATCAGCTGGAACATCTGAAAGTTCATGGTTCATGAATTGTTGAAGCTTGTCCTGGAAAATTTTGAGTAGTACTTTACTACCGTGTGCAATGAGTGTAACTGTGTAACTGTTGGAGCATTCTTTGACAGTGCCTTTCTTTGGGGATGGAATGAAAACTGACCTTTTCCTGTCCTGTGGCCACTGGTGAGTTTTCCAAATTTGCTCGCATATTGAGTGCAGTACTTTCATAGCATCATTGTTTAGGATTTGAAATAACTCAACTGGAATTCCATCACCCCCACTATCTTTGTTCATAGTGATGCTTCCTAAGCCCACTTGGCTTTACATTCTAGGATGTCTGGCTCTCTGTGAGTGACCACACCATCATGATTATCTGGGTCATGAAGATCTTTTTTGTACAGTTTTTCTGTGTATCTTTGCCACATATTCTTAATATCTTCTGCCTCTCCTCAGTTCATACAGTTTCTGTCCTTTATTGAGCCCATCATTGCAGGAAATTTTCTCTTCATATCTCTGATTTTCTTGAAGAGATCTCTACCCTTTCCCATTCAATTGTTTTCCTCTTTCATTGCACTGATCACTGCGGAAGGCTTTCTTATCTCTTTTTGCTATTCTTTGGAACTGCATTCAAATGAGTATATCTTTCCTTTCATCCTCGGCTTTTCACTTCTCTTCTTTTCACAGTTAACTATAAGACCTATTGAGACAACCACTTTGCCTTTCTGCATTTCTTCTTCCTGGGGATGGTCTTGGTCATTGCCTCCTGTACAATATCATGAACTTCCATCCAAAGATCATCAGACACTCTGTCAGATCTAGTCCCTTAATTCTCTTTCTCACTTCCACTGTATAATCTTAAGAGATTTAATTTAGGTCATACCTGAATGATCTAGTGGTTTTCCCTTATTTCTTCAATTTACTCTGAATTTGGCAATAATGAGTTTATGATCTGAGCCAGTTAGCTCCTAGTCTTGTTTAGCTGACTGTATAGAGCCTCTCGATCTTTGCCTGCATCAATATAATCAATTTGACTTTGGTGTTGATCATCTGGTGATGTCCATGTGTAGAATCTTCTCTTGGGTTATTGGAAGAGAGTGTTTGATATGACCAGTGTGTTTTCTTGGAAAAATTCTATTTGCCTACATATTGCTTCATTCTGTACTCCAAGGCCAAAGTTGCCTGTTACTCCAGATGTTTCTTCCTACTTTTGCATTCCAGTCCCCTATAATGAAAAGGACATCTTTTTTGTGTGTCAGTTCTAAAAGGTCTTGTAGGTCTTCACTGAACAATTTTACGTCAGCTTTTTCAGTAGTACTGGTTGGGGAACAGACTTTCACTACCAAAATATTGAATGGTTTGCCTTGGAAAAGAAAAGACATCATTCCGTCATTTTTTAGATTGCATCCAAGCACTGAATTTTGGACTCTTTTTTTGACTATGATGGTTACTCCATTTCTTGCAAGGAAAATCTTGCCCACAGTGGTAGATATAATGGTCATCTGAGTTAAATTCATCCATTCCAGTCCATTTAATTTGCTGATTGCTAAATTGTCGACTTCACTCTTGCCATCTCCTGTTTCACCACAACCAATTTGCCTTGATTCATGCATCTAACATTCTAGGTTCCTATGCAGCATTGCTGTTTACAGTATTCTGCCATGCTTTCATTACCACTCACATCCACAACTGGCTGTTGTATTTCCTTTGTCTCTGTCTCTTCATTCTGTCTGGAGTGATTTCTCCACTGATCTCCAGTAACATATTGGGCACCTACCGACCTGAGGAGCTCATCTTACCGTGTCCTGTCTTTAGGCCTTCCATACTGTTCATGGGGTTGTCAAGAAAAGAATACTGAAGTGGCTTGCCATTTCCTGCTCTTGTGGCCCACGTTTTTTCAGAAATCTCCACCATGACCCATCCCTCTTGGGCAGCTCTACATGGCATGGCTGATAGTTTCCTTGAGTTAGACAAGCTGTGGTCCATATGATTAGACCACTCCTTACCTTGACATGGGGTATCTCCTCACAACCACCACTCCTGACCTTGGGCTTGAGGTATCTCCTCACGATCCCCACTCCTGATCTTGGACATGAGATATCTTCTCTCAGGTGCTCACTGCTCAAGCACGTCAAAGCCACTGCTTGCTGCTGGTGCTGTGTGGCAGAAATAAAACTGAAATTTCTGGGATAAACATGCTGATTATATAATACATTTAATCCAGCTTTCTTCAAAATACTAATGACATCAGTTCTTCACATTTACTTCACACTTTATTTCATATCAGGTTTTTGTTTGTAGTCTTTTCAGTGCTGCTTTCTAATAACCAATTTTACTGGGTTTTCAATAAATCCTCTGGCCTCCATCTTTAGCAGCTCTGGTCTGACTTCTGGCTCTGGGACTGACGTAGGGCCCTCATCTCCTTGGAGCAAGATTAACCCCAGCCTGTTGGTCCCACTTCCCAGATTTGTAACAAGTCGTTAAGAGCACTCCATCCTTCCCACACACCTGCAAGCAGTCAGCTGTGTCTAGAGCTCAGTAAGTACCACAGTCTAGACCCCAGAGCTCCTGGCAAATGTGGGGCAGAACAGACAGAGGGCAGGTAGACGGGTGTTTGGCAATGTCCACGGCCAGGCCTGGGAGCTATGGTTCCTGCCAAGACCTCGTGTAACCCCAATGTTTTCTGCCTTTCATCCCCTCCTGGCCAGCCTTTCCATCCCAGTGTCCTCAGAGGTCTCAGCCCATGTGCTGTTTCCCCAGAACTGGCTTTTTTTTTTTTTTTTTTGGCCTGGAACATCCCAAGGACAGAGGAGCCTGGTGGGCCACAGTCCATATATTCACAAAGAGTCTAACATGACTTAGCCAGGAAACAACAACAATAAATAGATGAGAAAGCAAAGGAAGGTTAAAAAAGAAAAGAACACAAAGCACTGAAAAATTATGTTACTGTCATTAGAAGGTAATTGAGGACCTGCCATCACTGTAAGAAAGTTTCAGATGAACACACAATTGGAAACTGCTGTGTTCCTATATCCTACCACACACATTCCTGCTATAATCTGACAGCAAAGACTTGTCAAATAACAGTAATTATCATGATAATCAGGCTCTGCTATTCATCACTATACTCTGCATTTTTAACACATATTCGTTTAATATTTAATCAGTGCCAGCAGACATTTTCTAAGGGCTTCCCTTGGGGCTCAGACAGCAAAGAATCTGCCTGCAATGCAAGGGACCTGGCTTTCATCTTTTGGTGGGGAAAATACCCTGGGGAAGGAAGTGACTGAGGGCAAACGACTTCAGGACTTTTTATTACAAGAGAACTCCTGGCCCCATAGAATATTAATAGGGGGGTGCTTTTCCAAAAGCCTCCCTCTCAAACCTAAGACTAAGTCACACCCCAAATCCAGCAAGCTGTAGTGCCAAACACCCCTCATCTATCCTTCAGCCAGATAGGGACACAGCCTAGCACATCAGCAGACAGGCTGCTCAAAGCCATACTGAACTCATACATTCCAAACCACACTAGTGGACTCAGCCACTGCCTTTCAGAAAGACACAGTCTAGCTCCACCTACCAAAACACACACACAATTTCCCCCAACCAGGAAACCATCACATGGCATTGGTTCAATCCCACTCAGGAGAGGTAGACTCCATAGTTAAGAAGAACTATAGCCTTTAAACCAAAAAAGGGATCACAAACACAGTAAATTAAATGAAACAAAATGACAGAGAAACATCCAGCAGATGAAGGAACATGGCTAAAACCCAAAGGACTGAACAACAGAAATTAACAAATGAGACCTAGGTAACTTAAAAGCTCCAGGTATATTCCTCCTCCCTGCCTGATCATAAACAAGCTCTCCCACCCACCAGTCAATCACAGCTTAACTTTTGTTACTTAGGAATACATAGATTGGCCCTGGCCCAATCCATTCATTCCTGGTCAGCAAACAGACTACCACAGCTTCATCCATGCCAGGTCACTGCAGAGAGCACCCCACATCCATCAATGCCAGGTCAGCACACAACCACCCTATATATATCAATGCCATGTCAGTGCACAGAGAAACGCATTTCCATCCATGCAAGGTCAGTACACAGACCTCCCCACCTCCATCCTTGCCAGGTCATCACACAGTCCACTTCAGCTCCATGTGCCAAGTCAGCACAGAGAATGTCCCCATCCCTTCCATGCCAGTGCACAGACCAGCCCAGCTTCATCCATGCTACAACAGCACAGACCACCCCAGCTACATCCATGCCTGGTATCCACTCAGACCACCCCAGCTCCATCCATGCCAAGTCAGTTCAGAAATCCCCCACTCCATCCATGCCAGGTGAGTGCAGAAATCCCCCACTCCATCCATACCAGGTCAGTGCAGAAACTCCCCACTCCATCCATGCTAGGTCTGCACACAGACAGCCTACATCCATCCATGCCAGGTGAGCACAGACCACCCCTGCCCTTCCATGCCAGTTCACAGACCCACCCAGATCCATCCATGCCAGGTCACCACACAGACCACCAACTTCCATCCATGCCAGATCAGTGCAGAGACCACCCCATCCCCATCCATTCCAGGTCACCACACAGACCACCTCAGCTCCACCCATGCTAGTTCAACACATAGACCACCTCACCTCCATCCATGCCAGTGCATAAACCACCCCACCTCCATCCATGCCAGATTATCACTCAGTCTACCATAACTCCATCCATGCCAGATCAGCACTCAGAACACCCCAGCTCCATACATGCCGGTCAGCACACAGACCACCCCACCTCCATCCATTCCAGGTCGGTCCACACAGCACCCCTCCTCCAGATTTCCCAACCTGGGGATTTGGCTAATGGACTGAGAATTGCAAGGGAGTGAGAGATTGGAAGTCATTGGGATTTAATTATAGAACATCCACAGGACTAGGGAAAGAGACTCATGGAGGGCACAAACAAAACCTTATGCACACCAGGGCCCAGGAGATAGGAGCAGTGACCAAACAAGTGACTGACACAGACTAGCCTGTGAGTGCCCAGGGGCCTCTGGCAGAGGTGCGGGTCAGTCATGGCCTCCTGCAGTGTGAGAGGCACTGGGAATTTTTGAAGGAGGTCACCATTGTCTTCATTACCTCCACCATAGTTTTGTCTCAGGTAAAAAAACAGGGAGGACCACAGTCCTTCCCATCAACAGAAAGCTGTGCTGATGGGCATTTAATATTTATAAGGTCCAAGCATTTCTAAGTGAACAACAACTGATCTCCTGGAGTCTCCTAGGCGTGGTCATCAAAAAAGTATTCAGAACTGGGTAGACCGTCACAAAGCCAATTATAACAGGTACGTTTAACATACACTTAAAAAATATCAGATGAAAAGATGTCAAAATTGCTAAGTATTAGGGAAAGGTGTTCAGTATCACCTCACAGCAATCAGAGTAGTGATTTTCAAGCACTCCACAAAGGTTAAATCTGCCCGATGCCATCAAGAAAAGGCAACCATCCACCTCCACTGCTAAAATGAAAATAGGAGAAAGCCACTATGGAGGAGAGTGTGGACATGCATCAATAATGAAAACAAGAATGAAATGGGAATATTCCTCAAGCAATACACAAATATAAACTTCAAAGAAGATAAAGATCTAAATGTCAAATGTATACTATGCAATTCTGAGGACAATATAGGGGGAACATGCTGCAACATCAGTTCCAACAAGTGTCCCCAGAATAATGAAAAATGAACCAAAACTAAAAAAGCAGGATGGAATGAACCTTAAAAGCGTTTGCACAGCAATGGAACCCTAAATGAAAGAAAGACAGTCCTCGGAATAGGAGAGAAAATATTTGCAAATCCAAAAAAGCTCCAGACAAGGAGCTTGCACTATCTACGTTAGGCCACCGGCGTCCATCTGAATATCGGAGAGTGCCCCGCCTTGGGCTTTCTCTCTTATGGATCTTAGAAGCCAGGACAAGTAAGTAGACATGGTGGGCCTCCACGGCCCCAGAGGCGAATTCAGCCTGAAATTACAGTAAAGAGGAGACACGGGGAAAACCAGTCCAGCGACTGGCTCTGGCCACTATTGTTCAGAAGGCTTTTTATACTTTTGATAGTACATGGAGATCAATGGGTAACACAAAATTATGCAGCGTTAGCAGCCTAAACTCTTATCAAAACCGGGCTTTTCTCTCTGCATACCTAGTTATATGCACAAGTCTTAGGTGATTTACATCATCTTACGGCCAAAAGGGCCAATTAAAATTTTAGAGCCTTATTTTCTGATAAGGGTTTGTCAAACAGAAGACTTATTTGTGTTGATCTTCCCAAAGTCTGGTGCCACTCTCAGAAAGCACTAAATAAAGTTACATTCTTACATAGCAAAGATACAGCAATTTATAACAGTAAAAGGAGTACAGTGATTTATAACAAAAGAAATTAACTCAAAAGTCTAGTGTTGCTAACATGAAAACTACTATATACCTTTTTCCATATCCTGATTGCATTGATTAATATCCTCCCAGGTGCCTAAAAGATAAAGAATGTGGAGGCCTGGCAGCAATCATTGAGTCAGCAGTGAAATCCATCACCAATATGAATTTTAGCTCTGTAGAAAAGGTTCTATCTTTATGATTTTAAGCTTTGTGCTTCTCACGGTTGGGGAGATGCAAGCAATTCACAAGCTGTACAAAGTCCAGGGAAACCTGTTAGGCAAGCTAGAGAGTTATCAGAGGGGGTTTGAACTGAAACATTCCTTTTAAATGGAGAAGACTAAAGCCCTGAGTTAACTTTTTCCAGAGAGGGTCAGAAGAGTGAAAAAGTACAACACAATAAGGCAGAAAGATTCTTATTTGGGGGGGTACACGCTCAGGAAATACCAGGGGGAAACCCTGAGGCTTGACTTGCCTTGCCTATCAGGCCTCTGACGCATGATGTTGTCACAGGTGGGATTTCTCACTCTGGCTCTCGGCAGGGGGAGACCATGTGGGTTGGAGACCGAGTGGGTTGCTGACCATTTGGGTGGGTGACCATTTGGGTGGGTGACCGGTTTGAGTTGCTGACTGCAGGGTGGGTTACCATGTGAGTTGCTGACCCAGTGAGTGGGTGACCACATAGGCGGGCGACAGTGTGAATGGGTAATTATGTGGACAGATGAGAGCATGACCTTGCAGGTTAGTGAGCCTATGGGTGGGTGCACATGGGGGTTGGTGGCCAGTAAAGGGATCACTGCATGGGGTAGTGAACCCATGGGTGGGTGACCATGTGAGTCAGTGACCACACGGTTTGGTTGGCCACATGACTCCGTGGGTTAGTGACCACACATGTGGGCGGCTGACCCCACAACTGGCACCATGAACAGCACTTTCTCTCTTGTCCCAGGCAGGATATTGGCGGCCGGCATCAACCTCACAGAAAAACTGGAATTTGTCTGCATCCGCCCGGCCTGGTCCCTGAAGAAGCTGACTCAGTGGGGGCTCTCCAATCTTTGTGTATGGGTGCAGGGCCAGTACCTGGGGTCATCCACTGGCCATACCAATACCATCGCAGGCGACTTCATCTGGGCCAACGGATTTGTTGGCGATGTCATCAGGTTGAACTGGAAGTTGCTTCAAGGCTGATGAATGGCTCGTGTGTGGAGCTGGGCATCACAGAGGCTGTATCTCAGTAACATCTTGTGATGTTGCTGACCTGAACACACGCCGCCTCTTAGCTGCTGGTTGGCACATTGAGGAGCTGGGCATTTTGGAGGCTATACTCAGCCCTGTCTTGTGGGGCTCGTCATCCATCCGTGCATCCACTGAATGTGGGTGACTGCCAAGGTGGGGCAGTGGCAGGGTCCATGGTCTCCTTGGTCCTCCATGTGTCTCTCGGGTGAATGCAGAGTGTGAGGCGATGATCACATCCTCAGGGAGACACAGCTGGTTCTCGCGTCTGTGGCTTCCCCATGGGAGAGGCTGGGGTGCCCGCTCCTCCTGGGCACTGAGGCTAGCAGACAGAGCCCCCCAGCTGTGGAGGGAAGGAGGCACTATGACATAGTGTCCATAGGAGGGGACTGAGCTCATAGTGGTCCCACTGAGGAATCCCTTTCATTAGATATGGGGCTTCCCTGGTGGCTCACTTAGGAAGGCCTTCCTATCTCTCCTTGCTAGTCTTTGGGACTCTGCATTCAGGTGGCTATATCTTTCTGTGTTTCCTTTGCCTTTCTCTTCCCTTCTCATCTATTTGTAAGGCCTCCTCAGACAACCACTTTGCCTTTTTGCATTTATTTTTCTTGTGGATGGTTTTGATCAGCACCTCTTGTACAATGATAGGAACCTCCATCCATAGGTCTTCTGGTACTCTGTGTGCCAGATCGAACCCTTGAATCTATTTGTCACTTCCAATGTATATTCATAAGGGATTTGAGAGAGAAAAAGAGAGAGAGAGAGAGAGAGAGAGAGAGAGAGAGAGAGAGAGAGAGAGAGGGAAAATATACAATGGGAAAGAATANTTGCTAGTCTTTGGGACTCTGCATTCAGGTGGCTATATCTTTCTGTGTCTCCTTTGCCTTTCTCTTCCCTTCTCATCTATTTGTAAGGCCTCCTCAGACAACCACTTTGCCTTTTTGCATTTATTTTTCTTGTGGATGGTTTTGATCAGCACCTCTTGTACAATGATAGGAACCTCCATCCATAGGTCTTCTGGTACTCTGTGTGCCAGATCGAACCCTTGACTCTATTTGTCACTTCCAATGTATATTCATAAGGGATTTGAGATAGCAAAAGAGAGAGAGAGAGAGAGAGAGAGAGAGAGAGAGAGAGAGAGAG
>SJYE01003299.1:149752-199676 GCA_006408755.1 Eudorcas thomsonii
AAAAAAAAATTAAAACAACTTAAGTATCTATTGATTAAAGAATTTTTATATATCATGATAATCCATTCTACAAAATTACATGTAGATGTTAAGAAAAGGGAGGCCAACATGTTCTAACATAAAAAAATTCTCCCAAATGTCCATAAAATAATTGTACAATATGTACTTTAAAATATAATTTATCTTTTAAAAAATAGATGTGCATGTACATGCAAATTAATAGAAATCTAAATGAAAATATAACACCAAATATTAACAGTGATTTGTCTTAGGGAGTAGTAAATGACTAATATAACCTACTTTAAGTAGTGAGAAGTTATAGCCAATCTACTTAAGAATGTTGTGATAGGTACCTAACAAATATTATGCTGTCAATAAAACTATTACTTGATACATAACACACATGTAATTGATTCTGTATATCGACTTTTTGTTAACACAGAAGAAAAGCAATAGTAACATATATCCACAAAAATACAATCAATAAAAGCATTTTCTTTGAGTTGTCAAAAAAAATAAAAAAAATAAAAAAATAAAAAAATAAAAAAAATAAAAATAAATAAAAATACCACAAAGTAGAGAATATAACAAAAATGGAGGCTCATAGATATACAGAACAATCTACTGGTTAACAGCAGGGAGGGGAAGAGGCAGGGTCAATGCCGAGGTGGGGGAGTGGGAGGTACATCGTGTCAGGTGAAAGATGAGCTCAAGGATATACTGTGCAACATGAGAAATAGAGCCAGTATTCTGTAATAACTGTAAATGGAAAGCAAACTTTAACAACTGTATAATAAGAAAGAAAAGGAAAGAAAGAGCGGGAAGGAAGGAGGGAAGAAAGGAAGAAAAACGATGGTGTTTTTGGAGGTTACAAAGCCAACATTGATTAGGCCCTTTTTCGCAAAGGAATTTAGTTTATATTTTAAATTGTATTTATTTTAATTGGAGGCTAATTACTTTACAATGCTGTAGTGGGTTTTGCCATACTTGACAGGAATCCGCCACAGGTGTACATGTATTCCCCATCCTGAAACCCCCTCCCACCGTGCTCCCCATCCAACCCCTCTGGCTCATCCCAGTGCACCATCCCTGAGCACCGTGTTTCATGCATCCATCCTGGACTGGTGATCTGTTTCACATATGATAATATACATGGTTCAATGCTATTCTCTCAGATCATCACACCCTCTCCCTCTTCCACAGAGTCCAAAAGACTGTTCTGTACATCTGTGTCTGCTTTGCTGTCTCACATATAGGGTCATCATTACCTCTTACTAAATTCCATAAATACACGTTAATATACTTTATTGGTGTTTTTCTTTCTGACTTATTTCAGTCTCTATAATAGGCTCCAGTTTCATCCACCTCATTTGAACTAATTCAAGTGTATTCTTTTTAATGGCTGAGTAATATTCCATTGTGTATATGTGCCACTGCTTTCTTATCCATTCGTCTGCTGATGGACATCTAGGTTGCTTCCATGTCCTGGCTATTGTAAACAGCACTATCATGGTCATTCGGGTACACATGTCTCTTTCAAGTCTGCTTTCCTCGGTGTGTATGCCAAGCAGTGGGATTGCTGGGTCATATGGCAGTTCTAGTTCCAGGCTTTTAAGGAATCTCCACACTGTTCTCCATAGTGGCTGTACTACTTGGCATTCCCACCAACAGGGTAAGAGGGTTCCCTTTTCTCCACACCTTCTCCAGCTTTTATTTCTTGATGTTTTTGGATAGCAGTCATCCTGACCATCATGAGATGGTTGAAATATTTTGAAGATAGCTAACAAAAGATGCGTTTACCTAATTTATGCAAAGCTCAAAAGTTAAGAAAAGATGAAAAATCCAATAGAAAACAAACATGATGGAAACAAAGGAAACAAAAAAAATACAAATTACTCAAAAGAAAAATACAAAAAAATACAAAAAAGAAGAAAAGTCTAATAGATGATAAAAGAAATGCAAACCAAAACAATAATGGAAAACAATTTCTCACCATGGAAATTGCCAAAAGTTCAGTGAAAGCATTGAATTATACCAAATGTTTCCTACAAATTGAAGATGAGAGGTTGGAAAATGAGTGCTCAAGTGTTGCTATGAAAGCATAAAGTGATGCAGCTTTTTGAAGGACAATTTGACTGTTTCTAGTAACTTTATCAATGCATGGAGCGAATTAGCAAGACCTTGTTTGGAATTTACATGGCAGAAGTGTTTATGCAATTTCACGAATATTATATATATGATGTTCACTGCAATACTTCTTCTCACCATCTTAGAAAATCTCTTGGGCCCCTTCATCACACTACCCATCCCCATGCAACCCTGGTTCTCAGTTCTATCAGTAAACATTAGCTTTGCCTCATCTAGAACTTTCTATAAATGGAGCCAACAGTATGTGCACGTGTAATTGCATTACAGTGTTTTTGTTACTTACTGCTGTACAGCAAAGTGAATAAGTTGCATGTATGGGTGTATTTCTATATATATGAATGCATCATCCTTCTTCAGTTTCCTGCCCATTTAGGTCACTACATGGCACTGAGGAGAGTTACCTCTGCTAGACAGATAGCTCTCACTAGTTCAGTTCAGTTCAGTCACTCAGTCGTGTGCGACTCTTTGAGACCCTATGAATCGCAGCATGCCAGGCCTCCCTGTGCATCACCAACTCCCGGAATTTATTGAGACTCATGTTCGAGTCTCTGATGCCATCCAGCCATCTCATCCTCTGTCGTCCCCTTCTCCTCTTGCCGCCAACCCTTCCCAGTATCAGAGTCTTTTCCAATGAGTCAACTCTTCACATGAGGTGGCCAAAGTACTGGAGTTTCAGCTTTAGCATCCTTCCTTCCAAAGCAATCCCAGGGCTGATCTCCTTCAGAATGGACTGGTTGGATCTCCTTGCAGTCCAAGGGACTATCAAGAGTCTTCTCCAACACCACAGTTGAAATGCATCAATTTTTTGGCTCTCAGGCTTCTTCATAGTCCAACTCTCACATCCACACAGGACCACAGGAAAACCATAGCCTTGACTAGACGGACCTTAGTCGGCAAAGTAATGTCTCTGCTTTTGAATATAATATTTAAGAAGGTCATAGCTTTTCTTCCAAGGAGTAAGTGTCTTCTAATTTGATGGCTGAAGTCACCATCTGCAGTGACTTTGAGCCCCCAAAAATAAAGTCTGACACTGTTTCCAATTTTTCCCCATCTATTTGCCATGAAGTGATGGGACCAGATGCCATGATATTCATTTTCTGAATGTTGAGCTTTAAGCCAACTTTTTCACTCACCTCTTTCACTTTCATCAAAAGGCTTTTTAGTTCCTCTTCACTTTTTGCCATAAGGGTGGTGTCATCTGCATATCTGAAGTTATTGATATTTCTCCTGGCAATCTTGATTCCAGCTTGTGTTTCTTCCAGTCCAGGATTTCTCATGATGTACTCTGCATATAAGTTAAATAAGCAGGGTGACAATATACAGCCTTGATGTACTCCTTTTCCTATTTGGAACCAGTCTGTTGTTCCATGTCCAGTTCTGACTGTTGCTTCCTGACCTGCATACAGATTTCTCAAGAGGCAGGTCAGGTGGCCTGGTATTCCCACCTCTTTCAGAATTTTCCATCATTTATTGTGATCCACACAGTCAAAGGCTTTGGCATAATCAATAAAGCAGAAATAGATGTTTTTCTGGAACTCTCTTGCTCTTTTCCTGATCCAGCAGATGTTGACAGTTAGATATCTGGTTCCTCTACCTTTCCTAAAACCAGCTTGAACATCAGGGAGTTCACGGTTCACAAACTGCTGAAGCTTGGCTTGGAAAATTTTGAACACTACTTTACTAGCATGTGAGATGAGTGCAATTGTGCGGTAGTTTGAGCACTCTTTCTCATTGCTTTTCTTTGGAATTGGAATGAAAAATGAACTTTTCCAGTCCTGTGGCCACTGCTCAGTTTTCCAAATTTGCTGGCATAATGAGTTCAGCACTTTCACAGCATCAACTTTCAGGATTTGAAACAGATCCACTGGAATTCCATCACCTGCACTAGCTTTTTTCATAGTGATGTTTTCAAAGGCCCACTTGACTTCACATTCCAAGATGTCTGGCTCTAGATTAGTGATCACATCGTCATGATTATCTGGGTCGTGAGATCTTTTTTGTGCAGTTCTTCCGTGTATTCTTGCCACCTCTTATTAATATCTTCTGCTTCACCTATGTCCATACCATTTCTGTCCTTTATTGAGCCAATCTTTGCATGAATTGTTCCCTTGGTGTATCTAATTTTCTTGAAGTGATCTCTAGTCTTTCCCAGTCTGTTGTTTTCCTCTCTTTCTTTGCATTGATCACTTAAGAAGCTTTCTTATCTCTTCTTGCTCTTCTTTGCAATTCTGCATTCAGATGCTCATATTTTTCCTTTTCTCCTTTGCTTTTCACCGTCTTCTTTTCACAGCTATTTGTAAGGCATCCTCAGACAGCCATTTTGCTTTTTTTCATTTCTTTTCCATGGGGATGGTCTCAATCCCTGTCTGCTGTTCAATGTCATGAACCTCATTCCATAGTTCAACAGACACTCTATCTATCAGATCTAGGCCCTTAAATCTACTTCTCACTTCCACTGTATAATCATAAGGGATTTGATTTAGGTCATACTTGAATGGTCCAGCGGTTTTCCCTACTTTCTTCAATTTGAATCTGAATTTGGTAATAAGGAGTGCATGATCTGAGCCACAGCCAGCTCCTGGTCTTGTTTTTGTTGACTGTATATATAGAGCTTCTCCATCTTTGGTTGCAAAGAATATAATCAATCTGATCTTGGTGTTGACCATTTGGTGATGTCCATGTGTAGAATCTTCTCTTGAGTTGTTGAAAGAGGGTGTTTGCTATGACTAGTGCATTTTCTTGGCAAAACTCTATTAGTCTTTGCCCTGCTTCATTCTGCATTCCAAGGACAAATTTTCCTGTTACTCCAGGTGTTTCTTGACTTCCTTCTTTAGCATTCTAGTTCTCTATAATGAAAAGGACATCTTTTTTGGGTGTTACTTCTAAAACGTTTTGTAGGTCTTCATAAAACCGTTCAACTTCAGCTTCTTCAGCATTACTGGCTGGGGCCTAGACTTGGATAACTGTGATATTAAATGGTTTCCCTTGGAGATGAACAGAGATCATTCTGTCCTTTTTGAGATTGCATCCATGTACTGCATTTCAGACATTTTTGTTGACCATGATGGCTACTCCATTTCTTCTGAGAGATTCCTGCCCACAGTAGTAGATATAATGGTCATCTGAGTTAAATTCACCCATTCCAGTCCATTTTAGTTTGCTGATTCCTAGAATGTCGACATTCACCCTTTCTATTTCTTGTTTGACCTATTCCAATTTGCCTTGATTCATGGACCTGACATTCCAGGTTCCTATTCAATGTTGCTCTTTACAGCATTGGATCTTGCTTCTATCACCAGTCACATCCACAACTGGGTATTGTTTTTGCTTTGGCTCCATCCTTTCATTCTTTCTGGAGTTATTTCTCCACTGACCTCCAGTTGCACATTGGGCACCTAATGACCTGAGGAGTTCCTCTTTTGGTATCCTATCAGTTTACCTTTTTATACTGTTCATGGGGTTCTCAAAGCAAGAATACTGACAAACACTTCAATACAATCTAATTATCATGGAGGAATTTTAGGCAAGATATTAAAAACTAAATAATGGTGAAGTGTGAGAGAGAACAGAGTGAAAGCCTGAATACTGTGGCAGTGAGACAATGTTTGGAACAGACAGAGTCTCCCTCCATATGACCCTTCAAAGTAGACTTAGAGAGCTGAAGATGGCGGGTGAATTTGGAAGGCTCTTAAGGGCCACTAAAAATTCCTCGTTTCTCCCACCACATCTTCTGATTTATTCCTCATCTTCTGCTAAATGTGACAGAATAGGGCTGTGTGACGTCAAGGCCCTCCTAAGGCCACCATTGGCTGAGGAAGTGAGTTGCTGACCTCATAAAGCATAAGGTTGTGGCCTCCTGTTAAGAGGTATACATATTGATGCTCAGGGTGTCTGCAGCAGACCACTGCAAGTCTTGTAAATGGCTAAGGTGACTGGGAAGCCTAAAGGCTCTAGAGCAGTTATTTAAAAGCTGACTCTAGATAATGAGGAGGAAAATATAAAGACCTCCTGTCAACTGAGGGGCAAAAGAAGTGTCAAGGTGAGATGAACCCACCCAAGCTCTTCTTGCCCATTGACACCACCCCATAAGACCCCTCCCCTGTCCTTGCCTGGCACATACCTCCTCTCTGCCCACACCCCTTCTCCTGAAGCCATTGTTCCCATCAACCTTCACCCTGTTTCCCAAGCCAGTGCCATTCTATGCTCCCTCTCTTGTTTTTTCCATGTGACGAGGTTAGCCATGAGGTTGAATAAGCCATCTGGTCCTGAGCTTATTTTTTATTTGTTTGAAGATTTTTGTTTAACGTTTTGCTTTCCATGCTAGCGATGGGTACGTTAAGATTATCTACTTCCTCGTTGTACAGTGTTGGAAGGTTATACTTTTCTAAGTATTCGTCCATTTCTTCCAAGCTGTCTATTTGATTGTGATATAGCTGCTGATAGTAGTCTCTTATGATCCTGTGTATTTCTGTGTTATCTGTTGTGATTTCTCCATTTTCATTTCTAATTTTGTTGATTTGATACCTCTCTTTTTGTTTCTTGATGAGTCTGGCTAATTGTTTATCTTTTTCTTTTTTTTTTTTATCTTCTCAAAGAATCAACTTTTATTTTGCTATGGTCTCCTTTTCTTTTTTCCTTTATTTCTGCCCTAATTTTTATACTTTCTTTCCTTCTCCTAACACCAAGGTCTTCATTTCTTCTTTTTCTCTTTACTTTCGGTGTACAGTTAAGTCATTACTAGATGTTTCTCTTGTTTCTATAGGTAAGCATGTATTTATGAAACTTGCTCTTACCACTGCTTTTCTGAATCCCATAAGTTTTCAATTGTCATGTTTCCATTATCATTTATTTCCATGCATATTTTGATTTCTTTCCTGATATCTTCTGTTATTTGTTTGTTATTCAGAAGTGTGTTGTTTAGCTTCCGTATGTTCCTATTTTTAATTTATTTTTTTTCCTGTAGTTGACATCTAACGTTACCACATTGTGATCAGAAAAACTGCTTGAAAATATTTCGCTTTTAAAAAATTTTTACCAATGCTAAATTTATGGCCCAGGACGTGATCCATCCTGGATAATGTTCCATGTGCACTTGAGCAAAAGGTGAAATTCATTATTTTGGATTGAACTGTCCTGTAGATATCAATTAGGTCCTACTGGTCCATTGTATCATGTAAAGTTTGTGTTTCCTTGCTAATTTTTTCTTGGTTGATCTTTCCATATGTGCAGGTGGGATATTAAAGTTTCCCACTATTATTGTATTACTGTTAATTTTCTGTTTCAAACTTGGTAGCATTTGCCCTATGTATTGAGGTGCTCCTATGTTGGGTGCATATATATTTATAATTGTTATATTTTCCTGTTGGATTGATTATTTGATCATTATGTAGTGGGCTTCATTTTCTCATTTCATGGCCTTTATTTCAGTCTATTTTATCTGATATGAGTATTGTTATTCCTGCTTTCTTTTGGTCTCCATTTCCATGAAATACCTTTTTTCAGCCCTTCACTTTTACTCCATATGTGTCCCTTGGTTTGAGGTGAGTCTGTTGTAGACAACATATATGGGGTTCTGGTTTTGCAACCATTTTGCAATACTTTCTTTGTCAGCTATATATCCATTTGTCCGTCCCTCCTTCCAATCAACAGCCCACCTTCTTTCCTTGTTGTCTTTTGTAGTAAATTGCAAACATCCATGTGTGTCTCCTTAAGTATTTCAGCAAGTCTGCCATTAAGTAGTGAGCTGTGTTTATTTACAGACAATATCTTTGGATATTAACTTTATTTTTATTTATTTATTTTTTTTTAGGCTTTTATTTTTTATTTTATTTTATTTTGTNCAGATGTTTCATTTTTTTTTTTTTTTAGTGATTTGATTTTTTTTTCCCCCCCCACAGGTGAACTTTAGATACAATGAAATAGAGCAATCTTTTCTTTCCCCAGTCATCTTACATTTTAATTGAATTATAGTTGATTTACAACGTTGTATGAATGTCTGCTTTAGAGCAAGTGATTCAGTTATTCACATATATGTGTATATATAGACGGTATGTGTATATGTCTCTCTATATACACACATTATTTTATTTAATTTTTGTTTGTTTGTTTTTGGCTACACTGTGCAGCATGGAGGATTAGATCTGTTACCAGGATTTCAACTTGTATCCACTCTAGGGGCAGTGTGGAATCTTAACTGCTGAACTACAAGGGAACTCCTATATATTTTTTTCCTTTATTATTTATCATAGGATACTGAATATATTTCTCTGTACTTTACAGTAGAAACCTGTCAATCCAGTCCATAGACTCTAATTTATATATCTTAACCCCAGTTTTACTCCATTGATTCCTCAATTCTCTCAGCCTTGGAAACCACAAGTCTGCTCTCTATGTACCTGAGTGTTTTTCTGTTTCACACATGTGTTAATTTCTGTTATATCTTAGATTCCACATTTAGGTGATATTGTTTAGTATTTGTCTTTTCTCTGTGTGCTTCCCTTCACTCAGTATGATCATCTCTCGGTCCATGTATGTCGACACAAATGGCCTTATTGTTGTAGATGTACATATTCTTGTATACTTTTAACCATACATAGAGGTATTCATCTGTGATTATTTTCCCGTATATGTTATTGAAATCTGTGTTGTACACCATTCTTGGGAAAGGACATCAATTTTGAGCCTGTATTAGGATTTTATATGTATATGTCAGTCACTTCAATTCAATTGCTCAGTCGTGTCCGACTCTGTGGGATCCCATGGACTGTTACTTGCCCTGCTTCCCTGTCAATCACTAACTCCTGGAGCTTGTGTCTCCTTCCTTCTCAGTCTGATTGTATTTCGTATTTCTTGTTTGACAAAGCTAATCTACAGTGTTACCTTTGTTGAATCTGTATTGATTTTTGCTCCCTTACACAGATCTACAGAGGTATTAGGCAGTGTTTCTTTCCTCTGACCTGCTCTCAGAAAGTGTGCAGTACATCACTCTTGCTATGTCCATGCCTATGGATTGTGTATTTGACAGGCATTTGTGGAAAGCCATTAATGTCAGCCTTCCAATGTAAGCTTTCCTCTCACCCATCCCCTTTCCTAAGCATCAGGGAGATTCAAGGACTGGGTGTCAATTTTGCCTTGCTTAGGGCACTGACTGCCAACAATACCATCAGTTACATTTGAAAGGTAAATCTTATGACCTATCTCTAATCTGCCCTTCTTCACTGACTCAAATTATCACCACACTTATCTGTTCCTCTGACAATGACATTATTTTCTTGTTTCAACTCCTGACTCATATTCCGTCATGAACCCGTATCACATTCTTTGATGTCACATTCATCTCTCCATCCTTGAGTACTTTCTTCAATTTCAACTCTGGGTATTGTGAATGCTGCTGCAGTGCATGTTTTCTTGCATGCAGTTTTCAAAATCTGTGTATTTCTGAAGATTCCAAGGAGCAGAGAGGCCATGCCGAACTTTCTGTCTCTTTTTTACGTTTTCTATAAGAGCACATGGACAGTGATTTTTATCCTGGCTCCTACCACTTATATGCGTCCACTACTATAAAAGGATCTAGATGACTAATGTTAATCTACCCTTTCTGGTCCTGTCGGATTTCCATGGTGGCCTTTTCCATTACTCAGAGTTTATGTCTCATGGCAGTGTGGAATTTGTATCTCTGATAAGAAGCCCTATGGACTACTATTCATGGGCTTTTTTTTTTCTTTTTTCTTTTTGAAAGCACTTTAATAGTATTTACCTGCTGATGGTTTCTTCCTGAGAGTGTTCCAGTTTTGCTTTGTATTTGTGTGTTTATTTATTTAATTTTGGGTGTGTGACATCTGACGTGTTCAAAGATAGGTGTCATGTAGAGTTCAGCAGCCTTGTGAATCTCACATGTCCATCAGCGATCGTTTTCATGCTGTGGTGGCAGAGAAAATCCTCCGCACTGGAAGATTTCTTTATTCTGTCCTCTTTTAGGATGGCCTGCACCGACTGAGAGTTTTCCTCAGGCCCAGTTGTACATTCGAGTAGAAGGATCCAGAAGATGCCACCAACCCTGCTGTCTGCTCACTTTGGGATTTTATTTTAAGTCAAAGTTCCTATTCTATTTACGTTGATTGCCAAGGATGCATTTCTTTTCTGTGTCCAGATTGTTGGTCCATGGCACTGAGACTACTTGATGTATTCAGCAGTGCTTGTTTTCACTTTCATCTTCTAGAGTGTGTTTCATCTACCAATCTTGCTGAAGTAGGTTTACATGGATTCTTTATTTTATATGTTTCTGTGGGAAGAAACAAATGCCAAGCTCCAGATGTATCTGTTTCATCCACTAGGGTACCCTGCTACCCATAAGTTTCTTGTCAGGTTGGGTGTCTACCTCACATTTGTGTGGCTGCTCATTGCTGTGGATTTTTTTTTTTTAATTTCTGCCTGTCTCTTTCATCCTAGAATGTGTCTTGAATCGATCCTCATTCACTCAATGTGGTGATCTCTGGATTTATCTCTATCTTTGAAGACGATCTCCTTTTCAGATGTCAATGCTTAATTTAAAATTCATTTTAGACCTCTATCAAATTTATTTATCCATTCCTCTGTCCAGGCATGCTATTTTATTTTCATCTCTTTGATATTTTGAATGGTGCCACTGGACTTGGCTTGGGATGTGTGGTGTGTGAAGTTTGTTCATTTCTGAAATATTCCAAGAGAGGACCTGATTTATCATACTGTCCCTACTTCTTTATTTATTTGTTTTTCTCTCATGGGAGTACACTTTTCTCGTCATGCACATAGTGCCTCTTACCATGTCCATCCCATCAGTACCCTAAAGTGTCCACTGTACCAGTGTTACTCTACCACTGATGCCATGTGCAGCTTTTGACAGAGGCCTTTGTAAGTGCTCAGGCAGTGGCGATAATTTCTTTGCATCTTTGTTGGTGTCTCTTACATTTATCCTATGTGCAAATTGTCATGTGCTTTTCTAAAGAAACACGGAATTGTGTTTACCTGCTCATATCCTCTTCCTGTTAGCTTCCCCTGTGTTTCCCTTAGCTTCTTTCCCCCATTTGAGCCCTGGCTATTTGTTAAAGGTTAGTATCGGTTTGAGCTCAGCACCCTTGTGAATAGTGTGGCCATCTGAGAGCAGTCTCTGAGGTTATCTCTGGGCTGGTTGTCAAATGTGAGTACAAGATACAGGACTTCACCAAATGTCTTGTCTCTTTACTCTTTGAGGTTTTTCTTTAAGTCAAACTTGATCTCTTATTTAAGACTATTGACACCATTGTAGTTGTTGCAGGGAAACAGTTTTTTCTTCCTTTCCAAAGATACCTGGAAGTATTCAACTGTGGTTATTGTCAGAGCTATCTTTTAGACTCAGTGGAGTACATGTCTTTTGATATAGGAGGTCCTTGTGGATTATGAGTTGCATACGTACTTGTGGGTAAAAGTTTATTCCAGCTTTCACCTTTCTGATAAATGTAATTTTCTTACCAGGAGTGTAAGTCCATTTCGTTTGTTTGGGTACTCATAGTCATCAATACGTGTTTTAATCTCCTGTGGAAGATATATATTTTGATATGTCTTTAATGCACACTTCTGTACTTACTGTGATTCTCTGTAGATTTCTGTGTATCCCTAAAAATGGCATGTTTTACAGTTTCATGCCTGAGTCATATTTTGTTGTGTCTCTATGTCCCATTTCTTTCCCTTTCATCTGCACCCAACGATTCTCTTTCCTTTCCTCTCTTGGGCATTGTAAATGCTCCTGCAGTGCATGTTTGTGGAGGTGTGGGTTTGGCCGTGTGTTTTCCATGATCTATTGACTTCTCAAATGTTCTGGGAGTGGAACGGCCATATGTCATCATCTGTCTCATTCTGTGATTCCAAGGCCCTTTGACAGTCATGCTCACAAAGGCTCTGTCCGCTTACCTTCCATCAGTGGCATACAAGGGTCCCCTTTACTCATATTGTTCTACTTTTCCTTATCTGTAGCATTTTGGATAGTTGCCTGTTTCATTTCTCAGTAGTGATATTGTGTTGCAGTTTAACTTTTCATATTGCTGATAAGAGAGCAAATCAGGCACATTTCTGGAGCTTCTTTCTAAGCATCAAGTAAATATTTACCTGTTCAGGTTTCCTTCCTCATCATGTGCTTTGTTCTGGTTTTTATTTTGGTGTGGGGCCCCTGGTCCACAAAAAGGTAGGTGTCATTTAGAGCCCAGCCGCCTTGGGAATAGCCAATGTCCATCAGGCCACATTTTAAGGTTGCTGCTCCACAAAGCAGCCACAAATTGGGAGCATTTCTTCTTCTGCTTCCCTTCTTGTTACTATGGTAACTGCATCTTTAGAGGTATGTGCATTTCTACTTGTAAATGAGCACAGCATGAGCTCGAGGAAGCCCGACGCCCACCTCTTCCCACTCCACCCCCTAACCCTCTAAAGCTTATATCTCCTTTCTTCTCAGCTTTACTGTAGTTCATATTTCATGTTTGATGAAGCCGATGTACAAAGTTGCCTTTTTGTGGCTGTACTGATTCTGGCTTCTTACGCCAAAACACAGAGGTATTCAGCAGTGTTGATTTACTCTGACCTGCTCCCTGCAAGTGTGTGTTACATCACTGTTGCTACATTGGTCCCTGTGGATTATCCATTTGACAAGTGTTTATGCAAATCCATGAGTTTCAGCCTTCCAATGTAAGCTTTTCTCTCACCCATCCCCTTTGCTGTGCATTAGGGAGTTCCCAGCACTGGGTGTCCATTTCCCCTCGGTCAGAGTACTCACTGCCAGCAATAATGTCTGTCCCATTTGAAAGGGAAATCTTATGACCCATCTCTAATGTGCTGTTCTTCACTGACTCTGATTGTCACCACACTTATCTGTACCTCTAACAATGACAGTATTTCCTTGTTTCAATGCCTGAGTCATATTCCATTCTGAAGCTGTACCCCATTCCTCAATCTATTCATCTCTCCATCCCCATGTACTTTCTTTAGTTTCATCTTTGAGCATTGGGAATCCTGCTGCAGTGCATGCTCTGGGGTGTGTGGTTTTCAAAATCTGTGTATTTCTGAAGGATCATAGGAGTGAAGATGCCCTGTCTTACTTTACAATTTGTTTCTATAAAGGCACATGAAAAATGATTCTTATCCTGGCTCCTCCCACTCATATGCCCCCACTACTATAAAAGGATCCTGCTTACTAATGTTAATCTACCTTTTCTGGTCCAGTCCGTTTTCCATGGTGACCTTTTCCATTGTTCACAGTTGATGTGATGTGGCAGTTTGGATTTTGTATCTCTGATAAGAAATCCTATGGAGTCTTATTCCTGGGCTTTTTCTTCTTGAAAGCACTTTAATTGTATTTACCTGCTGATTTTTTCTTCATGAGAGTGTTCCAGTTTTCTTTGTATGTGCGTGTTTACTTATTTATTTAATTTTGGGTGTGTGACACCTGCCATGTTCAAAGGTAGGTGTCATTTGTGTCCAGCAGCCCTGTGAATCTTAGATGTCCTTCAGCGATCATTTTCGTGCTGTGGTTGCAGAGAAAATTCTCCACTCTGGAAAATTTCTTTATTCTGTCCTCTTTTAGGATAGCCTGCACCACCTGAGAGTTTTTGTCAGGCCTAGAATCCCAGGGATGGCAGAGCCTGGTGGGTTGCCGTCTATGGGGTAGCACATAGTCAGACACGACTGAAGTGACTTAGCAGCCATAGCAGCTGCAGTTGTACATTTGAATAGAAGGATCCAGAAGATGCCACCAACACTAGTGACTTCTCACTTTGGAATTTTATTTGAAGTAAAATTTCCTATTCTATTTGATTGCCAAGTTTGTCTTTCTTTTCCATGTCAAGATTCTTGTTCTGTGGCACTGAGAGTAGTTGATGTGTTCAGCTGTGCTTGCTTTCATCTACATGTTATTAGAGTATGTTTCATCTACCACTCTTGCTGAAGTAGATTTACAGGAATTATCTATTTTATATGTATCTGTGGGAAGAACCAAATGCCAAGCTCCAGATGTATCCCTTCCATCTACCAGGGTACCCTGCTACCCATAAGTTTCTTGTTAGGTTCGGTGTCCACGTTACCTTTGTGTGGCTGCTCACTGTTCTGGATTTTTGTATCCCACCTGTCCATTACATCCCATGATGTTTTCTTGAGTCGACACTCCTTTACTCACTGTGATGATCTTTGGATTTATCTCTATCTCTGAACACTGGCTACATTCATATTTCAATCTTGATTCAAAATTCATTCTAGATCTTTATCATGTTTATATATCCATTCTTCTCTCCAGGTACGCTATCTTTAGTTTCATCTCTTCAATGTTTTGAATGGTACCAAGGAATATGTTTTGGGGTGTGTGGTATTTGAAGTCTGTTCATTTCTGAAATACTACAGGGGTAGATCTGTTTGATCATACTGTCTATACCTATTTATTTATTTATTTATTTTTCTCTCATGGGAGTGCACTTTTCTAGTCATGTTCATATGGCTCTTTACAAGTTCATCCCACCAGTACCCTAAAGTATCCACTGAAGTAATGTTACTCTATCATTTATGCAATGTCCAGCTTTTAAAAGTGACCTTTTTCCATGCTCAGGCAGAGGGGATAATATCCATGCAACTTCTATGTTTGTATCTCTTAGAATACACCTAATATTGAAATTGACATGCCTTTTTTAAAAGAAACATGGAATTGTGTTTATCCGTTCACATCCTCTTCCTATTAGCTTCCCCTGTGTTTACTTTAGTGTTTTCCCCCCTCTGTGAGCCCTGACAATTTGTTAAGTGTGGGTATCTGTTAGAGTTCAGCACCCTTGTGAATAGTGTGTCAATCAGCAATTAGTTTAAGGTTGCTGTTTGAGAAAATTTCCACAAGGCGGCAGCATTTCTTCATTCCCTCCACTTGCTGTGGTAACAGCAGCCTCAGTGTTTCTCTTATGCCTGGTTGTAAATGAGAGTAAAATGAGAAACTGGAAGACAGCAAAAGGTTTTCTCTCTCTGGCCTTTGTGGTTTTTTCTTTTATTCAAAGTCTTATTTCTTATTTAAGACTATTGACACCATTGTAGTTATTGCAGGCAAACAGATTCTCCTACTGTTCCACAGACACCTGGAGGTATTCAGCTGCAGTTATTGTCAAAGCTATGGCTTTAGAATATGTTAAGAACATGTCTTTTGATACAGGAGGTCCATGTGGATTATGAATAGGTATTTGTGGAAATAAGTTTATTCCAGCCTTCACCTTTTGGCCTCTCACCCATCGACAACATTCACTAACCATAATTTTCTTACCAGGAGTGTAAGTCCATTTCAATTTTGTTTGGGTACTAGTGTTAAGTTACAATTTCTTAATGGTAAGACATAATGGTAATAACATAAAGAAAACTGTCTGGACCGTTTTCAGTGGTGGCCTTATCCAGTGCTCAGAGTTGATGCCACTTTGCAGAAATCCAAAGATTTCATATCTCTGATATGAAACCCAGTTGAGCATTATTTTTTTTTGAAAGCACTTTGAGTTGTATTTACCTGGTGATGTTTACTTCCTGATTGTGTCCTGCTTTTGTTTTTTGTTGGTTTGTTTTGATTACTATTTTTTTTTAAATTTGCTCTCCCGACATGTTGAAGCTAAGGATCATGTCAAGTCCAGTGGCCTTGTGAATATCAGATGTTCATCAACAATAGTATGAAGGCTGTGGTTACAGAGAAAAGCTTGCAAGGTCTTTTTAATTATCTCCTCTTTTAAGGATTGCTACTGTTTTCTTAGAGTTTTTGTCATACTTGGTTGTAAAGTAGAATGAGCCAGAGAAGCCAGCAAACCCACTGTCCACTCACTCTCTTTAGCTCTCCTTAGTGCAGCTTTTCTAGTGCAACTCTCGTTAGCTTAACTCTCCTTAGCTTAGCTCTCTTTAGCTCAGCTGTCCCTAGCTCTCCTTAAGCTCTTGTTTCAGCTCTCCTAGCTCTCCTTAGTGTAGTCCTCCTTAGGATAGCTATCATTAACTCGGCTCTCTGTAGCTTAGCTTTCCTTAACACAGCTCTCCTCCCGTTAGCTTAGCTTTCCTTACCTCGGCTCTCCTTAGCTCAGCTCTCCTAGGATAAGTATCATTAGTTCAGTTCTCCTTCACTAAGTCAGTTCCGTCACTTAATCATGTCTGACTCTTTATGACCCCATGGACTGCAGCATGCTGTGCCTCCCTGTCCATCACTGACGCCTGAAGTTTACTCAAACTCATGTCCATTGAGTTGGTGATGCCATCCAATCATCTCATCCTCTGTCGTTCCCTTCTCCTCCTGCCCTCAATCTTTCCCTACATCAGGGTCTTTTCCAATAAGTCAGCTCTTCGCATCAGGTGGCCAAAATATTGGAGTTTTAGGTTTAGCATCAGTCCTTCCAATGAACACCCAGGAGGGACTGTTTGAATCTCCCTGTAGTCCAAGGGACTCTCAAGAGTCTTCTCCAGCACCACAGTTCAAATTCCTCAGTTCTTTGGCACTCAGCTTTCTTTGTAGTCCAACTCTCACATCCATAAATGACTACTGGAAAAGCTATAACTTTGACTAGATGGACTTTTGTTGGCCATGCAATGTCTCTGCTTTTCAATATGCTGTGTAGGTTGGTCATAACATTTCTTTCAAGGGGTAAGCATCTTTTAATTTATTGGCAGCAATCACCATCTGCAGTGATTTTGTTGCCCCCCCCCAAATAAAGTGTATAACTGTTTCCAATGTTTCCCCATCTATTTGCCATAAACTAATGGGACCAGATGCCATGGTCTTAGTTTGCTGAATGTTGAGTCTTAAGCTAACATTTTTCACTCTCCTGTTTTATTTTCATCAAGATATACTTTAGTTCTTCTTTGCTTTCTGACATAAGGGTGGTGTCATCTGCATACATGAAATTATTGTTATTTTTCCCAGCAATATTGATTCCAGCTTGTCCTTCATCCAGTCCAGCATTTCTTATGACATACCCTACATATGAGTTAAATATGCAGGGTGACAATATACAGCATTGACAATACTCCTTTCCATATTTGGAACCAGTCTGTTGCTCCATGTCCAGTTCCATCTGGAAGTTCATGGTTCACGTACTATTGAAGCTTGGCTTGGAGAATTTTGAGTATTACTTTACTCGTGTGTGAGATGAACACAATTGTGCAGTAGTTTGATTATTCTTTAGCATTGTCTTTCATTGGGATTGGAAGGAAAATTGACCCTTTCCAGTCCTGTGGCCACTGCCAAATTTTCCACATTTGCTGTAATATTGAGTGCAGCACTTTCATAGCATCAGATTTTAGGATTTGGAATAGCTCAACTAGAACTGCATCACTTCCACTAGCTTCTTTCATAGTGATGCTTCCTAAAGCCCACTTGATTTCACATTCCAGGATGTGTTGCTCTAGGTGAGTGATCACACCATCGTGATTATCTGGATCATGAAGATCTTTTTTGTATAGTTGTTCAGTGTATTCTTGCCGCCTCTTCTTCATTCCTTCTGCTTCTGTTAGGTCCATAAAACTTCTGTCCTCTGTTGTGTTCATCTTTGCATGAAATGCTCTCTAGGTATCTCTAATTTTATTGTAGATATCTCTAGTCTTTACCATTCTGTTGTTTTATTTTATTTCTTTGAGAGCTCTGCTTAGCTCTATTTAATTATTTCTCCTTAGCTTAGCTATCCCTTTCATAGCTCTCCTTAGCTCAGCCGTCCTTAGGATAGCTCTTCTTAATTACTTATCCTTAGCTTAGTTCTCTGTAGCTCTCTATAGCTTAGCTCTCCTTAGCTCAGCTCCCCTAAGCTTAGCCCACCTATCTCTCTTGAGCCTTGCTCTGCCCCTGACTGTGGATCTGCTCCTGAGCATGGCTCTGCTCTTGTGCATGGCTCTCCTTCACTCAGCTCTCCTTAGATTCGCCCTCCTCAGCTCAGCTCTCCTTAGCTCTCCATAGCCCTTTAGGAGACCTAATAAGAGCTAAGATAAAGAGAGCTAAGCTAAGGAGAGGTAATCTAAGGAGAGCTAAGAAATGCTGAGCTTGGCTAAGGAGAACTAGTGTCAAGAGCCAGCATGAGGAACTCAGCCCATGGCAAAAGTCATGAGGAAGGAGGCTTCGTCATATGCAAAGGCGGGATTGAGCCTCAGGAAATCCCCTGTTCCTGAGCATATACTCCCAAAACCAGAGTCTACCACTTCGCTGTTTCATGCTCTCACTTACACTTCTGACTTTATGGGGGGCTGTTCCCCACTGGTTTTCTCTGAGAAGGAGTAAACTTGCAGCTCCAGTCAATAAAAATTCCTTGGTGTGACAAAGGGTGTCTCATGTCAAACCCCTCTGCTGGAACACTAGCTTGTGTGACAGGATTATCCACACTCTTGCCACTACGCACATGATTGTTTACTACCTCACAATCATAAACAGCACAGATAGTTTGTATTGTTTTGAAAATCTTAATTAGCATAGGGATTTTCTCATTATTGAGTAAATGATTGCTGCCAGGCCTCCATATCCTTAGGCACCTGGGATTATATTAATGTGTTTGGAATATAGAAAAGGAAATATAGTAGTTTTGATGTTAGCAATACTAGACTTTTTGAGTTAATGAATTTTCTCTTTTGTTATAGATCACTCTAATTTGTTATAAATCACTGTGTCCTTGCCATGTAAAAATGCAACTTTATCACTATCTTAAGACTAAATAGATCTTAAGTGGAACATTGGTGAAGAATTTTCATTTGTTGATCTGATGTTTGCTGCTAAATCTCCATATTTCCTGATCTTATAATGAACATAACTAGCATATAAGAGAAATTAGTGTTAACTTTTAAGATTAATCATGCTAACCTTAGGTTAAATAAATTCCTTTATTAGTTGTAACCCACTACACCTTCACCCTGTAGGAATGCAACTTTATCTTGTACCTTCAGAGGGTGGTGCCTGGTTTAAGAAAAAAATACCCTTGGAAAAAGTAAGTTTTCTGGTTAACTGACCATCATCAGAAAGAAACGGTCATAAAATGTCAGCAGGCCTCATGGCCAGAAGATGATGTAAAACACCAAGATCTTTTTAAAAATATATGTACATTTATATTAAGCACCGGATTTTGATAAAGGTCAGAAATGCTGACCCCACGTGACTTTAAAATTTCCATTTGGCTCTATGTGTAACAAAAGGTATATAGGCAAAGATAAAAATAAAGAAATGGATCATTTTCTGGAAAGACTGATTCTCCCGTGTCGTTTCTTTCTTGTTTCCTGTTTTTTCTTTCTGAATTCCCATCTGGAGTGTGGGTGCTTGCCAAGCCTGTTAATTTTGCCCTGGCATTTAAGTTCCACGCAAGAGGGAGCCCAAGGTGGGGCACCCTCCAATATTCAAGTGGTCACCAGTGGCCTACGTAGGTGGTACAATCTTCTTGTCCTGAAGCTTTATTGGTATTCCACGTAAACCAAGTTATTCAGCCTATTTTTCTCCACTAATATTTCCTACTACACTATACATTTCTAATTTCTCTATATATCTGTAATTAAATAAGTTTTCCCCTAGGACTCTGATTCCATCCCCACTACAAATTACCCTGGATTCACTTGGCTGGACCTCGGCAAGCTAGGAAAAGGTGTCTCAGCTAAGGACAGCTAAGCTACCCTAAGGAGAGCTAATTGAAGAGAGCTATGAAGAGCCGAGTTGAGGAGACCTGAGTTAAGGAGGGCTAAGCTAAGGAGAGTTATAGAGAGCTAAGGAGGGCTGAGCTAAGGAGAGCTAAGTAGAGCTGAGCTATGGAAAGGTGAGCTAAGTAGAGCTATAGAGAGCTACAGAGAGCTGAGCTGAAGAGAGCTGTGTAAGGAGAGCTAAGTTAAGGAGAGCTAAGGAGGGATACGTTATGAAGAGTTGAGCTAAGGAAAGCTTAGAAAAGGAGAGCTATAGGGACTAGAGGAGCTATCCCAAGTTGAAGGTCAAGAACGGTGGTGGTAAGGAGATACCCCTTGTCCAAGGTAAGGAGCAGTGGCTGTGTTTTGCTGGAGCAGATGTGAAGATACCCATGCCCAAGGTAAGAGAAACCCAAGTAAGATGGTAGGTGTTGAAAGAAAGCATCAGAGGACAGACACACTGAAATCATAAAAAACTAGTCAGTCTAATCACACTAGGACCACAGTTCAGTTCAGTCACTCAGTCGTGTCCGACTCTTCGCAACCCCATGAATTGCAGCACGCCAGGCCTCCCTGACTATCACCACCTCCTGGAGTTCACACAGACTCATGTTCATCGAGTCAGTGATGCCATCAAGCCATGTCATCCTCTGTTGTCCCCTGCTCCTCCTGCCCCCAATCCTTCCCAGCATCAGAGTCTTTTACAATGAATCAACACTTCACATGAGGTGGCCAAAGAACTGGAGTTTCAGCTTTAGCATCATTCCTTCCAAAGAAATCCCAGGGCTGATCTCCTTCAGAATGGACTGGTTGGATCTCCTTGCAGTCCAAGGGACTCTGAAGAGTCTTCTCCAACAGCACAGTTGAAATGCATCAATTCTTCAGCGCTCAGCCTTCTTCATAGTCCAACTCTCACATCCACACATGACCACAGGAAAAACCATAGCATTGACTAGATGGACTTTAGTCGGCAAAGTAATGTCTCTGATTTTGAATATACTAGCTAAGTTGGTCATAACTTTTCTTCCAAAGAGTAAGCGTCTTTTAATTTCATAGGTACAGTCACCATCTGCAGTGACTTTGGAGCCCCCCAAAATAAAGTCTGACACTGTTTCCACTGTTTCCCCATCTATTTCCCATGAAGTGATGGGACTGGATGCCATGATCTTTGTTTTCTGACTGTTGAGCTTTAAACCAACTTTTTCACTTTCCTCTTTCACTTTCATCAAGAGGTTCTTTAGTTCTTCTTCACCTTCTGCCATAAGGGTGGTATCATTTGCATATCTGAGGTCATTGATATTTTCCCCGGCAATCTTGATTCCAGCTTGTGTTTCATCTAGTCCAGCATTTCTCATGATGTACTTTGCATATAAGTTAAATAAACAAGGTGACAGTATACAGCCTTGATGTACTTCTTTTCCTATTTGGAACCAGTCAGTTGTTCCATGTTCAGTTCTGACTGTTTCTTCCTGTCCTGCATACAGATTTCTAAAAAGGCAGGTCAGGTGGTCTGGTATTTCCATCTCTTTCAGAATTTTCCAAAGTTTATTGTGATCCACACAGTCAAAGGCTTTGGCATAGTCAATAAAGAAGAAGTAGATGTTTTTTTCTGAAACTCTCTTGCTTTTTCCATGATCCAGTGGATGTTGGCAGTTTGATCTCTCATTCCTCTGCCTTTTCTAATACCAGGTTGAACATCAGAGAGTTTACGATTCATGTATTGTTGAAGCCTGGCTTGAAGAATTTTGAGCATTACTTTACTAGCATGTTAGATGAGTGCAATTGTGTGGTAATCAGAGCATTCTTTGGCATTGCCTTTCTTCAGAATTGGAATGAGAACTGATCTTTTGCAGTCCGGGGGCCACTGCTGAGTGTTCCAAAATTGCTGGCTTATTGAGTGCAGCATTTTCACAGCATCATCTTTCAGGATTTGTAACAGTTCCACTGGAATTCCTTCATCTCCACTAGCTTTGTTTGTAGAGATGTTGTCTAAGGCCCACTTGACTTCACATTCCAAGATGTCTGGCTCTAGTTTAGTGATCACATCATCATGATTATCTGGGTCGTGAAGATCTTTTCTGTACAGTTCTTCCGTGTATTCTTGCCACCACTTCTTAATATCTTCTGCTTAACCTATGTCCACGCCATTTCTGTCTTTTATCGAGCCCATCTTTGCATGAAATGTTCCCTTGGTATATTTAATTTTCTTGAAGAAATCTCTAGTCTTTCCCATTCTGTTCTATTTCTATCTTTGCATTTGTCACCAAAGAAGGGTTTCTTATCTCTTCTTGCTATTCTTTGGAACTCTGCATTCAGAGGCTCATATCTTTCCTTTTCTCCTTTGCTTTATGGCTCTCTTCTTTTCACAGCTATTTTTAAGGCCTCCCCAGAGAGCCATTTTGCCTTTTTGCTTTTCTTTTCTATGGGGATGGTCTTGATCCCTGTCTCCTGTACAATGTCATGAACCTCATTCCATAGTTCATCAGGCACTCTATCTACCAGATCTAGGCCCTTACATGTATTTATCACTTCCACTGTATAATCATAAGGGATTTGATTTAGGTCATACCTGAATTGTCTAGCAGTTTTCCCTACTTTCTTCAATTTGAGTCTGAATTTGGTAATAAAGAGTTCATGATCTGAGCCACAGCCAGCTCCTGGTCTTGTTTTCGTCAACTGTAGTACAGAGCTTCTCAATCTTTGGCTGCAAAGAATATAATCAATCTGATTTTGGTGTTGACCATCTGGTGATGTCCATGTGTAGAGTCTTCTCTTGTGTTGTTGAAAGAGGGTGTTTGCTATGACCCGTGCATTTTCTTGTAAAACTCTATTAGTCTTTGCCCTGCTTCATTCCACATTCCAAGGCCAAATTTGCCTGTCACTCCAGGCAAATTTATTGACTTTTACTTTAGCATTCCAATCCTTTATAATGAAAAGTACATCTTTTTGGGGTGTTTCTTCTAAAAAAGTTTTGTCGCTCTTCATAAGACCATTCAACTTCACCTTCTTCAGAGTTACTGGTTGGGGCATACTTGAATACCTATGATTCAGCCTTGTCTAACTCAATGAAACCAAGTCATGCCTGCGGGGCAACCCATGACATGTGGGTCACGGTGGAGAGGTCTGACAGAACGTGGCCCACTAGAGAAGGGAATGGCAGGCCACTTCAGTATTCTTGCCTTGAGAACCCCATGAACAGTATGAAAAGGCAAAATGATAGGATACCAAAAGAGGAAATCCCCAGGTCATTAAGTGCCCAATATGTTACCGGAGATCAGTGGGAAAATAACTCAGAAAGAATGAACGGAGGGAGTCAAAGCAAAAACAATACCCAGTTGTGCATGTGACTGGTGATAGAAGCAAGATGTGGTGTTGTAAAGAGCAATATTGCACAGGAACCTGAAATGTCAGGCCCATGAATCAAGGCAAATTGGAAGTTGTCAAGCAAGATATGGCAATGGTGAACGTTGACATTCTAGGAATCAGCGAACTAAAATGGACTGGAATGGGTGAATTTAATTCAGATGACCATTGCATCTATTACTGCATGCAGGAATCCCTCAGATGAAATGGAGTAGCAATCATGGTCAACAAAAGAGTCCAAAATGAAGTACTTGGATGCAATCTCAAATATTAGGGAAGGGTGTTCGGTATCAACTCACACCAATCAGAATGGTGATTGTCAAGCACTCTATAAAGGTTAAATCTGCCCAATGCCATGAAGAAAAGGGAACAATCCACTTCCACTGCTAAAATGAAAATAGGAGAAAGCCACTATGGAGGAGAGGGTGGATATGCATCAATAATGAAAGTGAGAATGAAATTAGAATATCCCTCAAACCATACACAAATATATACTTCAAAGAAGATAAAGATCTAAATGTCAGGCGGATACTATGTAATTTTGAGGACAATATAGGGGCGATGTGCTGCAACATCAATTCTACCAAGTGTGCCCAGAATAATAAAAAAATGAACCAAAAATAAGAAAACAGGACTGATTTAACCTTAAAAGCATTTGCACAGCAAAGGAACCCTAAATGAATGAGAAAGACAGTCCTCAGAATGGGAAAAATTATTTGCAACAAAGACGGCCATAAGGAATAAAGAAGATAGTTCATAGACGATGAACCATCACTCAGCCATAAGAAGCAGGAAATAATGTCATGGGAGGCCTTAGGGAATAGAGTAGAGATGATCATAGCAAGTGAGGTGAGTGAGACAGGGAGGGATGTTAGCATAAAATATCACTTGTAGCTGGGATCTAAAAATGGATACAGCTGAACTTCTTTACCAAAGAGAAACTGTCTCACAGACTCAGAAAATAATTAATGGTCCCCAGAAAGGAAAAAACAACAATAACAACAACAACTGTGTGACAGGGAGTAATGACTGATTCAGTTTAACATAAGGAAGCTAATATTACTAAAAAAGCAAGTCAGAGAGGAGGCATTGTGGAAGATTTTGGCAGCAGAGGCTTGTTTTATGAATCTCACAAGACCCATCATAAAAACAAAGAGAGCAACTAGGAAAACAAAACAGAGACCCACAGATAACATCTATAATAAAGCTAGGTGACAAGATATCTTCACAGATCACCAAGTGAGGGAGGTGATAAAAACCACTGAAATTTGTGCGGTATCAGCATCTGTGTGGGAAGAAGTAGAGAGAAAGCACACAGGCTTGTTACCTCTGAGCATGGAAGCCTAAAACCATGAATAATTACCCTCTGGGAGTTTTAGTGGAAACTTTTTACAATCACAGTGAATGAAGAAAATTATAATGGGCTATACTATAGTGGCGCTGGAACAGTCTGGGCCTTATAAACTCTTGACAATGCCAAGTCAAAACTTATTCTCAATAGAAAACCTTATATTATAGAAAAATTGCTTTTAGTAGGATATAAATTGAACAAGTCAGGTGGAAAAAGAGACAAGACAAGGAGATATAAACAAAAAAGAGATCCGTGTAATAATATAGGAGGGAAACAAAGGAGGTAGATGTCTGAAAATATAAGGCTGCATGTTAATCACTTAGTAAAAATAACAGAAGAACTATTTAACAAGAAAACTACATTGGGCAAATGTATCCTGTGTACTCTTTTTCTCTACAGTCCTACAAGGTAACAGTGTGAAGATGAAGGAGGACGAAGATGAGGAAAGGTCTTATGAACCAGTAAAGCACAATATATTTACTATGTGGCCTTTTAGATATTTTGCCAACCTCTGCTCTAGCAGAATGAAGTTATAAATGCTATGTTAAATACTCTTCCTTCTAATAATACATGAGAGAGTAAGCAATATGAAATAATCAAGGTAAAGCAGTTATGAGAATAAGGAACAATGTTTCTACATACATATCCACAAAACAGATGAAAACTTTAAGTCTACAGCCTAATATCTCAAAATGAGAATAAAGAAATTTTTAAAATTAAAACAACAACAACAACAATCCACCCGGAACCACTGTGTCAACAGGAATCCTATTCAACACTGTAACATCCTATATCGAAGAAGAACCTGGAAGAGAAGATATACACATCTAGGTACAGTGAATCAATTGCTGTCAATCCAAAAAAAAAAAAAAAGCAAACAACCTTGTCATTCAACTACATACACCAATTCAAATTAGGGATTAAAAGCACAAAAAAGGAATCAGAAACGCTGACTCTACTGACCTCAGACTACGGTGACGTGGATGTTGTCACACCCCTGGAACCTGAGCTGGTTTTGGTCCCAAGACTGGAGGGTCTCAGTGCAGATGGCCCTGGGAGCATGGAGCAGGAAATGTGACCTCACAATGGACCTGGGGTGCCTCCTTTCCTCTGCATGAGCAGCCAATCTCTAGATGCAGGTGGAACCTCCTAGAGAGAAACCAAGCCTACATCACCCAATAATTGGTAAATCCTCCAGGCTGGAACAGGTTTGCAAGATCCCTTGGGCACTCTATGTCCCTAGCTTGAGGTTCTTACTTCCAGCCTCTGTCCTTAGGGCCATCCCTCCTACAGATGCCAGAACCCTCTGCAGAATGGTGTCCACAAACTGGGATGTGTCCTGGGGACCCTAGGTTATGGGCTAGGAGAAATGAGACTCAAGCCTTGGCACATTCCACTCTAGCTGACAATGAACCAAGATTTCCATGAACCTCAATGACTAAGGACTAGAGTAGGGAAGGAGGCAATGTTGTTTTCTTAGAACTGTCTTCCAGAAAAACAACTTTAAACCTAATGCTGCTTGACTCTTCATATTCACAAGGCCTGTGGGACTGTAAATGACCGTTCCCTTCCAGTCATGTCCCAGCATAGAACATCAGGCAGGAATTCAAAAGAGGGCCACCTTTCAAGAAAACAATATCAAGAGGTAAACTGAGTCACTCTGTACAGTATCAATAAACACCTGAAAAGTTCGTCCAGCTCACTATGTATTCAGTTCAGTTGTGTCCTACTCTTTGAATTCCCATGGACTGCAGCACACCACTATCTATTAAATAAAAACTTCCATGAAAAATCCCCTTCCACAGGTCAGAGTGGTCACCGTCTAAAAATCTACAGAGTATAGGGAGCTTCAGAGAATGGAAGAAGGCAAAAGGGGATTCTCCTACTCTCTCAGTAGGGATGTAAATGGGTGCAGCAACTATCAAAACCAGCAAGGAGGAGGTTCTTTTTCAACTAAACACTCGGAAACCACATGGCCTGACAATCCCATGTCTGGGCTCAGACCAGAGAAAATCAGAATTCACAGTGACCCATGCACCTGTTCTCATGACAGCTTGACTGGCAATGGCCAAGAACTAGAATTGTTGCTGGCCAAAATCTTGGCTTTGTCTGCCCAGTGAAGCGAAATAAAAAATAGAGACAGAGTTTGAGGGAGATGCAAAGGTGGCTTTTATTCTCAAACCAGCAAAGAGGGGAACACAGTAGGGCCATGACTCAAGGACTGAGTACCCTCCCACCCCCCACCTACGACGTGTCTAGGGGCTTATATAAGGGAAGGGCTCACAGTCAGGTGTCATTGATCTCTTCCTCATGCATTCTTTCAAAGATCTATGTTTGGTGTAGGATGCAGGATGCATGGGGCTGATGCACAGGATGATTCAGGTAGAGGATGTGGGGTGGGAGGTGGGAGGGGGCTTTGGCATTGGGCGATTGTGTTCACTTATGGCTGATTCGTGTCAATGTATGGCAAAACAAATACAGTATTGTAATTTAAAAAATAAATAAATTTAATTAAAAAAAAACAACAAAGATCATGTTAGACTGAAGTCAATAACCCAGTAATTGACTCTGGCAGTTGGAGTGGCTCAGCGGCCTTCTTTCAGATATATAAGTACAAGGGGAAGGGTATTGTAAGGGTAACTACCAGAGAGGTGATTATTTAGCATAGAGTCCAAGGAAAAAATGTTACTCATAGCTCCTTCAAAGTTAGGAGGCAGAAAGGAATCTTATTCACAGACATTCACATTTATGAGCAGTTAAAGAATCAAAACAAAACAAAACAAAACTAGGAATGTTCAAGCCTGCTCACTGTTTTCTTGATCTCCTTTATTCCCCAAAATGAAAGAATGAAATACTCGTTTCTCTCTCTCTCTGTTTTTTTTTTCCTTTAAATTACTCTCAGTCACTTCAGTCATGTCCAACACTTTGTGACCCCATGGACTGTAGCCCGCCAGGCTCCTCTGTCCAGTGGATTCTCCAGGCAAGAATACTGGAGTGGGTTGTCATGCCCTCCTCCAGGGGATCTTCCACACCCAAGGATGGAACCCACATCTCTTGCACTGGCAGGTGGATTCTCTACTGGCTGGGCCACCAGGAAAGCCCTACTGTGGAGAGGGGACTCATAATAAAGGACCCTTATTGTAGTGGGAGACTACTACTGTGGAGGGGGAAATTTCTAAAAGGGGGACGCTGATACCATGGGGGCTGTTATGCAGGGAAGGGGCTATGACAATACAGAGAACTATTATAATACAGGGAACTATTATAATAGAGGGGGACCATTCTGGAGAGGGGGACTATTACAGATGTTCAGTTCCGTTCAGTTGCTCAGTCGTGTCTGATACTTTGCGACCCCACGAACCACAGCACACCAGGCCTCCCTGTCCATCACCAACTCCCATAGTTCACCCAAAACCATGTTCATTGAGCTGGTGATGCCATTCAACCATCTCATCCTCTGTCGTCCCCTTCTCTTCTTGCCCTCAATCTTTCATTACATCAAGGTCTTTTCCAATGAATCAGCTTTTTACATCAGGTGGCCAAAGTATTGGAGTTTCATCTTTAGCATCAGTCCTTCCAATGAACACTCACGAATGATCTCCTTTATGATGGACTAGTTGGATCTCCTTGCAGTCCAAGGGACCCTCAAGAGTCCTCTCCAAAACCACAGTTCAAAAGCCTCAATTATTCAGCACTCAACTTTCTTTATAGTGCAACTCTCACATCCATACATGAAAACTGGAAAAACCGTAGCCTTCACTAGATAGACCTTTGTTGACAAAGTAATGTCTCTACTTTGCTGTATTACATAAGAATCAGAACCATTTATGAAGGGAGGACTCTTACCATAGAGGGAGGCTATTACAATAGCGGAGGACTCTCAGTGTTGAGAGAGGACTATTATAACATATGTGAGACTCTTACAGTAAAGAGTCATCTATCATTGTAGAGGGAGGGCTACTAATGAACAGAGGAGACTACGACAAAGAGAGAGGGACTATTATAATATAAGAGGACTATTACCTTAGGGGGGGACTATTATAATGAATGGGGGTCTATCATGGCAGACAGGGCCTATTACAATAGAAAGGGACTACTGAAATTGAGGAAAACTATTACTATAAAGTGGGGACTACTAAGATAGTAAAAGGACTATTAATATTGAGTAGGGACAGCAGAAGGGGACTATTAGTGTAGAGGTGAAATTATGACAATAGAGGCAGCACTGTTATAGTAGAAGGGGGACTTTGACTGTGGAAGGAGAATACTGACAACAGAGGGAGATTACTAGAGGAGAGACAACTACCACAGAGACAGACTTATTACAATAGGGAGTGGACTATGATAGTAGAGGGGGACATTTACTGTATAGGGAGCTTATAGCAATGGAGGACTTTTGCTCTAGAAGGGGGGTATTAGAAGCAGACTATTATAATTTAAGTGCACTTCTATAATAAAGAATACTATTATTGCAGAGAGGGGACTATGATATGACTACTGTAGAAGGGGGACATTGACATTAGAGGGGGTAACTATCACTATATAGTACAACTATGACATTGGGGGGCTATTTCAGTAGAGGAGAGAATTTTACTGCTGAGAGGGTACTATTACAATAGAAAGTGAAGTATGACAGTAGAGACAGGACTATTAGTGTATGGGGTGGAGGACTATGACATTAAAGGAGAACTATTATTCTATTATTCTTGCCTTTCCTGGTGGCTGAGGCAGTAAAGGTGTCTGCTTACAATGTGGGAGACCAGGGTTCAATCACTGGGTCAGGAAGATCCCCTGGAGAAGGCAATGGCAACCCACTCCAGTACTCTTGCCTGGAGAATCCCATGGATGGAAGAGCCTTGTAGGTTACAATCCATAGGCTCACAAAGAGTCGGACACGACTGATCAACTTCACTTTCACTTTCATTACTCTATTAGATTGCTAATAGAAAACTGTTACCCTATAGGTGGAAATTTATGACAGTAGAGAGGAGTTGATACTGTAGAAAGGAACCAATATAGTGGGGGGTCTATGGCAATAGAAGAGGAGTAATACAATAAAGGTGTACTTTTATTACAGAGGGGCAACTATGACAGTAGAGGAGCACAGTTACTGTAGAAGTGAAGTTTTGAGAATATAGGGCTATTACTCTAAACACTATGACATTAGCGTTGGTCGATCAGTCATGTCCGACTCTTTGTGACTCCATTGACTGACCGCATGGAGCCAGCCAAGCCCCTCTGTCCATGGGATTCTCCAGCTAAGAATACTGGAGTGGGTTGCCATGCCTTTCTCCAACTATGATATTAGAGGGGGCTACTATTATAGAAGGAGAACTATTACTGTAGAGGGGAGAGTATGACAATAGAAGGGGAGTATTACTGTAGGGGGGGACTATGACAACAGAAGGGAACTATTACTATAGAGTACAGAACTATCATTATTACTATTACTTTAACATTATGATAGACCTTAAAAAGAGACATCCCTTGTCCATGGAGAGCAGTAAACACAAAAATAAAGGTCTAGGCATGTGTTTGCCATGAAAGGATTCCTGATGGCATGTAGACCACCAGGACACCCACCCATAACAGAAGAGAGGGGACACTCAGACCCTGATTGGAGGCATTCCCAGCTTCTTAGCTGCTCATGTGGATGCTTCATCCTGGGAGCCTGTCCCGTCACTTTTACTGCAGCAACACCCATCAGATGGAGAGATCGCATCTGTGGAGTGAAGGCCATGTGACCTTGCACGTGAGCTCCATCACCCCTAGGATGGAAGCCCCCATACCTGGAGCCCACAGGCTCAACTGGGCCCCTCTCAGCCACAAGGGGAGGGTGCTGGTGCACAGTGAGAGCAAGCTCTAGCCTCAGGGAGAACAGACTTCAGCTGCTGGGGTCTGTCTGTTGGTCCCTGTCTCCCCCCTTCCTTGCTTTCCCTCAAACCCTCACTTCTGGTCCCTGTCTCCCCCCTTCCTTGCTTTCCCTCAAACCCTCACTTCACTTCCTGTGTCTCTCTCTCCCCTCGCCCTATTTCTGTCTGTCTCTCTTCAGGTCTCTCTTCATTTCTCTCTGTGTCTCAGTTTCTCTGTCTGTAGAGCACTTCTCCCCTCTCCACCATCCCATCCTCCTTTCTCTTGGAGAGCAATCCACAGGTACATTTTCTCAGATCCACACCTCTGCACCACCAGCGCTTGGTTTTTTGCACATCCTATTTTAATTATGCAAAGCCTCATTTCCTTCCCCAGACTGCCCAGGCTCGGCCTCTGATGGGCTGGCAGGTGAGCTCCCACAGCTCCTTCCTGTGCCCTCAAGGTGAACTCAGACTGGATGTCAGCGCTGAGTTCTCAGCTCTGGGACATGGCCTTGCACCACCTCTCCATCCCAGGTGTGGCCCCGCAGGCTCAGCTTGGTGGAGATGTGGCTGCCACACTTGTCCAAGTGTGGGAATCCTCAGAGCCAAACATGCACATATGCAGGCACACAAAGGCACACTGAACAGACACACACAGACATTCATGCACACTGAACACACACACACACCAAAAACACACACCAAACACACACACACCAAACACACACACACCAAACACACATGCATGCATCCTGCACACATACATATACACACCAGCACCTTCCTTTGTCTGTCCACTTTATCCCACTCAACCCGGAAGGTAAGAGAACCTGAGAGCCTGCCTTCAGGACATATGCCAGCCTCCCTGGGGGGTGGGGGGTGGGGTTGTGTTTTCTCAGCCACTCACTGCTACTCCTGGTGACCCCTCACCTTTCCACCCACGTTTTCCATCAGAGCTTTTGCAGCACATTCTGCACTTGAACCTAGAGGGCCTTCCCCCAAAACAACCTGGTAAGTGGTACCAGAACTATCTAATTAAAATGAGGAACATCTGACTCCACCAGTTTGGTTTCAAAAAGCGCTGCAAAGCTCAACAATGGGCTGGCACCTGGACTTGGGAATGCCCGGTGGTGAACAGGAAATATGGCAATTCCAGAGTGACACTGCTGTGCTCAGGCCATCAGAGGGGTGTCCACCAGACACCATGGGCTGGGAGGGGAGGGTCCCTGCCAGGCAGAACTCTGCTCCACTCCTCATGGTGAAAACAAGTCCCATTATCCACCAGCAATCCTCTGGCCGTGCACACACTGGGCCCTGCCCTGGCTCTATGGCCCTGGGCATTGCCCACTGGGATCCCACATGGACAGTTGGACAAACAGGAAGTGGTGTTTTGAATGGAAGGCAGTTTTAGACTCTTTCTCACCCTCTTGACAGCTGTGGGGTTCTCCACCTCCCTTGGATAAAGGGCCCCCGCATAGCTCTTCCCTTGAGTGCGTGGAGCAGAAAGGGAACAGTGAACCCAGTCTCTCAGCCCTTCTGGATACTTCCCAGGGGTAAGGCTGTGGGGGCCCCACAAGGAGGAGGTTTCCAAGTCTTCAGGCTTTCTCTATCCAGAGAGGGGCCCTTGGCCACTCTCCTTCCACTACCCCTTACAAAATAACTCATGATGCCTCTCCTGCAAACCCAGGCACCACTCATCTGGTTCTGTCTTTGTAAATTGGCCTCTTCTGGACATCTCTTATAAATGAACACATAAAATGTGTCCTTATGTGTCTACTTCTCTTATTGACCATCGTGTGTTCAAGGTCCATCCACGATGTAGCCTGTGTCAGTATTTCACTCCTTTCCATGGTGACTCATACACCACTGTGTGCATGGACCACATGCTGCTGACCCACCCATCCATCCAACCAACCACACACCCATCCACTCATCTATCTGTCCATTCACCCACTCACCCATCCATCTACCCATCCATCCATCTAACCACCCACCCATCCACCCCCACTTCCATCCATATATCCACCCATCAACCGACCAATCCATCATCCACTCATCACTGATCGATCCATCCACCCACTAACCATCCATCCAGTTATCTATCAACCCATCCATCCACTCTTCGATAACATCATCAAATCAAATTATATTATGACCTTGTAAATCCTCCTTCCCATCCCTTGACCCTGATAATAAATAAGAAAAGGAAAAAAAAGAAAAGAAATAAATAAAGCTAGTAGAAACCTATGTTCAGAGACAGAAGGGAAGGATTTATGGATTATCCCCAGGTGACTGCTCAAGTGTTAATCTCTCCACACTGTCTCTGAAATAGATCATATATTTTAAAAAGGGAAAACAATAAGTGAAATCATACATAACTGACCAAAACACTGGCGTCATAAAGAGGCTGAAAATACTATGAATAACTTCAAAGTGCTTGTAACTAGAGAGGGTCTGTCTGCTCAGTTGTGTCTGACTCTTTGCATCCCCATGGACTGTACCCTCCAGGCTCCTCTCTCCGTGGGATTCTCCAGGCAAGAATAATGGAGTTGGTTGTCATTCCCTTCCCAGGGGAATCTTCACAACCCAGGGTCAACCTTGCATCTTTTATGCCTCCTGCTTTGGCAAGCGGGCTGTTTTCCACGAGCACCATCTGGGAAACAACAAATCATAAAATCAAAAGCCATCTTAATCCTTTCCTGTCCAAAAACGTGATTCTGTAAATAAATTGACTTTCACTTTCTCACATCTGCAGAGACCCTATTTCAAGGCAAGATTCAGTTCCTGGGACTCAGTAGATATGACTTTCGGGACTCTCCCATACCCCACGGAGCTATAGCTGTGCATCTTTAGGGTGGCTTGGGGACACAGAGGAGAGGCTCAGGGTGTGAAATATCCCCTGCCTGGTTTGCCTGCAGGGAGCCACAGCACAATGACCTACTGCCTGAAAAAGAAGTCACCCATCTCTCACAAGGAGTCGAGGCTGCTGCAGCTTCTGGGCAAAGTGCTGCCATATGTCACCCTGTCCGTGGTGCTCAAGTGGTCCACCACAAAGGTGAGTGTCTGCAGGCATGCCCAGGCCCTTGACCCAGCTCCAGCCACTAGTGTCACTTACAGGGGGCAGTGTCATTATCCCTCTTGGGGAAAAGGGGTTGAGAATAAATCTGCTGTAAAGCAGAATTGTTGTTTAGTCACTCATCATGTCTTACTCATTGAGACCCCAAGGATTGTAATCCGCCCGGCTTCTCTGTCCATGGGATTCTGCAGGTAAGAATACTGGAGTGGGTTGCCATGCCCTCCTTCAGGAGATCTTCCCCACCCAGAGAGCCTCCCAGAAAGGTAGGAAAGGACACAGCTTTACTGTGGAACGAGCATGAAGCTAGAACAGGGACCCACGGACTAACAGCATCACTGTCTGAAGTCAGAGGCTGGGGGAGCTGGGAGATGAAGGGGGAGGCTTGGTCCCTCCCTTTGTGCAGCTGAGCTGACACCAGAGCTCCCTCCTTGTCCCACATAAGGAAGAGAGGTGAGCTACCATGTCTTCTGAGGTGGGTTCACATTTGCATCCCAGCAGCCCCTCCAGAGAGACTTTTTTGGTGGCTCAGATGGTAAAGAATCAGCCTGCAATGCATGGGACCGGGGCTTGATCACTGGAACTGGAAGATCCCATGGAGGAGAAAATGGCACCCCACTATAGTATTCTCACATGGGAAATCCTATGGACAGAGGAGTTTAGCAGGCTCTAGTCCATGTGGTCACAGGAAGTCGACACGACTGAAGCGACTGAGAACACACGCATGCACTCACACCCCTCCCCTGTAGTGCTTCTCCAGGTTTGATCAGGGGTTTTATGGGGTGGAGAGAAGCCAGGGTGTGAGGCAGTCATTGTGGAGGATGGAGAGGAGTCAATGGAGGTGGCACCCAATTGACAGTGGTCCTGTCACTGGCACACACATTAGCCAGGGGATGGATACAGAATGAGTTAGAAAACCTACCTGAGCCCAGGTGCCCACAGAAGGAGGCACCCACCTGGAGGGGACAGATAGCTCCCGCCTTCCTGTACCTGCACTTGAGGGAAACTAATATTCCTGGTTTTACTGCCCCCAGGCTGGTGCTCCCAAGAGGACAAGAGGCTGTCAAGCACAGCTCTTACCTTGTGTAATGGCTTCCTCCTGGGAGGTCCCCAGTTGCTGGAATCCTCTTAGGGGATCTGATTGGCAGAGAGCCAGGGCTGGAATGTGGACAAACTATTCCTGCTTGCAGCAGGTGCCCACATCCTGGCCTTAAGAGCTCATACCCAGAGGAGGGAGAGAGCAGGAGGATGTCCATCAGAGCCTGAGAGTCCTGCAGGATTGGGGTCCCTCTGCTCTGACTGTCCTTTGGTACTGGGTCCCTCTGTTCTGCATCCCTCCAGGTCAGGTCCCCTCCATACTGGGAGACCTCAGTGCTGTGGTCTCAAGTGGTATGGCTGCCAAAGAGACCTGGGTGTGAGCAGGGTGGGGGGCACATTTGGTGGTCTTTCAGGGGGCGTTTAAGATCAACGGCTGCAGCATCACTTCATTTAATCCTTGTAGAGGTGGATGGCAAGTGCCTGACCATAGCTGACAATATTCATATGAGTCTTTGTTTTTTTCTTGTAATTTGGATTGGGGGGGCTGTGACTTCCTTTCCCATTTTTTATCCTTATATCTTTTTTCTTTTTTCATTATGACTCTGTGTAGAGAACACAGTACCATTTCCTGCTACTAGTTTATGTTAATATTAGTTTTTGCTTTTTCTTTTATTTTGGATAGAGAGAATTTATTATTTTCTTCCCCATTTTTATCCTTATGTATTTTTTTTCTTTTTCCATTGTGACTCCTTGTAGAGGACACAGTACATTTTCTGCTATGAATTTATATTAGGGCTTTCCTGGTGCTTCAGTTAGTAAAGAGTCTGCTTGCAGTGAGGGTGATGTGGGTTTGATCCTGGGTTGGGAAGATCTGGAGAAGGGAAAGGCAACCCACTCCAGTAGTCTTGCCTGGATAATTGCATGGACAGGGGGGTCTGATGGGCTACAGTTAACTGGATCGAAATGAGTTGGAAACAACTAAGCAACTTTCACTTTTCATTTTATGTTAAAGTTATTTTTTGCTTTATCCTGTCTTATTTGTGTGGTGGACAGATGTTTCATCCTTTTGTTCTCTTACCTTGATTCCTTCTTACCTTTCCTAGTGCTGTTTGTGGGGGTGGGCACAGACCTCTGTGGGTCTAACGTGTCCTCATGTCCAAGGGTCCAGCTTGGGTGTCGTGGATCCTGGGCTGTTGAACCCACAGTGAGCTTCCACCCAGGGACTGCCTGAGAGAAAGATAAGGCTGGACTATGCAGGATCACCACCACCCCCTCAAGACCACAATCTGTACCTGGGCTCTATGCTCCACATGACCAGAGACCCTGGAGTCCCTGTTCCCAGAAGCAGGGCCTCAACCCCAGCAGCATCAACAAGGCTGATTTCACAGTGGCTGATGTGGCCCTTAGTTCGCGTCCTCAGTGCATGTGCAGTCCCTGAGTGGGGGGCCGCTCTCTGTGCCCATCACAGATGACTGACCTCTGTATGCAGGTGCTGAGCATCATGAAGCACCTAGATGCTGCCATGGGGACCTGCATATGGCACCATGGATGAGGGCACTGAGAGGAACCTGCACTCTGTCCACATGGTGTACATGAAGGCCCTCATGGAGGTGGGGGTGGGGGCAGGGGTACAGACAGGGGTGTCTGCAAGCCAAGGACACCCACGTCTGGTCCAGGCAGGAAGGAGAGTGCCTCTGAGGGGATGGGTACATGTCCACTCAGATGGACATATGGTCACTCCAGGCAAGAAAGGCTGACCTCTAAGGGGACAACACAGGTCCATTCCAGTAAGAAGACACTGAGCTCTAAGGGGACGGACACACATCCACTCCAGGAATGAGAGGGCTGACTTCCTGCATCAGTTACTAAGAATTCCTGAACAACGTGCATTTCTGAACTCTCACCCGCACCCCTGGCCTCTGGGGTGTTTATCAGAATTTGGCTATACCAGGTCCCTGACATGTCTTTTCCTGTCTGGTCCAGGCAGGAAGGGGAGGGCCTCTGAGGGGATGGGTACAAGTCCACTCAGATGGACACATGATCACAGTTTTGTGGTGTCCAGTCCATGCTCTCAGCTGCTGGCCAAGTCACTTAATGTCTCACTCTGGCCTCGGCCTGCAGTGCCCCCACCATAGAACCTAATGACCCTTGGGGTCTGGAGGTTCTGTCCTGGGCCTCAGTGTGCATGTACCCTGCAGGCCTCACACACTCCCTGTAGTATAGACTTCACACAATATTATAAGCACTACTCTCTGCTGCTGTGCACACACACACACATGTATATCCAAGCACACACAAACCCTGAACACATGTACACCTGTGTGTGCACCTTTACCTACAGAAGCGTATACATACACACACACACACACACACACACACACCCCAGAGCAATGCCACTGCTCCCCACTGCCACTTAGGAAAGGCTGGGTCCCTTAGGAGCAGGTGCCATGTTTTACGTCTTTGTGTGTTAGGACACCCCAGCCTGTCTGTAGAGTGGCTGTGCTGGGTGATTTCCCCACCCATGACCCTCTGTCTCTTACTACAAAGTCACTTCTCCCCACACACACCCAGAACATGCTCACAGAGATCTTAGAGTGGCTGGACAACCACCCCCAGGAGAAGGTTATTCTGGCATGCAGGAACTTCAAGGGCGAGATGGAGGACCTGCACGAGTACCTGATGGGCTACATCATGAACATCTTTAGGGACATGCTGTGTCCCTGTGTGGTGAGCAGAGGCCACAGGTTGTCCATGCTCTTGGCAGCGGGGGCAGTGGAAGCACTAGGCCTCACTGTAATCAGACTATCCACTCGCTGCATGAGACTGGTTCAGACACCAGGTGATGCTGCTCATGGAACCCTAGTAATCCACCCACTATGGTCTCCACTCAAACACCCCAAGGACCAGCCCATCACTGGTAACAGGCACCACCAATAATCCACCATGTCTGGCCTCTATTCAGACACCCTCAAAGCAAATAAATCAATCCTCACAATGCCCCAGTAATCCACCTGCCATTTCCTATCAGAAATACCAATAATGCACCCATCTCTGTTTCCACTCAGGCACCTCAATAATTGACCCATCACTGCTCAAGATACCCAAGAAACATATCCACCACTGTCTCCACTCAGACACCCCAGTAATTTACCCACTAGGTTTTCTACTCAGACATTCCAATAAAACATCCATGACTGTCTCTTCTCACAGAGAACTCAATAACCAGCCCATCACTGCTCATAGACACCCTAATAATCCGCACATTACTCTGGATTCTTGGACACCCTCAGTACCTGACACAGTGTGTCACAAGGCCCCCAATAGCCCCTGTGCACATGTCTCACATGTTGGCAATGTCATCAGGTTGAACTGGAAGCTGCTTCGGGGCTGGCAATGGTGCATGTGTGGAGCTGGGCATCATGGAGGCTGTTCTCAGTCACAACTTGTGACATTACTGGCCTGAACCACAAGCTGCCTCGTGGCTGCCAGTTGGCAGGTTGAGGAGCTGGCACCCTGATGGTTCTCCCCCAAGGAGGTACCGACTCGGCACCAGCTGTGGTCCTAGGATCAGCAGGTCATCCTGTCCTACCAGGCATCCTTGAGTCAGCATGCAGAACTGTGGCCCAGTATCCCCTACTGGTGGGGGTACCAGGTGAAGCCCTGAGTCTTGTCCACTACCTGGAGCACATGAAGAGCTGCAGCCACCCAGGGGAGTGCTGCCTTCAAACCGGGACACCTGGTCACACACGTGTCCTGGCGCATGGGGCTGGCTTTGGATTCAAGTAGAGAAATGGAACAGGACGTATTAGGGGACGTTATTCTGTTCACCACATGGGGACCAGGGCGTGGACATCCTTGGGGACGTTACTGTGTTCACCACAGGGGGTCAGGACGTAGATAGGACGTGGATATCCATGGGGACATTGTTGTGTCCAACACACGGGGCCAGGACGGAAACATCTTTGGGGTCACTGTCCAGCCCGCCTGCCTCTATAACAGAAGAAATTCATGAGTCAACACCCCTCTGAGCCCCTGCTGTCTGAACTTCGGTCTCTGTCAGACATCTCAATCTCTGACCTCGGTGGAGGCCAGAGTCTGGATGGGTAATGGCACAGCTTGGTGACTGCATGGGCAGGTGACCACATGGGTTAGGGGTCACATGGGTGGGTGACTGCATGGATGGGTGACACCATGGGTTACTGAGCACATGGCAGGGAGACTGTATGGATTGGAGACCGCGTGGGTGGGTGACCATGTGGGTGAGTGACCATGTGGGTGGGTGATCAGTTTGTGTTGCTAACTGCAGGGTGAGTTACCATGTGAGTTGCTGACCTGGTGAGTGGGTTACGGTGTGGGCGGGTGATGGTGTGAATGGGTAATCATGTGGACAGTTGAGAGCATGAGCTTGCAGGTTAGTGACCCCATGGGTGGGTGCACACTGGGGTTGGTGGCCAGTGGAGGGATCATTGCGTGGGGTAGTGACCCCGTTGATGGGTGATCATGTGAGTTGATGACCACACTGTTTGGTTGGCCACATGACTCTGTGGGGTAGTGACGACACACGTGGGTGGCTGACCCCACAGCTGGCACCATAAACAACATCTCCTCTCTTGTCCCAGGGAGCTGTTGGTGGTCGGCATCAACCTCACAGAGAACCTGGAGTTTGCCCACGTTCACCCAGCCTGGTCCCTGGAGAAGGTGACCCAGTGGGGGCGCCCCTACTTTTTCACGGTGCCAGTGCCTGGGGTCGTCCACCTGCCGTACCAATACCATTGCATGCGACTTCTTCTGGGCCGACAGGTTTGTTGGCGATGCCATCAGGTTGAACTGGAAGCTGCTTTGGGGCTGGCAATGGTGCATGTGTGGAGCTGGGCATCACGGAGGCTGTTCTCAGTCACGTCTTGTGACATTACAGACCTGAACCACAAGCTGCCTCGTGGCTGCCAGTTGGCAGGTTGAGGAGCTGGGCATTGGGGAGGCTATACTCAGCCCTGTCTTGTGGGGCTCGTCATCCATCCACACGTCCACTGAATGTGGGTGACTGCCGAGGTGGGGCCCATGGCAGGATCCATGATCTCCTTTGTCCTCCATGTGTCTCTTGCGTAAATGCAGGGTGTGAGGTGATGATTAAAGGTGAGTACATGATTTGTATAATCACATACTCAGGGAGACACAGCTGGTTCTCACATCTGTGGCTTCCCCATGGAAGAGGCTGGGGTGCCCCCTCCTCCTGCGCACTGAGGCTAGCAGACGGTGACGCCAACCTGTGGACGGAAGGAGGCACTATGACATAGTGTCCATAGGAGGGGACTGAGCTCATAGCGATCCCACTGAGAAATCCCTTTTATTAGCTAAGGGACTTCCCTGTTGGCTCACTTAAGAAAGCCTTCCTATTTCTCCTTGCTAGTCTTTGGGACTCTGCATTCAGGTGGCTATATCTTTCTGTGCCTCCTTTGCATTCTCTTCACTTCTTATCTATTTGTAAGGCGTCCTCAGACAACCATTTTGCCTTTTTACATTTATTTTTCTTGTGGATGGTCTTGATCACCACCTCCTGTACAATGTTAGGAACCTCCATCCATAGGTCTTCTGGTACTCTGTGTGCCAGATCGAACCCTTGAATCTATTTGTGACTTCCAGTGTATACTTGCAAGGGATTTGAATAAAGCAAAGAAAGAGAGGAAAACAATACAATGGGAAAGACTAGAGATGCCTTCAAGAAAATGAGGGGTGCCAAGGGAACATTTCATGCAAAGACAAGCATGTTAAAGGACAGAAACTTTATGGGCCTAACTAAAGCAGAAGAGATTAAGAAGAGGTAGCAAGAATACACAGAAGAACTGTTAAAAAAAATCTTAATAACCTGGATAACCACGATGGTGTGTTCACTCACCTAGAGCCAGACATCCTGGAGTGCAGACAGTAGGGCCTTAGGAAGCAGCAGTATGTGCAAAGCTGGTGGAGGTGACTAAATTCCAGCTGAGCTCTTTCAAATCCTAAATGATGGGTACTGTTAAAGTGCTGCATTTAATATTCCAGTCACTTTGGAAAACTTGGCAGTGGCCACAGGACTGGAAAAAGTCAGTTTTCATTTCAATCCCAAAAAAGGGCAATGCCAGACAATGTTCAAACTACTGCACAACTGCATTCATTTCACAAGCTAGCAAGGTAATTCTCAAAATTCTTCAAGCTAAGCTTCAACAGTATATGACATGAAAACTTCACAATCCACACATTCAAACAGTTGATTCTAAATGCACAGTGATGCCACAATGATGGTCAAGGCAAAGACACACAATTTAACTTTATTATGTCTAAACATGTGAAACAAGACATTCACCGCAAGGTACAAACATTTTAGCTTGAAAATAACAAAATCGTCTCATATTTGAACATAAAATATCTTTCTGAATAAGAAAAATAGGTTTTTTTAATTAAATTTATTTTTTAAATTACAATACTGTATTTGTTTTGCCATACATTGACACGAATCAGCCATAGGTGAACACAATCTGCCAATGAACTTCATTCTTCATTGTCAGTTGTTTTGAGACTATGGAACAAAGAAAATAAGCCTATATTAACTGGGGCTACTTAAGCTGTATCTTTTGCAGATTTTTTTAAAATTCTCTTACACTTTTATAGTCATAAATAGATATAATAGACAAGATTTGGAGGAGACAAACTCTCCCTGCCATGTGGCCCATCGCAGTTGACTTAGAGAGATGAGGATGGCAGGTGAGTTTGGAAGCCTCTTTATGGGAATTATAAATTCCTCATTTCTCCCATAAAAACATCTGAATTGCTCCCCATCCTCCACTATACATATCAGGATGGGGCTTTGTGATGTCAAGGCTCAGCCAGGGCCACCATTAGCTGGGGAAGACACTTGCTGACCTCATAAAGCATGAGGGTGTGTCTCCCTGGGGAGGGATATATATAGGGGTGCTTAGGGGCTCTGGAGCAGACTACTGGGAGGCCTCAAAATGAGTAAGGTGATTGGGAAGCAACAAGGCTCCAGAGTAATTTTGAAACACCTGCCTCCTGTTACTTGGGACAAAAGGATGAAGTCCTCCTCTTAAATGAGGTCCAAAAAAAAAAAAAATGTCAAGGTGAGCTGAACCCACCCAAAGTCCTCTTGCCCATTGACCCCACTGTGGAAGACCCCCCTCCCCTGTCCATGCCTGGCACATAACTGTGAGAGTGAATAATCACCTTCAGGCAAGACTGACCAAGAAAACTTCTCAGAAACTGCCCAATACAAGGAAACTTAAAAATATCAGATGCTAAAATCTGTGTAGCCAGTGCTCCAAGGTGAATGAAGAGCTGAATCAGAACGTACCAGAGGAGGTCCCAGAGAATGTGGAGACCCCTGTCATTCCAGCGGGACCGGTGGTCAGCCAGTGACTTCAGAGTATGGCTAGAGACCTCAGAAATCTTCAGGGGTCTTGCTGGTGAGTACTGGCCAACAGTACAGATGTTGACTATTATACTAACTGCATACGTTCCTAATGAAAATCAAACCAACCTGATGTGACCTTATGTTTGTCTTTGAGTTCTGTGAGAGTAGGGGGCAGAGAGGGTAGGGCAGGCATAAATGTGTAAAGAGGGATGGAGATGGGTCCTGTGGGGTTGTAGATGGACCAGAAGGTCCACTTTGCCAGAAAGTATGTGGGGAAGAAGCAGTTCCAGACTCAGCTTCAAATATATACTTCCCATGGAAGAAGAGGAAGAGGCCTTGGTGCTTCTCTGTGTGAGTGTAAAGATGGAAACTTAGCTTGGGAGCCATGTCATGTGTGGGGTGGCAGTGCCATTTGCTAAAAAGGCATAGAAAGAAGGTTCCCATAAAAAGAATGGAATACTGACATTTGCAGAAACATAGGATGTATACTATTAAGTAAAATAACTCAGACAGAGATAGACAAATACTGTAAGATATCACTCATAGAATCTAAAAACACCAAAAACTAGAGATTATAACAAAAATGGAGGCTCACAGATATAGAGAACAAGCTACTGGTTACCAGTGGGTATGGAAAGAGGGAGGGACAATACAGAGGTGTCGAAGTGGAAGGTATTCCATGTTAGGTGTAAGATGAGCTCAAGGATGGACTGTACAACATGAGGAATAGACCCAGTACTCTGTAATAACTATAAATGGAAAGCAAACTTTAACAACTGTATAATAAGAAAGAAAAAGAATGAAAGAGGGGGAGGAAGGAGGGAAGAAAGGAATAAAAATAATAGCGGTTTTGGAGGTCACAAATCCAACATTGATTAGGCCTCTTTTAGCAAAAGAATGTCAGAGAAGGCAGTAGCACCCCAATCCAGTACTCTTGCGTGGAAAATCCCATGGACAGAGGAGCCTGGAAGGCTGCAGTCCATGGAGTCACTAAGAGTTAGAGCGAGTTCACCTTCAGGTTTCACTTTCATGCATTGGAGAAAGAAATGGCAATTCAATCCAGTGTTCTTGCCTGGAGAATCTCAGGGAAGGTGTAGCCTGATGGGTTGCCATCTATGGGGTCCCACAGAGTCGGACATGACTGAAGTGACTTAGCAGCAGCAGCAGCAACAAAGGGATTTATTTTATTAATTTTATTTAAATTGGAGGCTTATTACTTTACAACATTGTAGTGGATTTTGCCATACTTGACATGAATCTGGCACGGGTGTACATATGTTCGCCATCCTGAAGCCTCCTTCCATCTCCGTCCCCATCCCATCCCTCTGGAGCATCCCAGTGCACCAGCCCCGAGCACCCTGTCTCATGCATAGAACCTGGCCTGGTGATCTGTTTCACATATGATAATATACATGTTTCAAAGCTAGTTTCTCGTATCATCCCACCCTAGCCTTTTTCCACAGAGTCCAAAAGACTGATCTGTATATCTGTGTCCCTTTTTCTGTCTTGCATACAGGGTTATAGTTAACCTCTTTCTAAATTCCATATATATGCGTTAGCATACTGTTTTGGTATCTTTCTGACTTACTTCACTGTATAATAGGCTCCAGTTTCATTCACCTCATAAGAACTGATTCAAATGCATTCTTTTTAATGGCTGGATAATATTCCATTGTGTATATGTACCACTACTTTCTTATCCATTCATCTGCTGATGGACTTCTGGGCTGCTTCCATGTCCTGGCTATTGTAAACAGTGCTGTGGTGAACACTGGTACATGTGTCTCTTTCAGTTCTGGTTTCCTCAGTATGTATGCCCAGCAGTGGGATTGCTGGGTCATATGGCAGTTCTCGTTCCAGGTTTATAACGAATCTCCACACTGTTCTCCATAGTGGCTGTACTAGTTTGTATTCCAACCAACAGTGTAAGAGGGTTCCCTTTTCTCCACATCCTCCCCAGCATTTATTGTTTATAGAATTTTGGATAGCAGCCATCCTGACCGGTGTGAGATGGTACCTCATTGTGGTTTGGATTTGTATTTCTCTGATAATGAGTGATGCTGAGCACCTTTTCATGTGTTTGTTAGGCATCTGCATGTATTATTCAGAGCAAAGGAATTTAGAATGGAGCACTGGGCTCCCAAAGGTGGGGCGCAGGGAGTAGACCACATTCCGTGCAGGCATTACTGGGGGGCAGTGCCCATGAAGAGTTTTATTACAAGAATAAAACCAAGTAAATGCTGGTTTTGTTTTGATTAGCATCTCCATACTCCATATTCTAAAATAATGTCAGTAATTAAGCACTTTTCCTCNTAAATACACAGTGATACCACAAAGATTGTTAAAGTAAAGATACACAATGTGGGTAAATGTCTAAATATGTAAAAAAAATTCATGCAAGGTACAGTTTTTTTTTTTTAGCTTGAAAAGTACAAAATCTTCTTGTCTTCAACATAAAATATCTTGCTGATTTTGAAAAATGTTTCAAAGTGAAATGTATTCTTAACTGTCAGTTATTTTGAAAGTATGGACCAAAGGAAATCGCCTTAATTGAGGCAGCTTAAACTGTATCTTTCGCAGATTTTTCTTAAAAATTCCCTTACACGTTTACAGTCATAATTAAATATAAATGATCAATAGATTTTATACTATGTTTATTTTCTGGGCATTGTTTAATTTATGAATGTAATTAGAAATTTGTTCTGTTGAGTGAATATTAAAAATTACTCCTCTATCCTTGTTGAACACTGTTTATTCTACTACTGAGAGACTTTTATTGCCTAATGCCTTTTTTCATTTAGCTCTATGGTCTAGGTTTTTTAAATTCAGATCTATTGTCTAGGCTTTTTTACACTTTGTTTAGGCTCAGGATTTTCTCATCTATTTGTAGTATCTTCACAGTTTCTGTTTGGAATGTGTGTGTGTTGTTGTTTAGTTGCTCAGTCCTGTCCAACTCGTTGCCACCCCATGGACTGTAAGCCCAACAGACTCCTATGTCTATGGGGATTCTTCAGGCAAGAATACTGGATTGGGTTGCCTAGTTTTCCTCCAGGGGAACTTTCTGACCCAGAGATGGAACTCGCATCTGCTACGGCTCCTGCATTGCATGTGGATACTATACAGCTAAGCTGAAATATATCTTATGTACAGGAAACCCACTTTAATTATGAAGATTCATAACCAGTGAAAAGTAAAGATGGAGAAGCCCAAACAAGCGTTTATCTTTTACCAATTAATAATAAGAAAATACCTTCATTTCATTTGGCCTTCAGTGATTTTTTTATGACACTCTTTCTTAAATCATAATTTCTCTTTAATATCATCATATTTTGTGTAAATAATTACTTTTAACATTTCTTACAGACCAGATATCTGCTGAGAATGAATTCCCCGATGTTTTGTTCATATGAGAATATCTCCTTCTCCTTTATACTTGAAGGATGATTTTCCTTGACATAGAAGTTAAGTTTAGTAATTTTCTCAAGAAACTTTAAATTTATGGACATATTGTTCATGTACGATGACTTTGCCATGCATAACCACAACCACAGCCTCATTCTAGAATATTTTCTTCACTCCAGTGGGAAGCATTCTCCAGTTGGCAGACATTTTCCATTTCTTCCCTCATCTTGGCGTTGGTGTCCACTACTCTATTTTCTGTCTTTAGAGAATTACCTAATCTGGGACATATTCATTTACATGGATGGAATAATGCAATATACAGCCGTTTTTTCCTGGTTTATTTGAATTAACATAACCATTTCAGAGCTCTAGCATGTTATAGCTTATATTAGAACTCCATTCATTTTCTGGCCAAATAATGTTGCATTGCATGTTTTATTTATTCTATCACCAGTTGATGGACAATTTGAGTCATTTCAACAGTTTTTATTTTTTAAATTTATTTGATTTTAATCTTTTTTAATTTAATAATTTTAAATTTGTTAATTTAATGGCTTTTAAATAAAACATGAATAGAATTTTAATGTAATGGCTATACAGAATTTTGCTGTTTTCTCTCAAACTTCAGCATGAATCAGCCATAGGTATACATATATGTCCTCCCACTTCAACCTCCCTCACACATCCCTGTCCATCTCACCCCCTTAGGCTGGTACAAAGCCTATGTTTGAGTTTCCTGAGAAATACAGCGAATTCCTGATGGTTTTATGTTTTACATATGGTAATGTAAATTTCCATGTTACTATCTTCATACATCTCACCCTCTTCCTCCCCTCTCCCCATGTCCATTATTCTGTTTTCTATGTCAGTTTCTCACTTGCAGCCATACAAATAAGTACTTCAGTACCATCTTCTTAGATTCCTTATAAATGCATTAGTATACAATATATATATTTTGCTTTCTGACTAACTTTACTTTGTAATAGCTCTAGATTCATCCACCTCATTAGAACTGACTCAAATGTGTTCCTTTCTATGACTGAGTAATAATCTATTGAAAACTCACCTTTTCCTGTCCTGCGGTCAGTGTTCGTTCCAATCCCAAAGAAGGGCAAAGCCAAAGAATGCTCAAACTTCTACACAACTGCACTCATCTCACACACCAGCAGAATGTTGTTCGAAATTCTCCAAGCAAGGCTTCAACAATATGTGAACCTGGAACTTCCAGATGTTCATGCTTTATTTATAAAAGCTAGAAGAACCAGGGATCAAATTTCCAACATCCATTGGATCATAGAAAAAGCAAAGGAGTTATATTTGCAATTTTTTAAAGGATCTCCTCACTGTTCTCCATAGTGGCTGTACTAGTCTGTATTCCCACCAACAGTGTAAGAGGGTTCCCTTTTCTCCACACGCTCTCCAGCATTTACTGCTTGCAGACTTTTGGATTGCAGCCATTCTGTTATCCAAAAAAAAATGCAAATGGAACTTCCTTATGACCCAGTAATCCCACTGCTGGGCACACATACGGAGGAAAACAGAATAGAAAGAGAAACATGTACCCCAATGTTCATCACAGCCCTGTTTATAATAGTCAGGACATGGAAACAACTTAGATGTCCATCAGCAAATGAATGGATAAGAAATCTGTGGTACATATCACACAATGGAGTATTACTTAGCCATTAAAAATAATATATTTGAATCAGTTTTAATGAGATGGATGAAACTGGAGCCGATTATACAGAGTGAAGTAAGCCAGAAAGAAAAACATCAATACAGTATACTAACACATATATATGGAATTTAGAAAGATGGTAATGATGACCCTGTATGCAAGACAGCAAAAGAGACACAGAGAAGTGTAGAGTGGACTCTTTCGGACTCTGAGGGAGAGGGAGAGGGTGGGATGATTTGGGAGAATGGCATTGAAATACGTATACTATCATGTAAGAAAAGAATCACCAGTCTACGTTCGATGCAGGATGCAGAATGCTTGGGGCTGGAGGACAAGGATTATCCGGAGAGATGATGTGGGGTGGGAGGTGGGAGAGGGGTTCATGTTTGGGAGCTCATGTACACCCATGGCGGATTCACGTCAACATGTACCAAAACCAATACTGTATTGTAAAGTAAAAAAAGTAATAATAAAAATAAAAGTTTGTATTCAATTTTTTCCATTAAAAAAAAAAGAAAAAGCAAGGGATGGTACGGGGAGGGAGGAGGGAGGGGGTTCAGGAAGGGGAACACATGTATATCTGAGGCGGATTCATGTTGATGTATGGCAAAACCAATACAATATTGTCAAGTAATTAACCTCCAATTAAAATAAATAAAAAATTATCTTTTAAAGAAAGAAAAGGAAAAGCAATGGAGTTCCATTTACTTCTGCTTTATTGATTAGGCCAATGCCTTTGACTGTGTTCAGTTCAATCACTCAGTCATGTCCAACTCTTTTTCATCCCCTGGATTGCAACACACCAGGATCAGTGCACACTGTGAAAAATTCTTCAAGAGATCTAATGCCTGATGATCTGAGGTGGAGCTGATATCTTAATAATAGAAACAATACTGTACAGTAAATGTGATGAATTTGAATCATCGCCCCCATGATTCATGCCTGGCACCACAAAGGTTGGTGACTATTGCTCTAAATATTTTCTTGGGGTAGAATGTTTTTTCCCTGTTTTTAAGTACTCTTACACCTAAGCTGTGGAGACTTATGGTGAATGAATCGCTTTACTGCCCATTGGGTATGAGTATATTTTTTTCTGCCAGAATCAATCCTCCATTGTTTCCCATATGTTAATGAAGTATTTTTTTCTTCCAAAAATCAGGCTCATCTCTGCTGATCAGCCAGACATCATTTAAAGAAACAAAGTTCATAAACTGTGTGAGTGAAGGAAGCCTATCACACAGAAATGCTTACTGCATGATTTTTCTCTTGAAAATCAAGCAGAATGTTTGGGGAGGATGCATTCTGAGTTGAGCAAATATAAAGATAGATAGAGAAGTGGAGATAAAGTATGTATTTCTTCACTGAGTGTGGGTATGACCCTCTTGATAATACTTTGAGCTCTCCACTTGGTTTATTATGTGCTCTTTCCTATTAATGTGTATCTGATTCTTCACAATACAGATAGGTTTCAAAACACCTTAGCCCCTCTAACCCAGTTCAAAATGTCTCTTGATCACTGAGCATCTAGATTTCCAGTTTTAGTCACATCCCTGATTACGTTACACATACTGTTTCCTAATATGCTCTTAGTGTTTGATATATTGTGAGTATCTTCCTCTGGTTGGTCACATTTTCTTTTAATGGCAACTAGAATGGCCATAATAAAAAAGACTAAACGTACCAAACTGTTGGAGAGGATAGAAAGTGGAGCCTTCATATATGACTGGCAAGGATGTAAAATGATACAGCCCTTTGGGGAAACAGTTTAGGACTTTATAAGACGTGAAACATACATTTGCTGTATGACCCACTATATCCCAACCCTGAAAAAAATATGAGGTAAAAAAACAGATGCAGAGAAGATAGGTTAAAATATTGTGTGCTCAGTCCCTAAGTCGTTTCTGGTCCTTTTGTGACCCCATGGACTGTAGTCCACCAGGCTCCTCTCTCCATGGGATGCTTCAGGAATGAATAGTGGAGTGGGTCACCATGGCCTCATCAAGTGCATCTTCTCGACCTAGAGATTGAACCCACATCTCTTATCTTTCCTGCCTTGCAGGCAGATTGTTTTTACTGCTGAGTCACCAGGAAATCTGTACACACACACACACACACACACACACACACACACACACACAGCACAGCACACAGCACACAACATACACACACAGGACTATCATTCATGACAAAGAAGAAATATTTCCATTTGAGACCACATGGATGGATGTTCAGGACAACAGGCTAAGTGAAATACATTGGATGGACAAAAACATCTACAATGGATTAAGGGGGCTAAAATTACACACGTTCTGTTATAAAATAAGCCTGTTTTGCTGCGAGAAAATATTAACAAGTGATGGGGCCAACAAGGGCTTCATTTCCAAAAATATACAAGCATCTCATACAGGTCAACAATGACAATAACAAAAGATAAAACACAATTGAAAAAAGGGAAGAAGAAGACATGGACAGATGGTCAAAGGGGACATGTGAATATTATAGAGTACTTTTACTCTAGAAGAGGAATATTTGAGGTAGACTATTATAACAAAAGCAGAAGATATTAAGAAGAAGTGGCAAGAATGTAGAGATATACAGGAGAACTGTATAAAAATTATCTTCAGGACCCAGATAAACACCATGGTGTGATTACTCACCTACAGCTAAATATCCTGGAATGTGAAGTCAAGTGGGCTTTAGAAAGCATCTATATGAACAAAGCTATTACAGGTGATGGAATTCAAGTTGAGCTATTTCAAATCCTGAAAGATGATGCTGTGAAAGTGCTGCACTCAATATGCCAACAAATGTGGAAAACTCGGCAGTGGCCACAGGACTGGAAAAGATCAGTTTTCATTGCAATCCCAAAGAAAAGCAATGCCAAAGAATGCTCAAACTACTGTGCAGTTGCACTCCTATCACACTCTAGTAAAGTAATGCTCCAAATTCTCCAAGCCTGGCTTCAGCAATACATGAAGCTTGAACTTCC
>SJYE01003299.1:212886-244313 GCA_006408755.1 Eudorcas thomsonii
CATCATCATTTTCCTTACTTTCTTCCCTCCTTCCTCCCCCCTTTTTCTTGCCTTTTCTTTCTTATTATACAATTGTTAATGTTTGCTTTCCATTTATAGTTATTACAGAGCACTGGCTCTATTCCCCATGTTGTACAGTTCATCTTTAAGCTCATCTTACACCTAACACGGTGTGCCTCCCACTCCCCAACCTCTGTATTGCCCCCCGCTTCCCCTCCCCGCTGCTAACCAGTAGATTGTTCTCTATATCTGTGAGCCTCCATTTTTGTGATATTCTCTATTTTGTGGTGTTTTTAGATTCTTAAGTGATACCATACGGTATTTGTCTATCTCTGTCTGAGTTATTTTATAGTATACATTCCATGTTGCTGTAAATGTCAATATTCCATTCTGTTTATGGGGCACCTTCTTTCTATGCCTTTTCATCAAATGGCACTACCACCCCACACATGACATGCTTCCCCAGCCAAGTTTCCAGTTCTGCACTCACACAGAGAAACACCAAGTCTTCTTCCTCTTCTCCCATGGGAAGTATATCATTGAAGCTGAGTCTCAAAGCAGTTCTTCCCACCAACCCCTGCGTGACTTTCTGGCAAACTGGACCTTCTGGTCCCATCTCAATCCCACGGGACACATCTCTTCCCTCTTCACACATTTATCCCTGCCCTGCCCTTTTTGCCCCCTACTCTCTCAGAACTCGGAGACAAACATAATTTCACATCAGGTCGATTTTATTTTCATTATGAATGTATGCAGTTGGTATAATAGTCAACATCTGTACTGTTGGCCAGTACTCAGCGGCAAAACCCCCGAGGATTTCTGATGTCTCTAGCTCTGCTCTGAGGTCACTGGCTGCCCACCATTCCTGCTGCAATGACAGGGGTCTCCACACTCTCTGGGACCTCCTCTGTTCCATTCTGAATCAGCTCTTCATTCCCCTTGGATCAGTGTGTACAGAGCTTTGAGCCTCTGATTTTTTTTAAGATTCCTTGTGGTGGGTGGTTTCCCAGATGTTTTCTTGGTCAGCTTTGCCTGAAGGTGATTTTTCACTCTCACAGTTACTCTGGCAAACTGGAGAAAACAAGAGAGGGGTAGAGAATGGCACTGGTTTGGGGAAGAGGTTGAAGTTAGATGGGAATGACAGCTTCAGGAGAAGGGGTGTGGGCAGAGAAGTCTTCTGTGCCAGGCAAGGACAGAGGAGGGTGTCTTCTGGGGTGGGGTCAATGGGCAAGAGACTTTGAATGGGTTCAGCTCACCTTGATATTTTTCTTGGACCTCAATCGAGAGGAGGTCTTCATTCTTTTGTCCTTGGTTACTGGAGCCAGGTGCTTCATAACTACTCTGGAGCCTTTTGGCTTCCCAGTCACCTTACTCATTTTGTGGCCTCCCAGTGGTCTGCTCCAGATCCCCTGAGCACCCCTATATATATATCCCTCCCCAGGGAGACACACCCTCATGCTTTATGAGGCCAGGAAGTCTCTTCCTCAGCTAATGGTGGCCCTGGCTGAGCCTTGACATCACAAAGCCCCATCCTGACACCTCTAGCAGAGGATGGGGAGCAATTCAGATGTTTTGGTGGGAGAAATGAGGCATTTATAATTCCCCTAAAGAGGCCTCTACACTCATCTGTCATTCTCATCTCTCTATATCAAGTCCGATGGGTCACATGGCAGGGAGTGTGTGTCTCCTCCAAACCTTGTCTATTATATCTATTTGTGACTGTAAAAGTGTAAGGGAAGTAAAAAAATAAAAAAAAAAATCTGCAGACAGCTTAAGCAGTCCCAGTTAACGTAGGTTTATTTTCTTTGTTCCATAGTTTCAAAATAACTGACAATTAAGAATGAATTTCAGTTAAAACCTATGTTTCAAATTAAGCAAGATATTTTATGTTCGAATATAAGATGTTTTTGTTCTTTTCAAGCTAAAAAGTATTTGTACATTGCAGTGAATACTTTATTTTACTGATTTAGACGTAAATAAAACACATTGCGAATCTGTATCTTGATAATTTTTGTGGTATCACTGTGTGTTTAGAATCGACTGTTTGAATGTGGGGTGTGTATTAGTACATTCCCGAGGGGACTGCAGGCTTCAGAGAAAGTATTCTCAAGGCCTTGTAAACCATGCAGTATTCTCTGTGGAATGGAGTGATGGTAAACATGGCAGCCTGTATTGGTGACAATTGTTTAACAGGGTCTTCACTTAATGAACTCTGTCATAGAAGAAAATAAAATTTTAAAGAAAACTAGTAAAGCTGTGGCCATATATATATACATATATAAAGATACACACATATGTTTGTGCATTTGTATATATATACACACATATGTGTGTGCATTTGTATATATGTACACAGAAACTTTGTACCTTGTGAATAATATATACAATCTTTTTTTTATTTTTATTTTTATTTTATTTTACTTTACAATACTGTATTGCTTTTGCCATACATTGATGAGAATCTGCCACAGGTGTACATGAGTTGCCAATCCTGAACACCCCTCCCACCTCCCACCACATATCATCTCTCTGGATCATCCCCGTGCACCAGCCCCAAGGATCCTGTATCCTGCATAGATCATAGACTGGCGATTTGCTTCTTACATGATAGTATACATGTTTCAATTCCATTCTCCCACATCATCCCACCCTCTCCCTCTCTCTCAGAGTCCGAAAGTCCACTCTACACTTTTGCTGTCTTGCATACAGGGTCATCATTACCATCTTTCTAAATTCCATATATATGGGTTGAAGTGAATTGAAGTCACTCACTCGTGTCTGACCCTCAGCGACCTCATGGATTGCAGCCTTCCAGGCTCCTTCATCCATGGGATTTTCCAGGAAAGAGTGCTGGAGTGGATTGCCATTTCCTACTCCAGGGGATCTTCTTGACCCAGGAATTGAACCTAGGTCTCCTGCACTGCAGGCAGACACTTTACCGTCTGAGCCACCAGGGAAGGTGGCTTACCTCACTCTGTATAATCGGCTCCAGTTTCATCCATCTCACCAGAACTGAGTCAAATATATTCTTTTTAATTGCTGAGTAATACTCCATTGTGTATATGTACCACAACCTTTTTATCCATTCATCTGCTGATGGACATCTAGGTTGTTTCCATGTCCTGGCTATTATAAACAGTGCTGCAATGAACATCAGGGTACATGTGTCTCTTTCAGTTCTGGTTTCCTTGGTGTTTATGTCCAGCAGTGGGATTGCTGGGCCATAAGGCAGTTCTATTTGCATTTATTTTAAGGAATCTCCACACTGTTCTCCATAATGGCTGTGCTATTTTGCATTCCCACCAACAGTGTAAGAGGGATCGCTTTTCTCCACCCTCTCCAGCATTTATTGCTTGTAGACTTTTTGATCGAAGCCAGTCTGACTGGTGTGAAATGGTACCTCACTGTGATATTGATTTGCATTTCTCGGACAATGAGTGATGTTGAGCATCTTTTCATGTGTTTGTTAGCCATCCGTATGTCTTCTTTGGAGAAATGTCTATTTAGTTCTTTGGCCAATTTTTTGATTGGGTCATTTATTTTTTCTGGAATTGAGGTCTATAAGTTGCTTGTATATTTTTGAGATTAGTTGTCAGTTCCTTCATTTGCTATTATCTTCTCCCATTCAGAAACCTATCTTTTCACCTTGCTTGTAGTTTCCTTTGTTGTTCAGAGCTTTTAATTTTAATTAGATCCCATTTGTTTATTTTTGTTTTTATTTCCAGTATTCTGGGAGGTAGATCATAGAGGATCCTACTGTGATTTATATTGGAGAGTGTTTTGCCTATGTTCTCCTCTAGGAGTTTTATAGTTTCTGGTCTTATGTTTAGATCTTTAATCCATTTTGAGTTTATTTTTGTGCGTAGTGTTAGAAAGTGATCTAGTTTCATTTTTTTACAAGTGGTTGACCAGTTCTCCCAGCACCACTTGTTAGATTGTCTTTACTCCATTGTATATTTTTGCCTCCTTTGTCGAAGATAAGTTGTCCATAGGTGTGTGGATTTAACTCTGAGCTTTCTATTTTGTTCCATTGATCCACATTTCTGTCTTTGTGCCAGTGCCATACTGTCTTGGTGACTGTGGCTTTGTAGTAGAGCCTGAAGTCAGGCATGGTGATTCCTCCAGTTTCATTCTTCTTTCTTCAGATTGCTTTGGCTATTAGAAGCTTTTTGTATTTCCATAAAAACTGTGAAATTATTTGTTCCAGTTCTGTGAAAAATACTGCTGGTAGTTTGATATGGATTGCATTGAATCTGTAGATTGACTTGGGTAGTATACTCATTTTCATTATGTTGATTCTTCTGATCCATGAACATGGTATATTTCTCCATCTATTAGTATCTACTTAGATTTCTTTCATCAGTGTTTTATAGTTTTGCATATATAGGTATTTAGTTTCTTTATGTAGATATATTCCGAAGTATTTTATTTTTTTGTTGCAATGGTGAATGGAATTGTTTCTTTAATTTCCTTTTCTACTTTCTCACTATTAATGTATAGGAATGAAAGGGATTTCTGTGTGTTGATTTTGTATCCTGCAACTTTACTATATTCATTGATTAGCTCTAATAATTGTCTGGTGGAGTCTTTAGGGTTTTCTATGTACAGGATCATGTCATCTGCAAAGAGTGAGAGTTTTACTTTTTCTTTTCCAATTTGGTTTATTTTCTTTGTTCCATACTTTCAAAACAAGTGACAATGAAGAATGAATTTCATTTAAAACCTATTTTTCATATACAGAAAGATATTTTACATTCAAATATAAGATGATTTTGTTCTTTTCAAGCTAAAAAAGTGTATACCTTGCATTGAATGCTTTGTTTCACTGATTTAGACATAAATAAAATCACATTGTGTGTCTTTGCATTGACCATCTTCGTGGCATCACTGTGCATTTAGAATCAACTGTTTGAATGTGTGGACTGTGAAGATTTTGGGTCACATACTATTCATGCCTGGCTTGAAGGATTTTGAGAATTACCTTGCTAGCATGTGAAATGAGTACAGTTTTGCAGTAGTCTGAACATTGTCTGGCATTGCCCTTCTTTGGAATTGAAATGAAAACTGACCTTTTCCAGTCCTGTGGCCACTGCCAAGTTTTCCAAAGTGGCTGGCATATTGAGTGCAGCACTTTAACAGTACCACCGTTTAGGATTTGAAAGAGCTCCATTGGAATTTAATCATCTCCACTAATTTTTCTCATACTGCTGCTTCCTAAGGCCCTCGTATCTGCACTCCAGGATGTCTGGCTCTAGGTGAGTGATCACACCATCATGGTTATCCAGGTTATAAAAGATATATTTTAACAGTTCTTCTGTGTATTCTTGCTGCCTTCTGCTTTAGTTAGGCCCATAATATTTCTGTCCTTTATCATGCCTGTCTTTGCATGAAATGTTCCCTTGGCATTTCTCATTTTCTTGAAGACATCTCTAGTCTTTCCCATTGTATTGTTTTCCTCTGTTTCTTTGCTTTATTCAAATCCCTTGTGAGTATACATTGGAAGTGACAAATAGATTAAAGGATTAGATCTGGCACACAGAGTACCAGAAGACCGATGGATGGAGGCTCCTAACATTGCACAGGAGGCAGTGATCAAAACCATCTGCAAGAAAAATAAATGTAAAAAGGCAAAGTGTTGTCTGAGGAGGCCTTACAAATAGATGAGAAGAGAAGAGAAAGGCAAAGGAGACACAGAAAGATATAGTCACATGAATGCAGAGTCCCAAAGACTGGCAAGGAGAGATAAGAAGGCCTTCTTAAGTGAGCCACCAGGGACGCGTCTTATCTAATAAAAGGGATTTCTCAATGGGATCGCTATGTGCTCAGTCCCCTAGTATAGACACTATGTCATAGTGCCTCCTCCCCTCCCTAGCTGGGGGTCACCATCTGATAGCCTCAGTGCCCAGGAGGAGGGGGCACCCCAGCCTCTCCCATGGGGAAGCCACAGGCCCAAGTATCAGATGTGTCTTCCTGGGGTTGTGATTGTACAAATCATGCACTCACCTTTAATCATCACCTCACACCTTGCATTCGCCCGAGAAACACACAGAGGACCAAGGAGACCATGGAAACTGCCGCCAGGCTCCACATTGGCAGTCACCCACATTCAGTGGACACACGGATCGATGACGAGCCCCACAAGATAGGGCTAAGAATAGCATCTGCAATGCCCAGCTCCTCAACGTGCCAACCAGCACCCATAGGCGGCTTCCAGTTCAGCCCAGTGATGTCACATGATGCGAATAAGGAGCAGCCTCTGCAATGCCCAGCTGCTCAGAGCACCCTTCTTCAGCCCTGAGGTGGCTTCTGATTCACGCCAGGAACGTCACAGGACGTGACTGAGACACAGCCTCCGCAAAGCCCAGCTCCACACTTGGGCCATTCATCAGCCCTGAAGCAGCTTCCTGTTCAGCCCAGTGATGAAACACCATGTGAGCTACGAACAGCCTCCACAAGGCCTAGCTCTTCAGAGCACCGTCAGTCAGCCCCAAGGCGGCTTCTGTTCAGGATGGTAATGTCACAGGACCTGACTGAGATGCAGCCTCTGCAATGCCCAGATCCATCCATGCACCATTCCTCAGCCCTGAAGCAGCTTCCAGTTCAACATGATGATGTCTCCAACATACCCGTGGGCCCAGATGAAGTCACCTGCGATGGTGTTTGCATAACCAGTGGATGACCCTGGTCACTGGCCCCATATTCATGTGCAAAGTTAGGGGAGCCCCCACTGGGTCAGCTTCTCCAGGGACCAGGCCAGGTGGACGCAGACAAAATCCAGGTTCTCTGTGAGGTTGATGCTGGCCACCAACAGCCTGCCTGGGACAAGAGAGGGGCTGCTGTTCATGGTGCTGGCTGTGGGGTCAGTTGCCCATGTGTGTGGTCACTACCCCATGGAGTCATGTGGCCAACCAAACCGTGTGATCACCAACTCACATGATCACCCATTCTCGGGGTCACTACCCCATGCAATGATCCTTCCACTGGCCACCAACTCCCCTGGGCACCCACCCATAGCATCACTAACCTGCGAGGTCATGTTCTCACCTGTCCACATGATAACCACTCACACCATCATCCACCAACACAGTCACCCACTCACCAGGTCAGCAACTCACATGGTAACCCACCCTGCAGTCAGCAACTCAAACGGATCACCCACCCACGTGGTCTTCAACCCTCATGGTCTCCCGTGTCCAGTAAACCTGGGGTCACCCACCTATGCAGTCACCCACCCATGGGCCCCCTAATCCATGGTGTCACGTGCCCATGCAGTCACCAAGCTGTGCCATCATCCACCCAGACTCTGGCCTCCGCAGAGGTCAGAGATTGAGATGTCCAACAGAGACTGAAGTTCAGACAGCAGGGGCTCACAGGGGTGTTGACTCATGAATTTCTCCTGTTACAGAGGCAGGCGGTCTGGACAGTGACCCCAAAGATGTCCATGTCCTGTCTACATCCTGACCCCCTGTGGTGGACACAGTATCGTCCCCAAGGATGTCCACACCCTGGTCACCATGTGGTGAACAGAATAACGACCCCTAATACATCCTGTTCCATTTCTGCACTTGAACCTAAAGCCAGCCCTATGCGCCAGGACATGTGTGTGACCAGGTGTCCCGGTTTGAAGGCAGCACTCCCCTTGGTGGCTGCAGCTCTTCATGTGCTCCAGGTAGTGGACAATGTCTCAGGGCTTCACGTGGTTCCCCCACCTATAAGAGATACTGGGCCACAGTTCTGCATGCTGACTCATGGATGTCTGGTCCTTGTATGATAGGATGATCTGCTGGCCCTGGGAACACAGCTGGTGCAGAGTTGGCACCTCCTGTGCAGAAAATCACCTGGGCACCCGTGAGACATGTGCATAGGGGCTACTGGGGTGCCTTGTGACACGTGTCAGTTATTGGGGGTGTCCGAGAAGCTACAGTGATGTGTGGATTCTTAAAGTGTCTATGAGCAGTGATGGGCTGGTTATTGGGATCTCTGTGAGAAGAGACAGTCATAGGTGGGTTATTGGCATGTTTGAATAGAGGCACTAGTATGTAGATTACTGGGATGTCTGAGTGGAGACAGTGTTGAGTAGATTACTTGGGTGTATTGAGCAGTAATGGGTCCATGATGGGGGTGTCTGAGTGGAAACAGAGGTGGGTAGGTTATAGGGGTTTCTGATAGGAAACAGCAGGTGGATTACTGGGACACTGTGATGCATGATTGATGGGTTTTGGAGGTGTCTGAATAGAGGCCGGGCTGGGTGGATTACAGAGGGTGCCTGGGACCAGTGATGGGCTGGTCATTGGGGTGTTTGAGTGGAGACTGTAGTTGGTGGATTACTGGAGTTCCATGAGCGTGTCACCTGGTGCCTGAATCAGCCTCATGCAGTGAATGGATAGTCTGATTACAGTGAGACCTAGTGATCCCACCGCCCCTGCTGCCAAGATCATGGACAGCCTGTGGCCCCTACTCACCACACAGGGACAAAGCATGTCTCCAAAGATGTTCTTGATGCAGCCCATCAGGTACTCGTGCAGGTCCTCCATCACACCCTCGAAGTTCCTGCATGCCAGGATAACCTCCTCCTGGGGGTGGTTCTCCAGCCACTCTGAAATCTCTGTGAGCATGTCCTGGGTGGGGGTGGAGAGAAGGGCCTTGTAGTGATAGATAGTGGATCCTGAGTGGGGAATTCCCCCTAGCACAGCCACACTACAGACAGGTTAGGGTGTCCTGACACATAAAGACAAAAAGCATGGTGCCTGCCCCCAAGGGACCCAGCCTCTCATAAGTGGCAGTGGGGAGCCGTGGCATTGCTCTGGTGTGTGTGTGTGTGTGTGTGTGTGTGTGTGTGTGTGTGTGTGTGTGTAGGTACAGGTGCACACACAGGTGTACATGTGTTCAGGGTCTGTGTGTGCATGGATATGCATGTGTGTGTGTGCACAGCAGCAGAGAGCAGTACTTATAATATTATGTGAAGACTGTACTCCAGGGAGCCTGCGAGACCTGCAGGGTACATGCACACTGAGGCCCAGGACAGAACCTCCAGACGCCAAGTGTCATTCGGTTCTGTGGTGGGGGCACTGGGGGCCGAGGCCAGACAGAGTGAGACATTAAGTGACTTGGCCAGCAGCTGAGAGAATAGACTGGACAGCCCAAAACTGGACACAGGGAAAGACATGTCAGAGACCTGGTATACCCAAATTCTGGGAGACACAACAGAAGCCAGGGGTGCAGGTGTGAGTTCAGAAACGCACGTTGTTCGGGAATTCTTAGTAACTGATGCCAGAAGTCAGACCTCTCATGCCTGGAGTGGACGTGTGTCCATCCCCTAAGAGGTCAGTAGTGTCTATCCCCTAAGAGGTCAGTAGTGTCTAACGAGAGTGGACTTGTGTTGTCCCCTTAGAGGTCAGCCTCTCCTGCCTGGAGTGACCATATGTCCATCTGAGTGGACATGTGCCCATCCCCTCAGAGGCCCTCCACCTACTGCCTGGACCAGACATGGGTGTCCCTGGCTTGCGGACCCCTCTGTCTGTACCCCTGCCCCCACCCCAACCTCCGTGAGGGCTGTCGTGTACACCATGTGGCCAGAGTGCAGGTTCCTCTCAGTGCCCTCCTCCATGTGCACCATCTGCAGGTGCCCATGTCAGCATCCATGTGCTTCTTGATGCTCAGCACCTACACAAACAGGTCAGTCATCTGTCCTGGGCACAGAGGGTGGCCCCACACTCAGTAGCTGGTCATGCACTGAGGGCGCCCAATTGAGGGCCACATCGGCCACTGTGAAATCAGCCATGTTGGTACTGCTGGGGTTGAGGCCCTGCTTCTGGGAACAGGGACTCCAGGGTCTCTGGTCATGTGGAGCATAGAGCCCGGGTGCAGACTTTTTTTTTTTTTTTTTGGGGGGGTGTTCCTGCAGATTCCAGCCTCACCCGCCTCTCAGTCAGTCCCTGGGTGGAAACTCGCTGTGGGTTCAACAGCCCATGCTCCATGACACCCAAGCTGGACCCTTGGACATGAGGACACACTAGACCCACAGAGGTCTGTGCCCACTCCCACAAACAGCACTAGGAAAGGTAAGAAGGAATCAAGGGAAGAGAATGAATGGAAGAAACATCTGAACACCACACAAATAAGACAAGAAAAAGCAAAAAATAACTTTAACATAAAATGAAAGTGAAAGTTGCTCAGTTGTTTCCAACTCATTTTGATCCAGTGGACTATAGTCCACCAGACACCTCTGTCCATGCAATTATCCAGGCAAGATTACTGGAGTGGGTTGCCTTTCTCTTCTCCACATCTTCCCAACCCAGGATCGAACCCACATCACCCTCATTGCAAGGAGATTCCTTACCAACTGAGCCACCAGGGAAGCCCTGATATAAATTCGTAGCAGAAAATGTAATGTGTCCTCTACAAGGAGTCATAATGGAAAAAGAAAAAATACATAAGGATAAAAATGGGGAAGAAAATAATAAATTCTCTCTATCCAAAATAAAAGAAAAAGCAAAAACTAATATTAACATAAACTAGTAGCAGAAAATGGTACTGTGTTCTCTACACAGTCATAATGGAAAAAGAAAAAGATATAAGGATAATAATTGGGAAAGGAAGTCACAGCTCCCCCAATCCAAATTACAAGAAAAAACAAAGACTCATATTAATATTGTCAGCTATTGTCAGGCACTTGCCATCCACCTCTACAAGGATTAAATGAAACGCTCTTGCAGAAGCTGATCTTAAACACCCCTTGAAAGACCACCACCTGTGCCCCCTACCCTGCACACACCAAGGTATCTTTGGCAGCCATACCACTTGAGACCAATGTACAGAGGTCCTCCAAAATGGAGAGGACCCCACCATGGAGAGACAAAGAACAGAGGGACCCAACATCAAGGGACCATTGAAGCAGAGGGACTCCAGTCCTGCAGGACTCCCAGGCTCTTGTGGAACCCCTCCTGCTCGCTCCCTCCTCTGGTGTGAGCTCTTAAGTCCAGGCTGTAGGCACCTGATGCAAGCAGGCATACAGTTTGTCCACATTCCAGCCCTGCTCTCTGCCAATCAGATTCCCTGCGGAGGATCCCATCAACTGGAGACCTCCCAGGAGAAACCAATTAACACAGGGTAAGAGCTGTGTTTGATAGCTCTTGTCCTCTTGGGAGCACCAGCCTGAGAGCAGAAAAACCAGGGTTATGAGTACCCCTCAAGTACAGGTATAGGAAGGCAGGGGTCATCTGTATCCTTCAGGTGATCGCTTGCTTCTGCGGGCACCTGGGCCCAGGTGAGTTTTCTACCCCATTCCTGTATCCACCCCCTGCCTAACATCTGTGCCAGTGACAAGACCACGATCAATTAGGTGCCCCCTCCAACCAGACAGGTCCCCCACCATTAACTCCTCCACATCCTCCACAATGAATGCCTCCCACCCTGGCCTCTCTCCATCCCATAAAACCCCCGGTGCACCCTGGAGAAGCACTACAGTGGAGGGGTGTGTGTGCAGGCGTGTGTTCTGTCGCTTCAGTCATCTCGACTGTCTGTGACCCCATGGACTCTAGCCTGCCAGGCTCCTCTGTACATGGGATTTCCCATGTGAGAATACTACAGTGGGGTGCCATTTTCTCCTCCGTGGGATCTTCCCAATCCAGGGGTCAAACCTAGTCCCATGCATTGCAGGCTGATTATTTACTATCTGAGCCACCAAAGAAGTCTCCCTGGAGGTGGTGCCAGGGTGCAAACGTAAACCCACCTCAGAGGACATAGGAACTCAGCTATTGCTTATCTGGGACAAGGAAGGAGCTCTGGAGTCAGCTCAGCTGCACAAAGGGTGGGACCCAGCCTCCCCCTTCCCCTCCCAGCTCCTCCAGCCTCTGTGACTTCAGAGAGTGATGCTGTTAGTCCATGGGTCCCCATTCCGGCTTCAGGCTGGTTCCACAGTAGAGCTGTGTCCTTTCCTACCTTTCTGAGAGGCTCTCTGGGTGGGGAAGATCTCCTGGAGGAGGGCATGGCAACCCACTCCAGTATTCTTACCTGCAGAATCCCATGGACAGAGAAGCCTTGTGGACTACAGTTAATGGGGCCACAATGAGTCAGAGGTGACTGAGCAAATAAAAAACTATTCTGCTTTACAGCAGGTTTGTTCTCAACCCCGTTTCCCAAGAGTGATAAGGACACCACCCCCTGTGGTTGACACTAGCGGCTGGAGCTGGGTCCAGGGCCTGGGCGTGCCCACAGACTCTCACCTGTGTGGTGAACCACTTGAGCACCACAGGCAGGGTGACACATGGCAGCACTTTTCCCAGAAGCTGCAGCAGCCTCAACTCCTTGTGAGAGATGGGTGACTTCTTTTTCAGGCAGTAGGTCATTATGTCGTGGCTCCCTGCAGGCAAATGATGCGGGGGACATCACCCCTGAGCCTCTCCTCTGTGCCCCCAAGCCACCCTAAAGATGCACAGCTATAGCACCATGGGGTATGGGAGAGTCCCGAAAGTCATATCCACTGAGTCCCAGGAACTGAATCTTGTCTTGAAATAGGGTCTCTACTGATGTGAGAAACGGAAAGTCAATTTATTTAAGGAATCCCATTTTTGGACAGGAATGGCTTGAGATGGCTTTTGATTTTATGCATTGTTGTTTCCCAGATGGTGCTCGTGGCAAACAGCCCGCTTGCCAAAGCAGGAGGCATATAAGATGCAGGGGTGATCACTGGGTTGGAAAGATTCCCCTGGAAGGGAATGACAACCTACTCCATTATTCTTACCTGGAGAATCCAATGGACAGAGAAGCCTGGTGGGTACAGTCCATGGGGCTGAAAAGAGTAAGACACACCTGAGCACAGACAGACCCTCTCTAGTTACAAGTACTTTGAAGTTATTTATAGTATTTTCAGGCTCTTTTGACACCAATGTTGTGGTCATTTATGTATGGTTTCATTTATTCTTTTCCCTTTTAAATTTGTGTGATCTGTTTCAGAGACAGTGTGGAGAGGTTCACACTTTAGCAGTCACCTGAGGACAATCCAGAAATCCTTTCCTTCTGTCTCTGAATATAGTTTTTGACTAGCTTTCTTTCTTTCTCTCTCTCTCTCTCTCTCTTTTTTTGTTTGTTTTCTTATTTATCCTCAGGTTCAAGGGATGGAAAGAAGGATTTTCAAGTTCAAAATATAATTTAATTTGGTGATGTTATGGAATAGTGGATGGATGAGTGGATAGAAAAGTGAATGGATGAATGAATGAGTGGGAGGATGGATCAATCAATGGATGGGTGGATGATGGACTGATCAGTGGATGGGTGGATGAATGGGTGGGTGGATGGGTGGTTAGATGGATGGTTGGGTGTATGGATAGGTGAGTGTGTGGATGGACAGATAGATAAGTGGATGGGTGGGTGTGTGGGTGGATGTATGGATGGGTGGGTCAGCAGCATGTGGTCCATGCACACAGTGGTTTATGAGTCCCCACGAAAAGGAGTGAAGTTCTGACATAGACTACATCGTTGTGGACCTTGAACACATGATGGTCAGTGAGAGAAGTATACACAGAAGGACACATTTTACATGTTCATTCATATGTCCAGAACAGGCCAATTTACAAAGACAGAAGCAGATGAGTGGTGCCTGGGCTTGGGGGAGAGGCATCATGAGTTATTTTGTAAGGGGTAGAGGAAGGAGAGCAGCCAAGGACTCCTCCATGGATGGAGAAGGTTGAAGGCCTGGAAGCCTCCTCCTTGTGGGGCCCCCACAGCCTTCCCCACTGGGAACACTCGGAAGAGCTGAGAGACTGCTTCCATGGTTCCCTTTCTACTTCACACCCTCAAGTGAAGAGCTGTGCATGGACCCTTTCCCCTGGGGTGGCGGGTGGGGTGGGATGGCCGACATAGAATCCCACAGCTGTCGAGAAGGTGCAAAAGAGTCTATTGCTGCCTTCCATAGAAAACAGCACTTCCTGTTTGTCCAACTGTCTATTTGGACTCCCAGCGGGCAGTGCCCAGGGTCAGAGCCAGGGCAGGGCCCAGTGTGTGCACAGACAGAGGGGTGCTGGTGAAGAATGGGGCACGTTTGCACCTTGAGGAGGTGAGCGGAGTTCTGTCTGGCAGGGGCCCTCCCCTCCCAGCCCACGGTGTCTGGTGGCCACGCCTCTGATGGCCTGAGCACAACAGTGTCACTCTGGAAGTGCCTGCCTGCCTGGTCACAACCGGGCATCCTCAAGTCCAGATGCCCGCACATAGCTGAGCTTTGCAGCACGTTTTGCAACCAAACTGGATCGAATCAGAGGTTCCTCATTTTAATTAGATTGTTGTGGCACCACTTATCAGGTTGATTTGGAGGTGGATGGCCCCCTTAAACTTCGGGCCATCCAGGCTCAAGTGCAGAAGGTGCTGCAAAAACTCTAGTGGAAAACATGGGTGGAAAGCTGAGGTGTCCCCAGGAGTAGGACAGAGTGGCTGAGGAACCACAACTCCGACCCCCAAGGGGGGCTGGCATGTGTCCTGAAGGCAGGCTTGCGTGAGTTCTATTACCTTGCTGGTTGAATGGGATAAAGTGGACAGACAAGGAAAGGTGCTGGTGTGTGTATGCATGTATGTGCAGGATGTGTGCATATGTGTTTGGTGTGTGTGTGTGCATATGTGTTTGTTGTGTGTATGTGCATATGTGTGTGTTCCATGTGCATGTATGTATGTGTGTGTTCAATGTGCTTGTGATTTCCTGCATGTGTTCATATCTGGCTCTGAGGCTTCCCACACTCGGGCCCCTCTCGCATCTGCATCCCCACAGAGCCAAGCCTGTGGGGCCTCACCTGGGATGGAGAGGTGGTGCAGGGCCATGTCCCAGAGCTGAGAACTCAGTGCCAACCTCCAATCCAATTTCACCTTTGTGACACAGAAAGGAGCAGGGTGAGCTCACCTGCCAGACCATCAGAGACCAAGCAAGGGTGATCTGGGGAAGGAAATGGGGCTTTGCATAATTAAAACAGGACATGCAGAAGAACCAGTGCTGGTGGTGCAGAGGTGTGGCTCTGAGAAACTGTACCTGTGGACTTCTCTCCAAGAGAAAGGAGGGTGGGGTGGTGGAGAGAGGAGAAGTCATCTAGAGACAGAGAAACTGAAACACAGAGAGAAATGGAAAGAGACATGAAGAGAGACAGACAAAAGTATTTAGAGAGGAGAGAGAGACACAGGAGGTGAAGTGAGGGATTGAGGGGGAGCAAGTAAGAGGGGAGACAGGGACCAACAGACAAACCCCAGCAGCTGAAGTCTGTTTTCCCTTAGACTAGAGCTTGCTACCCCCTCCAGAGGACCCCCCTTCCTCACCCTGTGCACCAGCCCCCTTCTCTTGGGGCTGAGGGGTGCCCAGTTGAGCCTGTGTGCTCCAGGTATGGGGACTTCCATCCTAGGGCCGATGGAGCCCAGGCACAAGGTCACACGCCCTTCACTCCCCAGAGGTGATCTCTCCATCTGGTGGGTGTTGCTGCAGTAAAAGTGACTGGACAGGCTCCCAGGATGAAGCACTCACCTGAGCAGCTAAGAAGTTGGGAATGCCTCAAGTCAGGGTCTGAGTGTCCCCTCTCTCGTGTTATGGGTGGGTGTCCTGGTGGTCTGCATGCCATCAGGATTCCTTTCTTGGCAAACATATGCCTGGATCTTTATTTTTGTGTTTACTGCTCTCCATGGACAGGGGTTGTTATTCTTAAGATCTATAGTAATAGTATAGTAATAGTAACAGTAATAGTTCTATACTCTATAGTAATAGTTCCCTTGTGTTGTCATAGCCTCCCCCCCCACAGTAATACTCCATTTCTATTGTCATACTCTCCCCTGTATAGTAATAGTCCTCCTTCTATAGTAACAGCCCCCTCTAATATCATAGTTGGAGAAAGACATGGCAACCCACTCCAGTATTCTTAGCTGGAGAATCCCATGGACAGAGGGGCTTAGCCAGCTCCATGGTGTCAGTCCATGGAGTCACAAAGAGTTGGACACGACTCTTTGTGTCCAACGCTAGTGTCATATTGTATAGAGTAATAGCCCTCTATTCTCAAAACCTCACTTTTACAGTAACTGTGCTCCTCTACTATCCTAGTCACCACTCTGCAATAAAACTCCCCCTTTATTGTGTTACTCCTCTTCTATTGTCATAGCCCCCCCTACCACAGTAATGGCTCCTCTTCTACTGTATCACCTCCAGGCAAGAATACTGGAGTGAGTTGCCATTGACTACTCCAGGGGATATTCCCAACCCAGGGATTGAACCCGGGTCTCCCGCAGTGTAGGCAGGCACCTTTAGTTACTGAGTCACCAGGGAAGGCAAGATTAATAGAGTGATAGTTCTCCTTTATGGTCATAGCCCTTCACCCCATACACTAATAGTCTTGTCTCTATTGTCATACTGCACTTTCTATTGTAATAGTACCCCCTCTGCAGTAAAATATCTCCTCTACTGAAATACCCCCCAATGCCATAGTCCTACTATATAGTGACAGTTACCTCCTCTATTGTCAAAGTTTCCCTTCTACAGTAGAACTGTCATAGTCCTCTCTCTGCAATAATAGTCCACCATGATTGCAGTAGTGCCCTTAAATTATAATAGTCTGACTCTAATATCCCCCTTCTAGAGTAAAAGTCCTACATTGCTATAATCTCACTCTACAGTAATCGTCCCTCTCTGCTGTCATAGTCCACTTCGTATTATAACGTCTGTCTCTGTGGTAATAGTCTCTCATCTAATAATCTCCCTCTGTTGTCAGTATTCCCCTACCACAGTCAAACTCCCCCTTCTACTAACAGTGCTGCCTCTATTGTCATAATTTTCCCTCTATGCTAATAGTCCCCTTATGCTGTCCCCACTCTATATTAATAGTCCATTTTCTGTCTTAGTAGTCCCCTTTCTATAGTAATAGTCTTCCTCAATTTCAGTAGTCCCTTTCTATTGTAACAGCCCCTGTCTGCAGTAATAGACCCTCATTCATTATAATAGTCTCCCCTAAGGTAATACTCCTCTCCTATTATAATAGTCTCTCTCTCTTTGTCTCCCCTCTGTTCAGTAATAGTCCCCCCTACAATGACAGACCACCCTCTGTTGTAATAGTCTCACATATAGCTTAATAGTCCTCTCTCAACAGTGAAAATCCTCCTCTATTGTCATAGCCTCCCTCTATGGTAAGAGTCCTCCCTCCATAAATGGTTCTGCCTCTTCTGTAATACAGCAAAGCAGAGACATAACTTTGTCAACAAAAATCTGTCTAGTGAAGGCTGTGGTTTTGCAAGTCGTCATGCATGGATGTGAGAGTTGCACTATAAAGAAAGCTGAGTGCTGAGGAATTGAGGATTTTGAACTGTGGTGTTGGCTAGGACTCTTGAAGGTCCCTTGGGCTGCAAGGAGATCCAACTAGTCCATCCTAAAGGAGATCAGTTGTGGGTATTCATTTTAAGGACTGATGCTAAAACTGAAACTCCAATACTTTGGCCACCTCATGTGAAGAGCTGACTCACTGGAAAAGACCCTGATGTGGGGAAAGATTAAGGGCAGGAGGAGAAGGGGACGACAGAGGATGAGATGGTTGGATGGCATCACCGACTAAATGAACATGGGTTTCAGTGGACTATGGGAGTTGCTGATGGACAGGGAGGTCTGGTGTGCTATGGTTCGTGGGGTTGCAGAGTCGGACATGACTGAGCAACTGAACAGAACTGAACTTCTATAATAATGCCCCTCTCCAGAATGATCCCCCTTTATTGTAATAGTTCCCTGTATTATAATAGTTGTCTGTATTGCCATAGCCCCTCCTCTGCATAACAGCCCCCATGGTATCAGATTCCCCCTATTATAAATTTTCCCCTCCACAGTAACAGTCTCCTGATACATAAGGGTCCTTCTTTATTATGTGCCTTTTTTTCCCCTAGGCGGTCCCAGCACTCCAGATCCTCCTGTGCACAAACACACACACACATTCATATGATGATGGGAAAGATTGAGGTCAGAAAGGCAGGCGGGTGTGACAGAGGATGAGATGCTTAGATTGCATCACCGAATCCATGCACATGAGTTTGAGTAAACTCCAGGAGTCATTGATAGACAGGGAGGCCTGGACTGCTGCAGTCCATGGGGTCGTGAAGAGTCAGATACGACTGAGTGACTGAACTGAACTGAACACAGCTTTTAGAGTTGCTGTCACAAAAAATGGCCACAAGGTGTAATCATTGTTTTGCTTCACACTCCACTTCTAGATATTTTTAAATTAATTAATTTATTTTAATTGGAGGCTGATTACATTACAATATTGTAGTGGTTTTTACCATACATTAACATGAATAAATCATGGTGTACATGTGTTCCTTTTCCTGAAGGCCCTTCCTACCTCCCTCCCCATCCCATCCTTCAGGCACATCCAGTACACCAGCCCTGAGCACCCTGTCTCATGCATCAAACCTGGACTGGCGATCTGTTTCACATATGGTAATATGCATGTGTCAATGCTTTCCTCTCAGATCATCCCACCCTTGCCTCCTCTCACTGATTCCAAAAGTCAGTTCCTTTCATCTGTATCTCTTACTGGTTCACATACAGGGTCATCGTTACCATCTTTCTAAATTCCATATATATGTATTAATATGCTGTATTGTTGTTTTTCTCTCTGATTTATTTCACTCTGTAGAATAGGCTCCAGTTTCATTAGAACTGATTCAAATGCATTCTTTTTACTGGCTGAGTAATATTCCGTTGTGCATATGTACCAGGATTTCTCATCCATTCATCTGCTGACGGACATCTCAATTGCTTCCTTGTCCTGGCGATTGTAAGCAGTGCTGCAATGAACATTAGGGTACTCATGTCTCTTTCAGTTCTGATTTCCTCAGTGTGTATCCCCAGCAGTGGCATTGCTGGGTCATATGACAGCTGTATTTAGAGTTTTGGAAGGAATCTCCACATAGCATAGTGGCTATGCTAGCTTGCATTCTCATCAACCGTGTAAGAGAGTTCCCTTTTCTCCATACCCTCTCCACTATTTATTGCTTGTAAACTTCTTGATAGCAGTCATCGTGACTGGCGTGAGATGGTACCTCACTGCGGTTTCTATTGCATTTCTCTGATAATGAGTGATGTTGAGCATCTTTTCATGTGTTTGCTTGCCATCTGTATGTCTTCTTTGAAGAAACGTCTGGTTAGATCTTTGGCCAATTTTTTGATTGGGTTATTTATTTTTCTGGAATTGAGCTGTAGGAGCTGCTAGTATATTTTTGAGATTAATTCTTTGTCAGTTGCTTCATTTGTTATTATTTTCTCCCATTCTGAAGGCTGTCTTTCCACCTTGCTTATAGTTGACTTCGTTGTGCAAAAGATTTTAAGTTTAATTAGGTCCCATTTGTTTATTTTGGCTTTTATTTTTATGACTCTGGGGAGTGGACAATAGAGGATCCTGCTGTAAATTTCTTTTTCTGTGCATTCATTGTTGTTTTATTTTGAAGTAGGGTTGATATCTGATACTGTTTGTTTCAGGTGTATAGGACCTGGATTCAGAGATACACAGGCATTTATCAATTCTTTTTTGGGTTCATTTTCCCCAAAAGCGGAGAATGGAGACAGAGAAGTACACTGTCTCCAGTTGGCTACACTTTGCTATTCAAAACTCTTTTTCCTGATTATCTGTCTGGTGTATGTTAATACCTGTTTATTCCTTGCAAACTTTTCACTTATCCCATATATCTAACATTTTTAAAAATAATTATAAGTTGGTTTTGTAAGTTTCTGAGTCTGTTTCTACTGTGTAATAGCCTACATTTGCATTAATTTCAAGAAGATACCTGTCAGTGATACCTTCTGTAATTTGTCTTTCTCTATCAGCCTTCTTGAGTATGGTATTCACTCTATGCATCCATGCTGTTGTCACTGGCATTATTTCATTGTGATTCAGGTCTGGATAGCATTCCAATGCAGAGGTGCACCACTCTGACTTCATTTTCCTTTCAATGAATACCTTCGTTGAATTTGTTGCTTAGAAGGCTTCCCTGGTTGCCCAGCCAGTAGAGAATCCATCTGCCAATTCATGAGACGTGGGTTCAGTCCCTGGGTGAGGAAGATCCCCTGAGAAGAGCATGGCAACCCACTCCACTATTCTTGCCTGGAGAATCCCATGGACAGAGCATGGCGGGCTACAGTCCATGGAGTCACAAAGTGTTGGACATGACTGAAGCGACTGAGAATACATGCAAAGGAAAAAGAAAGAGAAATGAATATTTTATTCTTTATCTTTTTTGAGAAAAAAGGAGATCAAGAACACAGTGAGCAGGCCTGGACATTCTCTTTTCTTTTTTTTTCTTTTTTCTTTTAGTTTAACTGCTCATAACTCTGAATGTCTGTAATTAAGTTTGCTTTTCTGCCCCCTAACTCTGCAGGAACTACCAGTAACATTTTTTTCCTTGGACTCTAGGCTAAATGCATCACCCATCTGGAGGTTACCCTTACAACACGCTTCTGCTTGTACTTACATATCAGAAAGAAGGTCGCTGAGCCACCCCAACTGACAGAGTCAGTTACTGGGTTGTTGACTTCATTCTAAGACTGTCTTAGAAAAATTGCACGAGGAAGATAACTAGATCTTACCCACTTTGTTCCTCATCCCTGGCACCTGGCTGTGAGTCCTTCCCTTATATAAGCCCCTAGACTCTTCATAGGTGGGAGGATATTCAGTCCTTGAGGCATGACCCTACTGTGTTCCCCTCTCTGCTGGATTGAGAATAAAAGCCACATTCGTATCTCCTTCAAACTCTGTCTCTGTGTTTTTTATTTCACTTCACTGGGCAGAGAAAGCCAAGATTTTGGCCATCAACAATTCTAGTTCTTTGCCATTGCCAATTGAGCTGCCCAGAAAGTAAGGTGCATGGGTCACTGTGAATTCTGATTTTCTCTGGGTCTGAGCCCAGACATGGGATTGTTAGGCCATGTGGTTTCTGAGTGTTTGATTGAAAAAGTAGCTCTTTGCTGGTTTTGATAGTTCCTGCACCCATTTACATGCCCACTGAGAGTGTAGGAGAATCCCCTTTGGCTTCAATGCTCTTCAGCCTCTATTCTCTGTAAATTTTTAGGCAGTGGCCACTCTGACCTGTGGGAGGGAATTTTTCATGGGAGTTTTGATTTGCATAGATTTAATACATAGTGGTGAGCTGCAATCCATGGGATTGCAAAGAGTAAGAAACAACTGTGCAACTGAACTGAATATATAGTGAGCTGGAGGAACTTTTCATGTTTTCTATACTGTATAGAGTGACTACAATTTACCTCTTGACATTATTTTCTTGAAAGGTGGCCCTGTTTTCAATTCCTGTCTGATGATCTATGCTGGGATATGACTGGAAGGGAGGGGTCATTTACAGTCCCACAGGCCTTGTGAATATGAAGAGCCATGCAGCATTAGGTTTAAAGTTGTCTTTCTGGAAGACGGTTCTAAGGAAACAGCATTGCTTCCTGCCCCACTCTGGTCCTCAGTCACTGAGGTTCATGGAAATCTCTGTTCATTGATTGTCAGCTAGAGTGGAATGTGCTAATGCTTGAGTCTCTTTTCTCCTTCCTCCTTACCTAGGGTCCCCAGGACACTTCCCAGTTTGTGGACACCACTCTGCAGAGGGTGCTGTCATCTGTAGGTGGTGTGACCCTAAGGACGAAGGCTGGAGGACGGAACCCAGCCTAGGGGACCTAGAGTTTCCAGGGGACCTTGCAAACCTGTTCCAGCCTGAAGGCTCCACCAATTCTTGGCTGATGTAAGTTTGTTTTTTTGCAGGTGGTCCCACCTGCATCTGGAGGTTGGATGCTCATGCAGAGGGAAGGAGGCACCACAGGTCCATTGTGGGTCACATCTCCTGCCACATGCTCCCAGCTCCATGTGCACTGAAACCCTCCAGGCTTGGGACCAAAACCAGCTCAGGCTCCAGGGATGTGACAACATCCTTGTCACCATGGCTTGAGGAAAGTAGAGTCAGCCTTTCTGATTCCTTTTTTGTGCTTTTATTCCCTAATTTAAATTGGCATAAGTAGTTGAATGAGAAGGTTGTGGGTGTTTTTTTTTTCTTTCTATTTGGATCAACAGCAATTTAAATCACTTGTTCATGGATGTGTATATCTTTTCTTCCAGGTTATTTTCTGATATAGGTTGTTACAGTGTTGAATAGGATTCCTGTTTACACAGTGATTCCTGTTGGATTGCTATTTTTTTTAAATAATATTAACCTCCCTATGCCAGGCCGGCACAGTAGTGCGAATGGCTGCGAGGGCTGGGCCGGTGCACTATGTGCAGATGGCTGTGAGAGCTGGGCCAGTGCACTAAGTGTGGCTGAGAGGAGCTAATGCACGTCCAAGGTCAGGGCAGCAGCCTAGAGTGCCAGGCTGTGATGGTGCAGGAAGGGCCAAGAGGAGCTGCCACACGTACAAGGTCAGTGGCAACCGGGAGGAGGCACCCCGTGTCCAAGGTCAGGGGCCACGGCTGGGAGGAGATACCCTGCGTCTGAGGTCAGTGGCGGCAGGGAGGAGACACCCTGTGTCCGAGGTCAGGACGGCAGCTGGGTAGAGCTACCCGACATCCAAGGCCAGGCATGGCTGGGGGGAGACACCCCACGTCCGTGTCCGAGTTCAGGGGCGGGCGGGGGAGACACCCTGCGTCCAAGGTCAGGGGCGGCCAGAAGAAGCCACCTAGTGCTCAAGGCCAGGGGCAGTGATGTTGAGGAGACACTGTGAGCCCAAGTCCAGGAGAGCAGCTGGGAGAAGTCACCTCACACCTGAGGCCAGGGGCAGTAATCCTGAGGAGCCATCCTGAGCTCGAACCTGAGGCCAGGGGTGGCAGCTGCAAGGAGCCACCCATGCCCGAGGCCAGCGCTGGCGGCTGGGAGGATCAACCTGAGGAGCGGTGGCTGCACAGGAGAAGGAGGGCCTAGAGGAGCTATTCCACATTGAAGGTCAGGAAGGTGGTCATAAGGCGATACCCATCATTCAAGGTAAGAAACAGCAGCTGTGCTTTGCTGGAGCAGCCATGAAGAGATACCCCCACGTCCAAGGTAAGAGAAACCCAAGTAAGATGGTAGGTGTTGCAAGAGGGCATCAGAGGGCAGACACACTGAAACCATCTCACAGGAAACTAGTCAATCTAATCACACTAGGACCACAGCCTTGTCTAACTCAGAGAAACCAAGCCATGCCTGTGGGGGAACCCAAGACAGGCGGGTCATGGTGGAGAGGTCTGACAGAACATGGTCCACTGGAGAAGGGTATGGCAAGCCACTTCAGTATTCTTGCATTGAGAACCCCATGCATGAAAAGGTAAAATGATAGGATACTGAAAGAGGAACACCCAGGTCAGTAGGTGCCCAATATGCTACTGATGATCAGTGGAGAAATAACTCCAGAAAGAATGAAGGGATGGAGCCAAAGCGAAAACAATACTCATATGTGCATGTGACTGGTAATAGAAGCAAGATCTGATGCTATAAAGAGCAATATTGCATAGAAACCTGGAATGCCACGTCCATGAATAAGGCAAATGGAAGTGGTCAAACAAGGGATGGCAAGGGTGAACGTCAACATTCTAGGAATCAGTGAACTAAAATGGACTGGAATGGGTGAATTTAACTCAGATGACCATTATATCTACTACCGTGGGGAGGAATCCCTCAGAAGAAATGGAGTAGTCATCATGGTCAACAAAACAGTCTGGAATTCAGTACTTGGATGCAGTCTCAAAAATGACAGAATGATCTCTGTTCATTTCCAAGGCAAACCATTCAATATCACAGTTATCCAAGTCTATGCCCCAACCAGTAATGCTGAATAAGCCAAAGTTGAATGGTTTTATAAAGACCTACAAGACCTTTTAGAACTAACAACCGAAAAAATATGTCCTTTTCATTATAGGGGACTGGAATGCAAAAGGAGGAAGTCAAGAAACACCTGGAGTAACAGGCAAATTTGGCCTTGGTATGTGGAATGAAGCAGGGTAAAGACTAATAGAGTCTTGCCAAGAAAATGTACTGGTCATAGCAAACACCCGCTTCCAAAAACACAAGAGAAGACTTTACACATGGACATCAACAGATGATCAACACTGAAATCACATTGATTATATTCTTTGCAGCCAAAAATGGAGAAGCTCTATATAGTCAACAAAAACAAGACAAAGAGCTGACTGTAGTTTGGATCATGAACTCCTTATTTCCAAATTCAGACTGAAATTTTAAAAAGTAGGGAAACCGCTATACCGTTTAGGTATGACCTAAATCAAATCCTTTATGATTACACAGTGGAAGTGGTAAATACATGTAAGGGCCTAGATCTGATAGAGTGCCTGATGAACTATGGAATGAGGTTCGTGACATTTTATGGGAGACAGGGATCAAGACCATCCCCATGGAAAAGACATGCAAAAAAGCAAAATGGCTCTCTGGGGAGGCCTTACAAATAGCTGTGAAAAGAATAGAACCAAAAAGCAAAGGATAAAAGGAAAGATAAGAGCATCAGAATGCAGAGTCCAAAGAAGAGCAAGAAGAGATAAGAAAGCCTTCTTCATCAATCAATGCAAAGAAATAGAGGAAAAGAACAGAATGGGAAAGAATAGAGATCTCTTCAAGAAAATTAGAGATATCAAGAGAATATTTCATGCAAAGATGGGCTCTATAAAGAACAGAGATGGTCTGGACCTAACAGAAGCAGAAGATATTAAGAAGTGGCAAGAATACACAGAAGAACTGTACAAAAAAGATCTTCATGACCCAGATAATCACGATGGTGTGATCACTCACCTAGAGCCAGACATCATGGAATGTGAAATCAAGTGGGCCTTAGAAAGCATCACTATGAACAAAGCTAGTTGAGGTGAGGAAATTCCAGTGGAGTTCTTTCACATCCTGAAAGATGATGCTGTGAAAGTGCTGCACTCAATATGCCAGCAAATTTGGAAAACTCAACAGTGGCCACAGGACTGGAAAAGGTCAGTTTTGATGCCAATTCCAAAGAAAGGCAATGCCAAAGAATGCTCAAACTACCACACAATTGCACTCATCTCACATGCTAGTAATGCTCAAAATTATCCAAGCCAGGCTTCAGCAATACGTGAACCATGAACTTCTTGATGTTCAAGCTGGTTTTTAAAAAGGGAGAGGAACCAGAGATCAAATTGCCAACATCCGCTGGATCATTGAAAAAGCAAGAGAGTTCCATAAAACATCTCTTTCTTCTTTATTGACTATGCCAAAGCCTTTGACTGTATGGATCACAATAAACTTTGGAAAATTCTGAAAGAGATGGGAACACCAGACCACCTGACATGCCTTTTGAGAAACCTGTATGCAGGTCAGGAAGGAACAGTTAGAACTGGACATGGAACAACAGACTGGTTCCAAATAGGAAAAAGAGTACATCAAGGCTGTATATTGTCACCATGCTTATTTAATTTATATGCAGAGTGCACCATGAGAAATGCTGGGCTGGAAGAAACACAAGCTGGAATCAAGATTGCCAGGATAAATATCAATAACCTCAGATACGCAGATGACATCACCCTGATGGCAGAAAATGAAGAGGAGCTAAAGGTCCTTTGATGAAGGTGAAAGTGGAGAATGAAAAAGTTGGCTTAAAGCTCAACATTCAGAAAACAAAGATCATGGCTTCCAGTCCCATCACTTCATGGAAAATAGATGGCGAAACAGTGGAAACAGTGTCAGACTTTATTTTTTGGGTCTCCAAAGTCACTGCAGATGGTGACTGCAGCCATGAAATTAAGATGCTTACTCCTTGGAATAAAAGTTATGACCAACCTAGATAGCATATTCAAAAGCAGAGACATTACTTTGCCGACTAAGGTCCGTCTAGTCAAGGCTATGGTTTTTCCTGTGGTCATGTGTGGATGTGAGAGTTGGACTGTGTATAAGGCTGAGCGCTGAAGTATTGATGCTTTTGAAGTGTGGTGTTGGAGAAGACTCTTGAGAGTCCCTTGGACTGCAAGGAGATCCAACCAGTCCATTCTGAAGGAGATCAACCGTGGGTGCTTTTTGGAAGGAATGATGCTAAAGCTGAAAATTCAGTACTTTGGCTACCTTATGCGAAGAGTTGACTCATTGGAAAAGACTCTGATGCTGGGAGGTATTGAGGGCAGGAAGAGAAGGGGACGACCGAGGATGAGATGGCTGGATGGCATCATGTACTCAATGGACGTGAGTCTGAGTGAACTCTGAGAGATGTAATGAATAGGGAGGCCTGGCATGCTGTGATTCATGGGGTTACAAAGAGTCAGACACGACTGAGCGACTGAACTGTACTGATGTTAGACTGAATCAATTCTTTACTCCCTATCTAACAATTGTTTTTTCTTTCTTTCTGGGGATCATTGATTATTTTCTGAGTCTGTGAGACTGTTTCTCTTTGGTAAAGAAATTCATCTGTATCCATTCTTAGATCCCAGTGATATCTTATGCTAATATCCTTTCCTGTCTCCCTCAACTCACTTGCTATGATCATCTGTACTTTATTCCCTGAGGTCTCCCATGGCATTCTTTCCTGCTTGTTATGGCTGCATGATGGTTCATCATCTATGTACCCAATCTTCTTTATTCCTTATGAACGTCTTGCTTGCAAACATTTTTTTCCCATTCTGAGGACTGTCTTTCTCTTTCATTTAGGGTTCCTTTGCTGTGAAAACGTTTTTAAGGTTAATTCAGTCTTATTTTCTTAGTTTTGGTTCATTTTTCAGTATTCTGGGCACACTTGGTAGAATTGGTGTTGCAGCACGTCCCACCTATATTGTCCTCAAAATTGCATGATATCCGTCCAACATTTAGACCTTTATCTTCTTTGAAGTTTATGTTTGTGTATGGTTTGAGGGATATTCTAATTTAATTCTCATTTTCATTATTTATGCATGTCCATGCTCTCCTCCATATGGCTTTCTCCTATTTTCACTTTAACAGTGGAGGTGGATGGTTCCCTTTTCTTCATGGCATCAGGCAGATTTAACCTTTGTCGAGTACTTGACAATCACCATTCTGACTGGATTGAGGTGATACCAAACACCATTCCTTAATATTTAGCAATTTTGACATCTTTTCATGTGATATTTTTTTAAGTGTGAATTAAAGGTACCTGTTAAAATTGGCTCTGTGACGGTCTAGCCAGTTATGAATATCTTTTGTGATGACCACGCCTAGCAGACTCCAAGAGATCAGATGTTGTTTACTTAGAAACTCTTGGACCTTATGAATATTAAATGCTCATCAACAGGATGGGCAGGACTGTGGCCCTCCCTGTTGTTTAATCTGAGATCAAACTATGTTGGAAGTAATGAAGACAATGCCGACCTCCTTCAAAAAGTTCCAGTGCCCCTGACATTGCAGGAAACCACGACTTACCTGCATCTCTGCCGGAGGCCCCTGGACACTCATGGGCAAGTTTGGGTCAGTTTTTTGTGGGGTAACTGCTCCTTTCTCCTGGATCCTGGTGCAGACAAGGTTTTGTTTGTGCCCTCCATGAGTCTGTTTCCCTAGTCCTGTGGAAGTTCTATAATCAAATCCCAATTACCTCCAAAGTCTAACTCCCTCGGGATTCTCAGTCCATTTGCCAAATCCCCATGTTGGAAAATCTGGAAGAGAGATGGTGTGTGTATTGACCTGGGATGGATGGAGCTGGGGTGGTCTGTGTGCTGATCTGGCATGGATGGAGCTGGGGTAGTCTGAGTGCTGACCTTGCATGGGTGGAGCTGAGGTGGTCTGTGTGCTAACCTGTCAGGGATGTAGGTGGGGTGGTCTGTGCACTGGCATTGATGGAGGTGGGGTGGTCTCTGTGTTGACCTGGCATGGAGTTAGCTTGGTTGGTCGGTGTGCTGACCTGGCATGGATGGAGGCAGTGTGGTCTGTGCACTGGCATGGATGGAGGAGGGGTGGTCTATGTGTGGACCTGTCTTGGATGGAGCTGATAGAGTCTCTGCACTGACCTGGCATGGATGGAGACGGGTTGGTCTGTGGGCTGACCTGGCATGGATGGAACTTTGGTGGTCTGTGTGCTGACCTGGCATGGAAAGGAGCTGAAATGTCTCTGCACTTACCAAATACTGATGGATTCTGGGGTGGTCTGTCTGCTGACCTGGCATGGATGGAGGTGGGGTGGTCCATGGGCTGACCTGGCATGGATGGAGATGGGGTGGTCTGTGTACTGACCTGGCATTGATGGATCTGGTGTGGTCTGTGTGCTAACCAGGCATGGATGGAGCTGGGATAGTCTGTGTGTTGACCTGGCATGGATGTTGCTGAAGTGTCTTTGCACTGAAGTGGCATTGATGGATATGGGGTGGTCTGTGTGCTGACCTGGTATGGATGGAGCTGGTCTGGCCTGTGTATTTACCTGGCATGGATGTTGCTGGGGTGTCCATGCACTGAACTGGCATTGATGGAAATAGGGTGGTCTGTGTGCTGACCAGGCATGGATGAAGCTGGGGTGTTCTGTATGTTGACCTCTCATGAATGGATTTGGTGCAGGGCAATTTCTGTGTTCCTAAGTGACAAGAGTTAAGCTGTGGTTGACTGGTGGGTGGGAGTGCTTGTTTACGATCAGGCAGGGAGGAGGCATATTCCTGGAGCTTTTAAGTTTCCTAGGTCTCATTTATTAATTTCTGTTGTTCAATCCTTTGTGTTTTAGCCATGTTTCTTCATCTGCTGGATGTTTCTCTGTCATCTTTTTTGTTTGTTTAATTCACTATGTTTGTGATCCCTTTCTTGTTTGAAAGGCTGTAGTTCCTCTTAACTATGGAGTCTACCTCTCCTGAGTGGGATTGAACCAATGTCTTGTGATGGTTTCCTGGTTGGAGGGATTTGTGTGTCTGTTCAGGTAGATGGAGCAAAATCTTGTCTTTCAGAAAGGCAGTGGCTGTGTCCACTAGTGTGGTTTGGAATGTATGGGTTTAGTATAGCTTTGAGCATCCTGTTTGCTGATGTGCAAGGCTGCACTGCTATTTGGCTGGAAGGATAGACAAGGGGTGTTTGGCACTACAGCCTGTGGGCTTTGGCGTGTGGTTTAGTCTTAGTGTTGAGATGGAGGCTTTAGGCAAGACGCTCACCTGTTAATATTCTATTGGGCCAGGAGTGCTCTAGTGATCGAAAGTCCTGAAATCCTTCAGTTCAGTTCAGTCAAACAGTCATGTCTGAATCTTTGTGACACCATGAATCGCAGCACGCCAGGCCTCCCTGTCCATCACCAACTCTCGGAGTTCACTCAAAATCACATCCATCGTGTCAGTGATGCCATCCAGCCATCTCATCCTCTGACTTCTCCTGACTCCTTCAATATTTCTCGGCATCAGAGTCTTTTCAAATGAGTCAGTTCTTCACATCAGGTGGCCAAAGTTTTGGAGGTTTATCTTCAGCATCAGTCCTTCCAATGAACATTCAGAACTGATTTCCTTTAGGAGGGACTGGTTGAGTCTCCTTGCAGTCCAAGTGACTCTCGAGAATCTTCTCCAACGCTACAGTTTCAAAGCCAGTTCTTTGGTGCTCAGGTTTCTTTACAGTCAAACTCACATCTGTATATAACTACTGGAAAAACCATAGCTTTAACTACATGGACCTTTGAGGGGAAAGTAATGTCTCTGCTTTTTAATATGCTATCTAGGTTGGTCATCAGAGAAGGCAATGGCACCCCACTCCAGTACTCTTGCCTGGAAAATCCCATAGGCAAAGGAGCCTGATGGGCTGCAGTCCATAGGGTCGAGAAGAGTTGGACACGACAGAGTGAATTCACTTTTAATTTTCACTTTCATGCATTGGAGAAGGAAGTGGCAACCCACTGCAGTGTTCTTGCCAGGAGAATCCCCAGGAACAGGGGAGTCTGTTGGGCTGCCATAAGTGTGGTTGCACAGATTCGGACACGACTGAAGCGACTTAGAAGCAGCATCAGGTTGGTCAAAGGAGTAAGCGTCTTTTCATTTCAATGCTCTGGTCACATCTGAGGTGAGTTTGGAGCACAAAAAAATGAAGGATGTCACTATTTCCACTGTTTCCCCATCTATTTGCGATAAAGTAATGGGACCAGATGCTGTGATCTTCGTTTTCTTAGACTCCTAGCTGAGATACCCTTTGGTTTCCCTGGTAGCTCAGATGGTAAAGAAACTGCCTGCAGTGCAGGAGACCCAGGTTCGATCCCTGGGTTGCGAAGATCCCTTAGAGAAGGAAATGGCAACCCACTCCAGTATTCTTACCTGGAAAAAAAAAACCATGGACAGAGGAGCCTGGTAGGCTGCAGTCCATGGGGTCACACAAACAGTCAGGCACGACAGAGCGACTAACACTAATGTAGTTCAAATCTCCTTGGTGTGGCTCTCTTTAGCAAAAGTCTCCTTAATTAGCTCTCCTTATCTTAGCTCACCTCTCCTTGGCTTAGCTGACCTTAGCCCTCCTTAGCTCAGCTCTCCTCAACTCAGCTCTCCATAGCTCTCCTTAACTAAAGTTTCCTTAGCTCACCTCTCCTTAGCTTAGCTCTCTTTATCTTAGCTCTTATTAGCTCTCCTAGAGGGCTATGAAGAGCAAAGGAGCACTGAGCTGAGGAAGACTAAGCTAAGGAAAACTGAGTTAAAGAGAGACATGCTCAAGAACAGAGCTACGCTCAGGAGCAGAGCCACACTCAGGGGCAGAGACAGGCTCAGGAGAGATACGAGGGCTAAGTTTAGGGGAGCTGAGCTAAGGAGAGCTAAGCTATAGAGAGCTACAGAGAGCTAAGCTAAGGATAAGTAATTAAGAAGAGCTATCCTAAGGATGACTGAGCTAAGGAGAGCTATGCAAATGAAAGCTAAGCTAAGGAGAAATAAAGAGAGCTAAGGAGAGCTCTCAAAGAAATAGAGGAAAACAATAGAATGGGAAAGACTGGAGATCTCTACAATAAAATTAGAGATACCAAGAGAACCTTTCATGCAAAGATGAGCACAATGAAGGACAGAATTGGTATGGATCTAACAAAAGCATAAGGTATGAAGAGATGGCAAGATTACACAGAAGAACTATACAAAAAAGATGTTAATAATCCAAATAATCATGATGGTGTGATCACTCACCTAGAGCCAGATATCCTGGAATGTGAAGTCAAGTGTTCTTTAGGAAGCATCACTATGAAAGAAGCTAGTGGAGGTGAAGCAATTCCAGTTGAGCTAATCAAATCCTAAATTTTGATGCTCTAAAAGTGTTGTACTCAATATGACAGCAAATGTGGAAAACGCAGCAGTGGTCACAGGACTCGAATAGGTCAGTTTTCCTTCCAATATTAAAGAAAGGCAATGCCAAAGAATGCTCAAACTACCCCACAATTGCACTCATCTCACACGTGAGCAAAGTAATACTCAAAATTCTCCAAGCCAGAATTCAATAGTACATGAACCATGAACTTCCACATGCTCAAGCTGGATTTCAAAAAGACAGAGAAAACAGAAATCAAATTGCAA
>SJYE01003299.1:247010-267093 GCA_006408755.1 Eudorcas thomsonii
CTTTAGGAAGCATCACTATGAAAGAAGCTAGTGGAGGTGAAGCAATTCCAGTTGAGCTAATCAAATCCTAAATTTTGATGCTCTAAAAGTGTTGTACTCAATATGACAGCAAATGTGGAAAACGCAGCAGTGGTCACAGGACTCGAATAGGTCAGTTTTCCTTCCAATATTAAAGAAAGGCAATGCCAAAGAATGCTCAAACTACCCCACAATTGCACTCATCTCACACGTGAGCAAAGTAATACTCAAAATTCTCCAAGCCAGAATTCAATAGTACATGAACCATGAACTTCCACATGCTCAAGCTGGATTTCAAAAAGACAGAGAAAACAGAAATCAAATTGCAACCATCCGTTGGATCAACAAAATAAAGCAAACGAGTTCCAGAAAAATATGTACTTCTGCTTTATTGACTATGCCAAAGCCTTTGACTGTGTGGATCATAATAAACTGTGGAAAGTTCTTAAAGAGATGAGAATACCAGACCATCTGACCTGCCTCTTGAGACCTGTAAGTAGGTCAGGAAGCAATAGTTAGAATTTCATGTGAAACAATAGACTGTTTCCAAATATGGAAAGGAGTACATCAAGGCTGTATATTGTCACCTTACTTGTTTAAATGATATGTAGAGTAGGTCGTGAGAAACATTGGCCTGGATGAAGCACCTGCTGGAATCAAGATTGCTGAGAAAAATATCAGTAAGTTCAGATATGCAGATGACACCACCCTCATGGCAGAAAGTGAAGAAGAACGAAAGAACATCTTGATGAAAGTGAAAGAGGAGAGTGAAAATATTGGCTTAAGACTCAACATTCACAAAAGAAAGATCATAGCGTATGGTCACATCATTTTATGGCAAATAGATGGGGAAACAGTGGAAACAGTTACACATTTCATTTTTGGAGGCTCCAAAATCACTGCAGATGGTGATTGTAGGCATGAAATTAAAAGATGGTTACTCCTTGGAAGAAATGTTATGACCCACCTATAGAGCATATTAAAAAGCAGAGACATTACTTGGCCAACAAAGGTCCATCTAGTCAAAGCTATGGTTTTTCCAGTAGTCATTTATGGATGTGAGAGTTGGACCACAAAGAAAGCTAAGTGCCAACGAATTGAGGCATTTGAACTGTGGTGTTGGAGAAGACTCTTGAAAGTCCCTTGGACTGCAGAGAAATTCAACCAGTCCCTCCTAAAGGAGATCAGTCTTGGGTGTTCACTGGAAGGACTGATGCTGAAGCTGAAACTCCAATAGTTTAGCCACCTGATTCGAATAATTGACTCATTTTGAAAGACTCTGATGCTGAGAAAGATTGAAGGAGGCAGGAGAAAGGGATAACAGAGGATGAGATGGTTGGATGGCATCATCAACTCAATGGACATGAGTTTGAGTAAACTCCAGGATTCAGTGATGGAGAGGGAGGCCAGGCATGCTGCAGGCCATGGGGTCACAAAGAGTCGGACATGACAGAGTGACTGAACTGACTGACTGAAGGAGAGCTGAACTAATGATACTTATCCTAGGAGAGCTGAGCTAAAGAGAGCCGAGGTAAGGAAAGCTAAGCTAACGGGAGGACAGCTGTGTTAAGGAAAGCTAAGCTGTGGAGAGCCGAGATAATGATAGCTATCCTATGGAGGACTACACTAAGGAGAGCCAGGAGGGCTGAAACAAGAGCTTAAGGAGAGCTAGGGACAGCTGAGCTAAGGAGAGCTAAGCTAAGGAAAGTTAAGCTAATGAGAGTTGGGCTAGTAAAGCTGCCCTAAGGAGAGCTAAGGAGGGCTGAGCTAAGGAGAGTGAGAAGATTCCGGGTTTGCTGGCTTCTCTGGCTCATTCTACTTTACAACCAAGTCTGACAAAAACTCTAAGACAACAGTAGTCATCCTAACAGAGGAGGGAATTAAAAAGACCTTGCAGCATGGAGGCTTTTCTCCATAACCGCAGCCTTCTAACTATTGTTGATGAACATCTGATATTCACAAGGCCACTGGACTCGACGTGACCCCTACCCTTCAACATGTCAGGGGTAACACATTAAAAAAAAAGTAATTAAAACAAAGGAACCAACCAACCAACCAACAAAAACAAAAACAAAACAAAAACAATATACACTCAAGAAGTAAACATCACGAGGTAAATACAATTCAAAGTGCTTTTAGAAAACAAAAAAAACCATGAATAATGCTCAACTGGGTTTCTTACCAGAGATACGAAATCTTTAGATTTCTCCCAGGTGACATCAACTCTGAGCACTGGAAAAGGCCACCATTGAAAACCGTCTAGATCATTTTCATTATTACCATTATTTCTTACCATTAAGAACTTGTAACTTAATATTAGTACCTAAACAAAAGTGAAATGGACTTACACTCCTGGTTAAAAATATATATATATATATATATGGTTAGCAAATCTTTTCAATGGGTAAAAGGACAAAAGATGAAGGCTGGAATAAACTTATTCCCACAAATACCTATTCATAATCCACATGGACCTCCTGTATCAAGAGACATGTTCTCAACATATTCTAAAACCATAGCTGTGACAATAACTGCAGCTGAATACCTCCAGGTATCTGTGGAAGGGTAGGAGAATCTGTTTACCTGCAATAAGTACAACGGTGTAAATAGTCTTAAATAAGAAATAAAACTTTCACTTATGGAAAAACCCTCAAAGGCCAGAGAGACAAAAGCTTTTGCTGTCTTCCAGTTTCTCATTTTACTCTCATTTACAACCAGGCCTAAGGGAACTACTGAGGCTGCTGTTACCATAGCAACAAGAGGAGGGAATGAAGAAATGCTTCCTCCTTGTGGATATTTTCTCGAAAAGCAACCTCAAACTAATTGCTGATGGACACTCTATTCACAAGGGTGCTGAACTCTAACAGATACCTACAGTTAAGAAATTGCCAGGGCTCACAGAGGGGGGGAAAAAAACTAAAGTAAATACAGGGAAAACTAAAAAGAAGAGTATATGAATGGATAAACACAATTCCATGTTTCTTTTAAAAAGGACATGACAATTTCCATATTAGGTGAATTCTAAGAGATACAAACATCAAAGTTGCAAGGACATTATCACCTCTGCCTGAGCATGGAAAAAGGCCACTATCAAAAGCTGGACAAGGCATAAATGATAGAGTAACATTACTACAGTGGACACTTTAGGGTACTGGTGGGATGGACCTGAGCCATATGAGCATGACTAGAAAAGTGCACTCCCATGAGAAATAAATAAATAAAGAGGTACAGTATGATAAAACAGATCACCCCCTGGAATATTTCAGAAATGAACAGACTTCAAACACCACAAACCCCATCCTGGATCCCTTGGTACCATTCAGAACATTGAAGAAATGAAACAAAGATAGCTTACCAGGAGAGAACAATGGATAAACAAATGTAATACAGGTCTAAAATTAATTTTGAATCAAGGATTAAAATATGAATGTAGAACGTGTACAGAGACAGAGATGAATCCAGAGATCATAACACTAAGTGAAGGAGGGTCACTTCAAAAACATCATGGGATGCAATGGATAGGTGGGATACAAAAATCCAGTGCAGTGAGCAGCCACACAAAGGTGACATGGACACTCAACCTGACAGGAAAAGTATGGGTAGCAGGGTACCCTGGTAGATGGAAGGGATACATCTGGAGCTTGGCATTTGGTTCTTCCCACAGATACACATAAATGAAAGAATCCCTGTAAACCTACTTCAGCAAGAGTAGTAGATGAAACACACTCTAATTACATCTAGGTGAAAACAAGCACCGCTGAACACATCAATTACTCTCAGTGCCACAGCACAAGAATCTGGACACAGAAAAGAAATGCATCCTTGGAAATTAACATAAATAGAATAGGAACTTTTACTTAAAATAAATCTCAAAGTGAGCAGACACGAGGGTTGGTGGCATCTTCTGGATCCTTCTACTCGAATGTACAACTAGGCCTGACTGAAACTCTCAGGTGGTGCAGGCCATCCTAAAAGAGGACAGAGGAAAGAAACCTTGAGCGTGGAGGATTTTCTCTGCAATCACAGCATGGAAACAATCGCTGATGGACATGTGAGATTTACAAGACTGCTGGACTCGACATGACACCTACTTTTGAACACGTCAGGTGTCACACACCCAAAATTAAATAAATAAGTAAACACATATATACAAAACAAAACTGGAACACTCTCAGGAAGAAACCATCAGCAGGTAAATACAATTAAAGTGCTTTCAAGAACCAAAAAGCTCATGAATAGTACTCAATAGGATTTCTTATCACAGATACAAAGTCCAAACTGCCACGAGATATCAACTATGAGCAATGGAATAGGTCACCATGGAAAACGGACTGGACCAGAAAGGGTAGATTAACATTAGTCAGCACGATCCTTTTATAGTAGTGGGGACATATCGGTGGGAAGAACTAGGATAAAAATCACTGTCCTCATCCCTTTATAGAAACAAATTAGAAATAATGACAGGGCCTCTCCACTCCTACGATAATTCAGAAATACACAGATTTTGAAAATCACACACCCCAGATCATGTACTGCAGCAGAATTCCCAATGCCCAGAGATGAAACTAAAGAAAGTACATGGAGGTGGAGAAATGAATGGATCAAAAAATGAGATATGGCTTCAAGATGGAATATGACTCAGGCATTGAAACAAGGAAATACTGTCATTGTCAGAGGTACAGATAAGTCTGGTGATAATCAGAGTCAGTGAAGAAGGGCAGATTAGAGACAGGTCATAAGATTTCCCTTTCAAATGGAACAGACAATATTGCTGGACGTGAGTACTCTGATGAAGGTGAAGTGGACACCCAGTGCTGAGAACTCCCTGATGCTTAGTGAAGGGAATGGGTGAGAGAAAAGCTTACACTGGAAGGCTGGAATTCATGGGTTCCCCAAAATACTTGTAAAATAGATAATCCACAGGGACGAATGTAGCAAGAGTGATGTACCACACACTTTCAGAGAGCAGTTCAGAGGAAATCAACACTGCTGAATATCTCTGTGTTTTGGTGTAAGGGAGCAAGAATCAGTACAGCCACAAAAAGGCAACTCTGTACATCAAAGCTTCATCAAACATGAAATATGAACTACAGTAAAACTGAGAAAGAAGGAGATAAAAGCTTTTGGGGGTTGGGGTGGGGTGAGGTGGGATGGGCAGCGGGCTTCCTCTAGTGCATGCTACTCTCATTTACAGCTGGAAATGCACATAACCTCTAAAGATGCAGTTACCATACTAACAAGAGGGTAACACTAAGAAATGCTGCCACCTTGTGGCCGCTTTCTGGAGCAGCAACCTTAAATTTTGGTCTGATGGACACTGAGTATTCAGAAGGCAGCCGGGCTCTAAAAGTCACCTGCCTTTATGAAAGGGCCAGGGGTCCACACCAAAAAGAAACCAGAACAAACCACATGATGAGGAAGGAAACCTCAACAGGTAAATACTTAGTTGATGCTTAGAAATGTGCCTCTGGAAATGTGCCTCGTTTGCTCTCTTATCAGTGATATGAAAAGTTAAACTGCAACACAATATCACTACTCAGAAATGAAACAGGCAACTATCCAAAAATCTACAGAAAGTAGAACAATATTAGTAAAGGGGACCCTTGTATGCCACTGGTGGGAGGTAAGCGGTCAGAGCCTTTATGAGCATAACTGTCAAAGGGCCTTGGAATCACAAAATGAGACAGATGATGCCATATGGCAGTTCCACTCCCAGAATATTTGAGAAGTCAACAGATAATGGAAACACACGGCCAAAGCCCCACCTCCACAAACATGTACTGCAGGCATTTACAATGCCCACGAAAGGAAAGGAAAGAGAATCATTGGGTGGAGATGAAAAAAGAAAGAAATGGGACATAGAGACACAACAAAATATGACTCAGACATGATGAAAATGCAAAAAGTGCCATTTTCAGGGATACCCAGAAGTCTATAGAGAATCACAGTAAGTAAAGAAGGGTAGATTTAAGACATATCAGAATATATACCTTCCAGAGGGGATTAAAACACCTATTGATGGCTATGAGTACCCAAAGAAAAGTGGAATGGACTTAGACTCCTGCTAACTGGCACCACACTCCAGTACTCTTGCCTAGGAAATCTCATGGATGGAGGAGCATGATAGGCTGCAGTTCATGGGGTCACTAAGAGTTGAACACAACTGAGCGACTTCACTTTCACTTTTCACTTTCATGCAATAGAGAAGGAAATGACAACCTAATCAAGTTTTCTTGCCTGGAGAATCCCAGGGATGGGGGAGCCTGGTGGGCTGCCATCTCTGGGGTCACACAGCGTTGGACACGACTGAAGCGACTTAGCAGTAGCAGCAGCAGCAAAAAAAAAAAAAAATAGTTAGCATAGCGTATCAGTGGGTGAGAGGCTGAACGGTGAAGGCTGGAATAAACTTATATCCATAACTACGTATGCAATTCATAATCCACAAGGACCTCCTGTTTCAAAAGACATGTACCCCACTGATTCCAAAAGATAGCTCTGACAATAACCACAGTTGAATACATCCAAGTATCTGTGAAAATGAAGGAGAAACTGTTTCCCTGCAACAACTACAATGGTGTTACTCATCTTAAATAAGTAATCAAGTTTTCCTTAAAGAAAAACTCAAAGAGTAAAGAGACAAGAAATTTGCTGAAGTCCTGTGTCTCTTGCTCTTATTTTACAACCTGGCCAAAGATAACCTCAGAGGCAGCTATCACAATAGGAGGAGGAAATTAAAAAATGCTGCCGCCTTGTGGACATATTCTCTAACAGCAACCTTAAAATCCTTGCTGATGGCTACACTATTCATAAGGGTGCTGAGCTCTAACATATAACAAGTAGCCAGGGCTCAAATGGAGGAAAGAAGCTAAGGGAAATACAAGAGAGGCTATCAGGGAGAAGATATGAACAGGAAAACACAATTCCGTGTTTCTTTAGAAACGCACATGACAATTTGCACATAGGATGAATGCTAACAGACACCAACAAAGATGCAAAGACATTATCACCTCTGCTTGAGCATTTAAAAAGGCCACTGTCAAAAGCTAGACATGGCATTAGTGTTAGAATAACACTCGTACAGTGGACACTTCAGAGTACTGATGGGATAGACCTGGTAAGAGGCACTATGAGCATGACAAGTAAAGAGCAGTCCCATGAAAGAAAAACAAATAAATAAAGAAGTAGGGACAGTACGATAAATCAGGTCCTCTCCTGGAATATTTCAGAGATGAACAGACTTCAAACACCACACACCCCAAACCAGGTCCCGTTGCACCATTCACAAAATCAAAGAGATGAAAATAAAGATAGCATACCTGGACAGAGGAATGGATAAAGAAATGTGATATAAGTCTAGAATGAATTTTAAATCAAACATTGACATCTGAAAGGAGGCCATCCTCACAGATAGAGATAAATCCAGATTTCATCACACTGAGTGAAGGAGGGTCGATTCAAGACACATTCTGTGATGCAAGAGAGAGGCAGAAATCAAAAATCCACAGCAGTGAGCAGCCACACAAAGGTGACGTGGACACCCAACCTGAAAAGAAACTTATGGGTAGCAGAGTATCCTGGTGGATGGCAGGGATACATCTGGAGCTTCTGAATAACCAATAAATAACAGAAGAAATCATAAAAGAAATCAAAATATGTATAGAAACAAACAAAAATGAAAACATGACAATCTAAAACCTATGGGATTCAGAAAAGCACTGCTAAGGGCAAGTTTCATAAATGCAAGCTTACCTCAATACACAAGAGAACTATCAAGTAATGACCTAACTTTACGCTGAAAGCAATGAGAAAAAGAAGAAATAAAGAACATTAGGGTTAGTAGAAGGAAAGAAATCATAAAAATTAAGGCAGAAATAAATGAAAAAAAGAAAAGGAGACCATAGCAAAAATCAGCTAAAGTAAAAACTGAATCTTTGAGAAGATTAAAAAAAAAAAGACAAATCATTAGCCAGACTCATCAAGAAACAAAAAGAGAGGAATTAAATCAACAAAATTAGAAACTGAAATGGAGAAATCACAACAGACAACACAGAAATACAAAGGATCATAAGAGACTACTATCAGCAACTCTATGACAATCAAATAGACAACTTGGAAGACATGGACAAATACTTAGAAAAGTATAACCTTCCAAAACTGAACCACGAGGAAGTAGATAAGCTTAACGGACCCATCACTAGCATGGAAAGCAAGAGTGTAATCAAAACTCTTCCAACAAATAAAAAATAAGCTCAGGACCAGATGGCTTATTCACCCTCATGGCTAACCTGGCCACCTGGAGAAAACAAGAGAGGGTGCACAGAATGGCATTGGTTTGGTGAACAGGTTGAAGGTGGATGGGAACAATGGCTTCAGGAGAAGGGATGTGGGGAGAGAAGGGGTATGTGCCAGGCAAGGACAGGGAGGGGCTCTTATGGGGTGGTGTCAATGGGCAAGAAGAGGTTGGGTGGGTTCATCTCACCTTGACACTTCTTTTGGCCCTCAGTTGACAGGTGGTCTTACTCTTTTCCACCTGAGTATCTAGAGTCAGCTTTTCCATAACTGCTCATGAGCCTTTAGGCTTCCCAGGCACCTTAGTTATTTACAAGACTTGCAGTGGCTTGTTCCAGAGACCCTGAGCACCACTATGTATACCCCTTCACAGGAGGCCACACCCTTATGCTTTATGAGGTCAGCAAGTCACTTCTTCAGTCAATGGTGGCCTTAGGTGGGCCTTGACATCACAAAGCCCCATTCTGTCACCTCTTGCGGAGGATGTGGAGTAACTCAGAAAATTTAGTGGGAGAAACGAGGAATATTTAATGGCCCTTAAGAGCCCTCAAAATTCACCTGCCATCTTCAGCTCTCTAAGTCTACATTGAAGGGTCCCATGGAAGGGAGAATGAGTCTACTTCAAACCTTTTCTCACTGCCACAGTATTCAGGCTTTCATTCTGTTGTCTCTCACACTTTCATCCTGTTCTCTCTCACATTTCACCATTATCTAGTTTTTAATATCTTGCCTAGAATTCCTCCATGATAATTAGATTGCATTGAAGTGTTTGTAGACATGAGAATCATTCCACTTTCCTCCTACATGGTGGTCTAAAAGCACCTTGAAGACCATTTAATTCTGTGCCACCTACCAGAAATATTTTCCATACCTCCTCCTTTCTCAGTGTTCACATAGGTCTCCTCAGTTTTCTAGTTTCCATTCTGAAACCACTGTCTTCAGGCTGTGAGACTGCACTGAATATACTTGCTCTTGGTCCACTGAATATACTTACTCTTGGAGCTGTCTTGTTTTAAGTCTAGGACTCATAGTCAACTCACTAGGTGTGCTACTCAGGTTTGGGTTTTAAGAGGATGATGGCAAAGAGCCAGATAAATGCATACTTCAGGTTGTGCTGAGTGATCCCAAGAAGGAAATGACCACCTGTGACTGATTAGTATTCCCAGGAAGGGGTGGTGATTGTCCAGTGGTGTGTGAGCCTGGTGTGCCAAGGTCTTCTAAACATTTGCCCTCACAAATCTCTTTTCTCATCTTGTTTTCCTGCTGGCATCTCCACTGGAGCTTACCTCACAGTGGAGACCTTATTGGAATTCATTTTCATGAAGAGCTACCACAAGCTTCCAGCTTCTTGGAGGAAACACTGAGTAATCATGTCCTGCACATCTAGTTCCCAAGGTCTCTCATTGAGGTGGTTGGCTCTGGAGAAAAGGGGAATGAGTTGTGTGCTTTATCTCAGCGCCTGGGTATAGATTTTTGTCTTAGTGAGAATTCTTGTGTTTCCTGTAATGTTCTCACTTCCTGATGCCCAATGGTTGCTTATTTACCCTGGATGAATCACACTGCTTCAAATTTTAAGAGGTAGAAGAAAGCACACCATAAACAAACCCAGAAGGTGACTCTTAATATTTGTAGAACAAAGAACCCTAAAAATTTAGTGGAAAAGGCCTGAGCCAAGTTTCTAGGAAAGATGTAGCACTGGCCATTCACTTTATTAAGAGATGTTTAAAAGACATGAGCAGCCATTTGACAATAAATATATAGCACTAGATCATAACCACATTAAAAAATATTTAACCTCACTAAGGTAAGAAAAAATCATATTAAAATTCCCTTGAACAATCAAACTGACCCAGAAGTGGCATAGATTTTAGAAATTGCAGACAGAGATGTTAAAATAGTTGGAATAACTGTGTTTTGCATGTTGTAAAATTAAGTAGAGTCATGGAAATAGTAAAGAAGACCCAACTTCATCTTATTGATATGAAAACTACAGCGTCTGATGGCAAATACAGTGGTTAGAATAAATGACAGATTAAACATGGCAGCAGGAGAAAATTAAGTGCTTAAAGAGGTAGCAATAGAAAGTGTCTAGAATGAGGCACAGACTACCAATATATAAAAAGATGACAGAATATAATCTACTAATTTTTGTCCCCTAAGAACGCAGCATTGGTTAAACATTTGAAAATCAAACACTGTAATTCAAATTACTAAAGACCTAAAAATGAAACACAGTAGGGTCATCTCGATAAATGCTGAAAAATAATGTGATAAATTCTAATATCTATTCCTAGGTTAGGAAGATCCCCTAAAAGATGGCATGGCAACCAACTCCAGTATTCTTGCCTGGAGAAAACCCAAGGCCAGAAGAATCTGTTGGGCTTACACTCCATGGGGTCACAAGGAGCTGGATAAAACTGACCACCTGAGTACATTCTGTATAAAAACTGTGAGCAAACTAGAAATAGAAAACTTCCTCAACCTGATGATGGTAATAAACTGTATAAATAACATCACACTTTGTGGAAGAATAGCACGCCAGGCTTCCCTGTCCCTGTCCATCACCAACTCCCGGAGCTTGCTAAAACTCATGTACATTGAGTTGGTGATGCCATCCAACCATCTCATCTTCTGTTGTTCCCTTCTCTTCAGGCCTTCAATCTTTCCTAGCATCAGGGTATTTTCCAAGGAGTGAGTTCTTCGCATCAGGTGGCTAAAGTATTGGACCTCCAGCTTCAGCATCAGTCATTTCAATATATAATGCACTGATTTTCTTAGGATTGACTGGTTTGATATCCTTGCAGTCCAAGGGACCCTCAAGAGTTTTCTCCAACACCACAGTTCTAAAGCATCAGTTCTAGGCACTCAGCTTTCTTTATATAACTATCACATCCATACGTGACTACTGAAAAAAGCATTGCTTTGACAAGTCAGTCGTTTGTCGCCAAAGTAATGTCTCTGCTTTTTAATATGTTGTCTAAATAGGTCATGGCTTTTCTTCCAAGGAGTGAGCATCTTTTAATTCCATGGCTGCATTCACCATCTGCAGTGATTTTCTCCCCTTCCAGAAACAAAAATCTGACACTGTTTCCACTGTTTAATAATCTGTTTTCCGTGAAGTAATGGGAGTGGATGCCATGATCTTAGTTTTCTGAATGTTGAGTTTTAAGCCAACATTTTCACTCTCCTCTTTCACTTTCATCAAGAGGCTGTTTATACAATTCCTCCCTTTCTGTCATAACAGTGGTGTCATCTGCATATTTGAGGTTATTGATAATTCCCTTGACAATCTTGATTGTGGCTTGTGCTTCATCCAGCCCGGCATTTCACATGCCATTTGCTTATGAGTTAAATAAGCAGGGTGAGGAGATACAGCCTTGATGTACTCCTCTCCTGATTTGCAACCAGTCTATTGTTCCATGTCCAGTTCTAACTGTTGCTTCTTGACCTGCATACAGATTTCTCAGGAGGCAGGTCAGGTGGTCTTCTATTCCCATCTCTTTCAGAATTTTCCACAGTTTATTGTGATCCACACAGTCAAGGCCTTGGCATAGTCAATAAAGCATAAATATAAGTTTTTCTTGAACTCCCTTGCTTTTTCCATGATCCATTGGATGTTGGCAATTTGATTTCTGCTTCCTATGCCTTTCCTAAAACCAGCTTGTTCATGTACTGCTGAAGCCTGGCTTGGAAAATTTTGAGCATTACTTTACTAGTGTGTGAGATGAGTGCAATTGTGCAGTAGTTTGAGCATTCTTTGGCATTGCCTTTCTTTGGGATTGGAATGAAAACTGATCTTTTCCAGTCCTGTGGCCACTGCTGAGTTTTCCAAATTTGCAGGCATATTGAGGGCAGCACTTTCACATCATCTTGCAGGATTTGAATTAGCTCAACTGGAATTCCATCACTTCCACTAGCTTGTTCATAGTGATGCTTCCCAAGGCCCACTTGACATCACATTTCTATATGTCTGGATCTAGGTGAATGAGCACACCATCGTGATTATCTGTGTCATGAAAATTTTTTGTACCGTTCTTCTGTGTATTCTTGCCACCTTTTCTTAATATCTTCTGCTTCTGATAGGTCCCTACCATTTCTGTACTTTATTGAACCGATTTTTGCATGAAATGTTCCCTTGTTATTGAAAGGTTATTGTTGAATTACAATGCCAGGATTCTTGGCCCCTGGAGGAGTAGAATTCAATCCGGGGCCAGAGGCAAGGCTTGATCACTCAGAGCTTTTGTGTAGTAAAGTTTATTAAAGTATAAAAAGATAGAGAAAGCTTCTGACATAGGCGTCAGAAGGGAGCAGAAAGAGTACCCATCCCCCCCACACCCAGCTAGCTTTTAGCTGGATGCTATATAGTCACCAGAAGTCTGTTAATGAAAGAAAGGAATGTCTCAAAACTTAGAATGGCACCAGGCCCCTCGCCCATAAGATGTATTTTGGGATAACCTTGGCTCCAAATGGTATACCTTGGGCCATAAAATGATTAACTTGAGTCTTGAAGAAGGGCAGATCACCATACAAATAGTTTAATTTACATTGATTAGAGGAACAATATTGGAGTATAGCATACTGGTTTATCAAGTAGGTTCTGAGCCCAAAAGGTGGAACCGACTTGAAGAGAGTTTGGGGTAAATGCATAGTACATTAGCATACCTTAAGATAAAAACTTCCACACACACAAAAGGCATTGGTTAACTTCAGGTGAAACCAGGTACCATTATGACAACACAGAATTTTAAGAGAAACCTCCTTTCATATTTGTATAAAGAAAAAACAAAATCACTAGTTTGTTTGCTCCTGCCGCTTAAGGGAGATAAAATGTCTGACACTTGCAGGCTATTGCCTCCATTTGGAGACCCCTGGCCTTCCTTCTTGTTACCCTCTCATTCCCCCCTTTTCTTTTAGGAGTATTAAGTTGCCTAGGGAAAAGGGGCATTGTTTATGTTCTATAACTGCTTCAGAGCTGAGAAGGGGCATTGTCCCTAAATTGGGGAGGCAACATATTCTCCTAATTCTCATATTGAGGATATCTGATCCAGGGGCCCCAAATAGTAGTTGGAGGCAGATGCAGCAGTAGCAGGAGTTTGAGCAACCATTTGTAACTTGAAAGCTTTCATGCGGCTAGAAAAAAATCATTATACAATCACAGATGTAAAGCAACATAGTCATTAAAACAACTTAAAATCAAAATTAAAGGTCACATTATATCCATAGTTAAAGTGCACGTGTTGCACCAGTCCAGTTTAGGGTTGGTAGATGTCATCAGATGAAGGAGAGGTATCACATGTAATTGCTATCAAAGGTATTTACACACTTGGAGAAAGTCTTTTCCTTGAAGTGGAGATGTCCACTATGGGAAGACTTTCAGTGATGAAGAGGGGAGTGCTCTATAGACCCAGCAGTTAGATCAATTGTGGAATGTAGCGTAGGAGTGAGCCCAGGACAGGGAGGCATTGTCTTGAAGATCAAACGGCAAACTCAGGATATTTGGAGTCAGCAGAAGTAAGCTCACACAGGTTATCAGGCCCATTTGAAAAGTACAAAGTCAGAGCATAGAAAGTAAAGACATAAAAAGATGTCACTTAGTTTTGGTCAGGGCACCACCTCTTAACTCAAGCGTGATGTATCCACCAATCAATTCCTGGCACTTTTTTTTTTTTAATACTTTATTCTATGTTAAAATACTGTATTTGTTTTACCATACATTGACATGAATCAGCCACAGGTGAACACGATCTCCAAATGCCGAAGCCCCCTCCCACCTCCAACCCCATATCATCTCCCTGGATCATCCCATGCACCAGCCCCATGCATCCTAAATCCTGTATTGAACATAGACTGGCGCTTCGTTTCTTACATGATAGTATACATGTTTCAAAGTCATTCTCCCAAATCATCCCACTCTCTCCCTCTCCCTCAGAGTCCAAAAGTTCGTTTTATACCTCTGTGCCTCTCTCGTTGTCTCACATAGAGGGTCATCATTACTATCTTTCTAAATTACATATATATGTGTCAGTATACTCTATTGGTGTTTTTCTTTCTGGCTTACTTCACACCGTATAATCAGCTCCAATTTCATCCATCTCATTAGAACTGAGTTGAATTTATTCTTTTTAAGGGCTGAGTCCATTGTGTATATGTACCACAGCTTTCTTTTCCATTCATCTGCTGATGGACATCTAGGTTGCTTCCATGTCCTGGCTATTATAAACAGTGCTGCAATGAGTCTCTTTCAATTCTGGTTTCCTCAGTGTGTATGCCCAGCAGTGGGATTGCTGGGACATAAGGCAGTTCTATTTGCAATTTATTAAGGAATGTCCACACTGTTTTCCACAGTGGCTGTACTAGTTTGCATTCCCACCAGCAGTGTAAGAGGGTTCCCTTTACTCCACATCCTCTCCAGCATTTATTGCTTGTAGACTTTTGGATCTCAGCCATTGTTACTGGTGTGAAATGGTACCTCAGTGCGGTCTTCATTTGCATTTCTCTGATAATGAGTGATGTTGAGCATCTTTTCATGTGTTTGTTAGCCATCCTTTTGTCTTCTTTGGAGAAATGTCTATTTAGTTCTTTGGCCCATTTTTTGATTGGTTCGTTTATTTTTCTGTAGTAGCTGCATAAGTTGCTTGTATATCATTGAGATTAGTTGTTTGTCAGTTGTTTCATTTGCTATTGTTTTCTCCCATGCAGAAGGCGGTCTTTTCACCTTGCTTATAGTTTCCTTTGTTGTGCAGAAGCTTTTAATTTTAATTAGATCCCATTTGTTTATTTTGCTTTTATTTTCTCTTTTATTTTCAGTATTCTTGGAGGTGGAACATAGAGGATATTACTGTGATTTATGTCGGAGAGTGTTTTGCCTATGTTTTCCTCTAGGAGTTTTATAGTTTCTGGTCTTACATTTAGAAGATCTTTAATGCATTTTGAGTTTATTTTTGTGAATGGTGTTAGAAAGAGGTCTAGTTTCATTCGTTTACAAGTGGTTGACCAGTTTTCCCAGCACCACCTGTTAAAGAGACTGTCTTTACTCCATTGTATAATCTTGCCTCCTTTGTTGAAGATAAGGTGTCCACAGGTGTGTGGATTTATCTCAAGGGTTTTTATTTTGTTCCATTGATCTATATTTCTGTCTTTGTGCCAGTACCATACTGTCTTGATGACTGTGGCTTTGTAGTAGAGCCTGAAGTCAGGCAAGTTTATTCTTCCAGTTCCATTCTTCTTTCTCAAGATTCCTTTGGCTATTCAAGTTTTTTGTATTTACATAGAAATCTTGAGATTATTTGATCTAAGTCTGTAAAAAGTACTGCTGGTAGCTTGATAGGAATTGCAATGAATCTGTAGATTGCTTTGGGTAGTATACTCATTTTCACTATATTGATTCTTCTGACCCATGAGCATGGTATATTTCTCCATCTATTAATTTCCTATTTAATTTCTTTCATCAGTGCCTTATAGTTTTCGATATATAGGTCTTTAGTTTCTTAGGAATATTCCTAAGTTTTTTATTTTTTTCTTTGCAATGGTGAATGGAATTGTTTCCTTAACTTCTTTTTCTACTTTCTCATTATTAGTGTATAGGAATGCAAGGGATTTCTGTGAGTTGATTTTATATCCTGCAACTTTACTATATTCATTGATTAGCTCTAGTAGTTTTCTGGTCAGATCTTTAGGATTTTCTATGTAGAGGATCATGTCATCTGCTGACAGTGAGAGTTTTATTTCTTCTTTTCCAATTTGGATTTCTTTTATTTCTTTTTCTGCTCTGATTGCTTTGGCCAAAACTTCCAGTATGATATTGAATAGGAGTGGTGAAAGTGGACACCCTTGTTTTGTTCTTGACTTTAGGGGAAACGCTTTCAATTTTTCGCCATTGAGGATAATGTTAGCTGTGTGTTTGTCGTATATAGCTTTTATTATGTTGAGGTATGTTCCTTCTATTCCTGCTTTCTGGAGAGTTTTTATCATAAATGGATGTTGAATTTTGTCAAAGTCTTTTTCTGTATCTATTGAGATAATCATATGATTTTTATTTTTCAGTTTGTTAATGTGATGAATTACATTGATTGATTTGCGGATATTGAAGAATCCTTGCATCCTTGGGATAAAGCCCACTTGGTCATGGTGTATGATCTTTTTAATGTGTTGCTGGATTCTAATTGCTAGGATTTTGTTAAGGATTTTTGCATCTATGTTCATCAGTGATATTGGCCTGTAGTTTTCTTTTTTTGTGGTGTGATGGTGGACTCATAGAATAAGTTTGGAAGTTTACCTTCCTCTGAAATTTTCTGGAATAGTTTGAGTAAGATACGTTAGCTCTTCTCTAAATTTTGGGTAGAATTCACTGTGAAGCCATCTGGACCTGGGCTTGTGTTTTCTGGAAATTTTCTAATTACAGTTTCAATTTCCATGCTTGTGATGGGTCTGTTAATATTTTCTATTTCTTCCTGGTTCCGTTTTGGAAAGTAGTACTTTAATAAGAATGTGTCCATTTCTTCCAAGCTGTCCATTTTATTGGCATATAATCGCTGATAGTAGTCTCTTATGAATCTTTGTATTTCTTTGTTGTCTGTCATGATCTCTCCATTTTCATTTGTAATTTTATTGATTTTATTTTTTTCTCTTTGTTTCTGGATGAGTCTGGCTAATGGTTTGTCAATTTTATTTATCCTTTCAAAGAACCAGCTTTTTGCTTTGTTGATTTTTGCTATGGTCTCTTTTTCTTCTTTTGTATTTATTTCTGCCCTAATTTTTAGGATTTATTTCCTTCTCCTAACTCTGGGGTTCTCTATTTCTTCCTTTTCTAGTTGCTTTAGTTGTAGAGTTAGGTTATTTATTTGACTTTTTTCTTGTTTCTTGAGGTATGCCTGTATTGCTATGAACTTTCCTCTTAGGACTGCTTTTATAGTGTCCCAAAGGTTCTGTGTAGTTGTGTTTTCATTTTCATTTGTTTCGATGCATATTTTGATTTCTTTTTTGATTNATTTTCATTCGTTTCAATGCATATTTTGATTTCTTTTTCGATTTCCTCTGTGATTTGTTGATTATTCAGAAGAGAGTTGTTCAGCCTCCAAATGTTGGAAATTTTAATAGTTTTTCTCCTGTAATTGAAATCTAACCTTAGTGAATTATGGTCAGAGAAGATGCTCGGCATGATTTCAATTATTTTGAATTTATAAATTTTAGATTTATGACCAAGGATGTGATCTATCCTGGAAAATGTTCCGTGTGCACTTGAGTAAAACGTGAAATTCATTCTTTTGGGGTGAAATGTCCTATAGATATCAATTAGGTCTAAATGGTCTATTGTGTCATTTAAAGTTTGCATTTCTTTGTTAATTTTCTGTTTAGTTGATCTGTCCATAGGTGTGAGTGGGTATTAAAGTCTCCCACTGTTATTCTGTTATTATTAATTTCCCCTTTCATGCTTGTTAGCATTTGTCTTACATATTGCGGTGCTCCTATGTTGATTGCATATATATTTATAATTGTTATATCTTCTTCTTGGATTGTTTCTTTAATTATTATGTAGTGGCCTTCTTTGTCCCTTTTCACAGCCTTTGTTTTAAAGTCTATTTTATCGGATATGAGTATTGCTACTCCTGCTTTCATTTGGTCTTTATTTGCATGGAATATCTTTTTCCAGCCCTTCACTTTCAGTCTGTATGTGTTCGTTGTTTTGATGTGGGTCTCTTGTAAGCAGCATATATAGGGATCTTGTTTTTGTATCCATTCAGCCAGTCTTTGCCTTTTGGTTGGGGCATTCAACCCATTTACATTTAAGGTAATTATTGATAAATATGCTCCTGTTGCCATTTACTTTATTGTATTGGGTGCGGGTTTATACACCCTTTTTGTGTTTCCTGTCTACAGTCTATCCTTTAGTATTTGTTGGAGAGTTGGTTTGGTGGTGCTGAATTCTCTCAGCTTTTGCTTGTCTGTAAAGCTTTTGATTTCTCCTTCATATTTGAATGAGATCCTTGCTGGGTACAGTAGTCTTGGCTGAAGGTTATTTTCTTTCATCACTTTAAGTATGTCTTGCCATTCCCTCCTGGCCTGAAGAGTTTCTATTGAAAGATCTGCAGTTATTCTTATGGGGATCCCCTTGTGTGTTATTTGTTGTTTTTCCCTTGTTGCTTTTAATATTTGTTCTTTGTGTTTAGTCTTTGTTAGTTTGATTAGTACATGTCTTGGGGTATTTTGCCTTGGGTTTATCCTGTTTGGCACTCTCTGGGTTTCTTGACTTGGGTGATTATTTCCTTCCCAATTTTAGGGAAGTTTTCAACTATTATCTCCTCAAGTATTTTCTCATGGTTTTTCTTTTTGTCTTCTTCTTCTGGGACTCCTATAATTCAAATGTTGGAGCGTTTCATATTGTCCTGAAGGTCTCTGAGGTTGTCCTGATTTCTTATAATTCGTCTTTCTTTTTCCCTCGCTGATTCATTTATTTCTACCATTTTATCTTCTTTCTCACTAATCCTATCTTCTGCCTCCAATATTCTACTATTTGTTGCCTCCAGAGTGTTTGTGATCTCATTTATTGCAGTATTCATTATATGTTGACTCTTTTTTATTTCTTCTAGGTCCTTGTTAAACCTTTCTTGCATCTTCTCAATCCTTGACCCCAGGCTATTTATCTGTGATTCCATTTTGATTTCAAGATTCTGGATCATTTTCACTATCAGCATTCGGAATTCTTTCTCAGGTAGTTTTCCTATGTCTTCTTCTTTTGTTTGGTTTGGTGGCATGTCTCCTGTGCCTTTACCTGCTGGGTATTCCTCTGTGTCTTCATCTTGGTTATATTGCTGTGTTTGGGGTGGCTTTTCTATATTCTGGGAATTTGTGGAGTTCTCTTTATTATAGAGTTTCCTCTCTGTGTTTGGTGNTTCTTGATTAGGGAGGCTTGTGTTGGAGTTCTGGTGGGTGGAGCTGGATTTCCTCTCTCTGGAGTGCTGTGAAGTGTCTAGTAATGTGTTATGAGACTCAGTGGTTTTGGAGTATTTTGAGCTGCCTGTATATTGAAGCTCAAGGGCTTTTTCTTGTGTTGCTGGGGAATTTGCGTAGTATGTCTTGCTCTGTAACTTCTTGGCCATTGGGTGGTGCTCAATTTTAGTATAAGTATGAAGGCGTTTGATGAGCTCCTATTGGATAATGTTCCCTGTATTCCGGAATTCTCTGATGATCTCAGGATTTGGATTTACACCTCCTGATTCTGGTTTTCAGATTTATTTTTATAATAGCCTCAAGATTTCTCCATCTATACAGCACTAATGTTAAAACATCTAGGTTAATGGTGATAGGTTTCTCCACCTTGAGGGTCGTCCCTAGAGGATCACTGAGTTACCTGGAGGAGAGAAGAGGGAGGGGGTAGTTAGAGGTGAGTGGAATGAGATGAGGTGGAATCAAAAGAGGAAAAAGCAAGCTAACCCATAACCACTTTCTTGTGTGCGCTCCAAAGTCTGGACCTCTCAGAGGTGGTCACAGAGTTATACATAAATAGGAGAGGGAGGAATTAGATAGAGGTGGACAGGAGGATAAAAGAGGGAGATGCAAAGGAGGAATACAGGTCTGGCCAGTGACCAGTTCCCTGAGAATTCTCCACCTTCTGGAGCACACAGAGATTCATAGAGTTGGGTAGAGAAGAGGAGGGCGAGGGAGGAGACAGAAGCCACCTGGTGGAGAAAAGAGAGATTCCAAAGTGGGAGAGAGTGGTCAAGCCAGTAATGTCACACTCATGTAAAATTGGGTACTGAAGATTAGGTTTTTAAAAGTA
>SJYE01003299.1:267579-284429 GCA_006408755.1 Eudorcas thomsonii
AAAAAAAAAAAACAACTAGAAAAAATAAAATAAAATAAAAGACTCCAGAATTATTAAAACAACTTCCACCACCAATAGGACTATATATGGTGTTTGCTTTAAATATAGGGTTTTTTGTTTTTTCTTTTGAAAAGTAATATTAGGTTATAAAAATACTAAATAGAAATATAGAAGACTTACAAATTTAAGCAAGTTTAAGAAAAAAGACAAAAAAGAAAAGAAGAAAAAACAATTAAAAAAAAAACCAAAAATTTAAAAGAAAGAAAGAAAAAAAAATCTTTAAAAAAAATCACTCTTCCACATCATCCCCCCCCAAAAAAAAATTTTTTTTTTATTATAAAAGTACTAACGGTATATCTGGCACTTTCTCTGTCATTGTGGGCTGTGTGGGGTCACTACCAAGGCAGTTCCCTGTTTGACTTCTGTTTGCTGGTCTCTTCCGTGTCTGATTTCTGTCTTGACACAGGAAGGGGGGTGGTGGACTCTGCACTGGACTTGCCCTTTCTCATTCCGTGGGATAACCGTGTGGGGCCTGTCCAAGGCTTCATGCACCTTCCCGTTCTAAGCCACGCACGTTTGGTGCTCAGGAAGCCCTCTGAGGCTCAGATTTGGTTGAACATGGGCTTTGTTCCCTTCCCAGGTCCAAGTAGCTAAGGAGTTTGGGGTGCACAATTGCTGCGACTTCTGGCCTTGCTGGGTCGCTCAATTTTCTCGGAGCTCTGCCGGGGCTCTTTCTCAAGCAGATGATGACTGTTCAGAGCCCCCCAGAAGTCTCAATTAGCAAATAAACCTGCTTGCAATTTGGTAGGTAATATCTCTCTTGAGCTGTGATTGCCCCCTTCCAGCACTTAAGGCTCTGGCTGCCTGTCACTGGAGGGGGATGGTCTGCAGCCAGCTATTTCCGATCTGTCCTTTGTTCTGTGTGCGGGCCTGTCGGTTTCTTATGTTCGAGCATTTCGCGTGTTAGTTATCCCACAGTCTGGTTTGCTAGTCCAAGATAGTTCATTCTAGCCACATGCGGACCCGATTCTGGCCCTGTTACGACCCGATTCTCGAGAAAAGCCCTGCAGCCTATGTCTCCCGTTGCCCAATTCTTAGAAAGCACTGTAGCTGGTGCCTCGCGATCCTCTCTGCCAACCTCCCCCCCTGCTGTTGGGTGCAGGCAGTTGCGCTGCTTATCCACTGGGGGTTATACTGTTGAATTAATAATCTGTTGGTTTTAATTATTTATTTATTCTTCCTTCCTGTTATGTTACCCTCTGTGCTTCCAGGGCTCGCCCCATACACGGCTGTGAGAATGTTCCCCAATTTTAGGAAACCTCTCTATTTAAGAGACTCTTCCTGGGACAGGATTCCCTTCCCGGGATGGGGCTCCCTCCCTACCTCCTTTGTCTCTATTTTCGTCTTTATATTAATTTCTACCTGGTTTTGAAGCCAATGACCTGCTTTGTTGGATGCCTGATGTCCTCTGCCAGCAGTCAGAAGTAGTTTTGTGGAATTTACTCAGCGTTGAAATGTTCTTTTGATGAAGTAGTGAGGGAGAAAGTGTTCTCCCCATCCTATTCCTCCACCATCTTTTTTCATTCCCCCAATTTCTGGCACTTTGACAGCTGTGAGAGAAGAAAGAATAACCTGGTAAGGGCCTTCCCAGATGAGCTCCAGGGATGGGCCCCCAGATCCCAAAGTTTTTATGAGAACCTCAGTTCCTGGCTCAAATAGAGTCTTACTTGACTCAGAGGTGGGTCTGGAGTCGTCTCCCAGAGTTCTGTTAATGCCTGTTGAAAAGCTGAGAGCTGAGTTACATAACTAGTTAATTCCAAGGCTTCAAGGTCTATAACAATAAGAAAGGCCTTCCATAAATACATTCAAAGGGGGACAGTCCCTCCTTTCTGGGGGCAGTTCAAGCCCTCATTAAAGCTATGGGTAGGGCTTTAACCGAATTGTCCTGAGTCTCTTGAGTTAATTTGCTTAGATGTCTTTTGATAATGTCATTAGCTTTTTCAACCTTTCCTAATGATTGGGGTCTCCAGGAACAGTGTAAGTGATATTCTATTCCTAGAACTTTAGATACCCCCGAAGTTACAGCAGCTTTAAAGGTGGAGCCATTGTCACTCTGAAGGCTTTGTGGCAGCCCAAATCTGGGGATAATTTCACGGATTAAAATCTTTATAACCTCCTTAATCTGTTCACCACGACAGGGAAAAGCCTCAATCCATCCAGTAAAAGTATCTACCCAAACTTGTAAGCAAGAATATCCATTAGATTTTGGCATATGAGTAAAATCAACTTCCCAGTCCTCTCCAGGATACTTCCAACTTCTTTGTCATTCAGATTTTGCTAGCTTTTCAGTCTTTGGGTTATTTTTCTAACAAACCTCAGAACTTTTGATAATTTTTTTTTTAAGTTATCATTACATTTTAACCTTCAAATGAACGAGAATCTATTTGGTAAGTACTCTCTGCACCCAAATGAAAACTCTGATGTAAACCCTTAAGAATTTTCCATTGAGCATTTTCAGGAATTATTAATTGTCCATCCTCAGACTGCAGCCATCCTTTATCATAATCTGTGCTCCTCTTTTTTCATATCTTTCTAATTTTTTCTCAGTATATTGTGGTTTTCCCTGTTCCACAGGACCCATCCAGATCAAAGGTGTCTGCAGTGAAAGGGTTTTGTAAAGTGCCACTTTTCTGGCTTGGCAATCAGCCAGCTGATTACCTTCAGCTACTTTACTCCCATCCCTGCTGCACCCTTTGAAATGCATAACAGCTACTTCTTTAGGACAATATATAGCATTTAAAAGTCTCCTAATCTCTCTGAAATGCTTAATAGGTTCACCTGTTGCTGTTTTATACTGTCTTTATTTCCATATTGCAGCATGAGCATGTAAAGTCAAATAAGCATACTTAGAATCCGTGTAGATATTTACCCGCTGTCCTTTGCTTAACTCTAGAGCTCGGGTCAGAGCCACAAGCTCTGCTAACTGAGCACTGGTTCCCTGGGGGAGAGATTTTGCTTCCAAAACCTGTTCAGCAGTCATCACGGCATAACCTGCTTTACGCTTTCCATCCTGAACAAAAGAACTGCCATCTGTAAATATTTCCATGTCAGGATTGTCTAATGGGGTGTCCATTAGATCTTCCCAAGCTGCATAGTTTAAAGTTATAAATTGAGAACAATCATGATCAGGTGTTTCATTCTCCTTCTCAGGAAGAAAAGTGGCAGGATTTAAATTTCCACAAACTAAGCTTAGTTACTGGTCCTTTTAAGAACAATGACTTATATTTTCAGGCTCTACTACAAAGCCACAGTCATTAAGACAGTATGGTACTGGCACAAAGACAGAAATATAGATCAATGGAACAAAATCGAAAGCCCTGAGATTAACCCACATACCTATGGACACCTTATCTTCGACAAAGGAGGCAAGAATATACAATGGAGTAAAGACAGTCTCTTCAACAGGTGGTGCTGGGAAAACTGGTCAACCACTTGTAAAAGAATGAAATTAGAACCCTCTCTAACACCATACACAAAAATAAACTCAAAATGGATTAAAGATCTAAATGTAAGACCAGAAACTATAAAACTCCTAGAGGAGAACATAGGCAAAACACTCTCTGACATAAATCACAGCAGGATCCTCTATGATCCATCTCCCAGTATACTGGAAATAAAAGCAAAGATAAACAAATGGGATCTAATTAAAATTAAAAGCTTCTGCACAACNNCACTCACATCATGAGAAGTCAGTATGGTAAGGTTTCCTCCATTAATTATTTTTAAAGCTTCAGGTGCTAATAAAGCTGCTGCTCCAATTACTCTTAGGCATTGGGACCACCCACGTGAAACTATATCTAATTCTCTGCTTAGATAAGCAATAGGTTGTTGGTGAGGCCCTCGGGATTGTGTCAAACTCCCAAGGCCATGCCTTTCCTTTCAGTAACAAACAGATTAAATTCTGACCCTATGGGCAAGCTCAGAGCAGGAGCTTGAAGAAGAGCAGTCTGAAGAACCTTAAAAGCCTTTTGAGTTTCTGGTGACCAAACCAGTTTGTCAGTTTGGGCCTGCTGAGTTTCAGCTATAAGTTTATATAAAGGCTGAGCAAGTTCCCCATAACCCAGAATCCAAATTCCAAGTTCCCCATAAACCAGAATGCAAATGTGACAGTAAGCTGTGATTTCCCAAAATCCTCTCTATTGTCTTAAAGTCATAGGTAGGGGATGATTTAGTTTTGGCTTTATTCTCTCAGTGCCTATGACTGTAGTCCCTTCTGATATGATTAGGTCCAGATACCTAACTGATTGTTAACAAAGCTGAGCCTTTTCTCCTGATGCCTTGTAACCATAGCCTGCCAGAAAGTTTAAGAAATCTTCTCAGGCTTGCAACCAAGCTTCCTCTGTCTCAGCACAGAGCAAAATATCATCTACATATTGTAACACCACTGCTTCAGAGCTATTAAAGTTTTTTCGATCCTGGTACAAACTTTGTCCAAATAAGTGAGGACGGTCCTGAAATCCCTGGGGCAATACTGCCTAGGTTAACTGAGAAGCTGGCTGAGTAGAGTCTTCTAAGGCAAATAGAAACTGACTTTCCTCCACGGAAGGCATTGAATAGAAGGCATCTTTTAAATCAGTTACTGGGAAATATTTGGCTCTTTCAGGAATTTCAGTCAATAGAGTGTAAGGATTAGGCACCACGGGGTATAAAGGAAACACAGCCTCATTTATTATATGCAAATCTTGAACTAGTCTCCGTTTATCATTTGATTTCTTTATACCCAACATAGGAGTGTTGCAAGGACCGTTACAGGGAATTAATAGTCCCTGTTCCTTTAAGTTTTCAATGATGGGCTTTAACCCTTCCTTAACCTCAGGTTTCAGAGGATACTGTTTCTGATGTGGAAATATGTGTGGGTGTTTGAGCTTGACAACTGCAGGAATAGCATTTTGCACTCAACCCACAGATTTCCATCAGCCCATAGTCTAGCATTTACAGTTTGTTCAACCAGAGGGAGAGAAAGGGAGGACTCCATATTCATAAAAACAGAAGCATGGATCTTGCTCAGTATACCCCTCTCCAAAAGGGGTGAGGGATATTCTGGCATGAAGAGAAACTCATGTGAAAATAGCACAGAATCCCAGTTGCAAGATAAAGAATAACTGAAATAATACCTATTGACTCATCCAGACAGTTTCATTATGGATTGGGAAGGAAGTGGGGCAGGGGCTTCAGTAAGCACAGAGTAAGCTGCCCCAGTATCTAAAAGGAAATCAATGGATTGGCCCCCCACAATTATTAATACCTGGAGTTCCTCAGGTGTAATTAGGACTGGAGCTTGTGTGGGGACCCCCGGGCACCTTCAGTCCTGATTGTCTTGAGAGTCCGACCCCGGAGACCTATGCCTCTGAGGGCAGTCTCTCTTCCAGTGTGGTCCTTTGCAGACAGGACATGGAGCCGGGGGCAGCTTAGATGCCAGAGGACAATCCTGCTAGAGGTGCCCCTTCTTTCTACAGCCATATCAAGCCCATCCCTTTTCACCTGGGTCCCTCTGGGCATTTTTCTCTGGCTGTTTAAGAGCTCTTTTCATAGCCATTGCAAAGGCTTCTGCCTTTTCCTTTGTCTCACTTTGCCTTTCTTTTTCTCATTCCTTACCATAATAGACCATCTGAGCCAGTTGTAACAGAATACCTAAAGACTGATTTGGTCCATATGCCCATTTTTGTAGCTTATGGCAGATATCTGTAGCTGACTGAGTGATAAATCTATCTTTCAAGATCACTTTTCCTTCTTCATGTTTGGGATCAATCTCAGTGAATCTGCAAAGAGTTTCTCTTAGTCTATCTAGGAATTTACCAGGAGCTTCCTTCTCCTCCTGTTCTATGTCTGCCAATTTGCTATAGTTTAAAGGCTAGAACTTGTCTGCCTGAGTCCTTCAAGAATACATCTGACAAAATGACTCTTATCCCATCTTCCTTTAGCTGAGTTGTAGTCCCAGTCTGGTTCTATGGTCGGGACCCCCTGATTCCCAGTGGGGGGGTCCGCTATCTTGTCCTCCCTTTTCCCTGCTGATTCATTACCAAGCTATTTATCTCCATAAGCAACCACTCTTCCCTTGTTCCTTACAGAATCGGTCTAATTGTAAAACAGTATTATACTTAATAGACCCTCCAACTGGCCACTGTTCACCATCCTCCAATGGATATTGCTGCCATGCAGTTCGCATAGGAAGACCAGGTGTGTCTTCTTTAAGCCCTGGGGATCAAATCTATCCCAGTTTTTCAGGATACAGTTCAAAGGAGTGAGGCTGGAATTGTTAGCTCCCATCTGTAAGAGACACAAAAAGCAACCAGTGCCATTTTTCTACCGGAGGCATCTCTCCTTGCTCTAGATGTGGGGTGTAGACAGACTTTATACCAAAAGCTTTTCCTTCCTGGTTGGATTTAGTCTGTCCATTACCAACACAGGTGCTGTCCCCAACTCTCTCGTTTCCACCACCAAGATGGGGTGGGGATGTACCAGGCATAGACCTGATAGCATCTCTACCTGACGTCCAGCTCTTGACATTTAACCTTACTTGCCTCTGATGCCACTCGGGGTGCAATCAAAATAACCTTCCAGAATGCCTCCCAAGCTAGGACTGCTGGGAAAACATTCATCACCTGAGTGCCTGTGCATGGCTCTGAGTATATTCCTGACAATAATAAGACCGATATGAACATAAAGCTGGGATGTTCTTTTCAAGCATCACCACACCAGTATAAGAGACTCCTCTGGTCCACTAAGAGCCAGGGTTATCAAAGGGGGGGGCACACATTGCAGTCCCAATCTGAGTAACCTTTAACCTCCAAGATGGTCTTGGGGCTAAAGCTCCATCCAGCTTCCAAACTTTCAATTCCTAGTGAGGCTAGGTGCTTTCATGACTATCTAATTTTGCGACAGTACACAGTAACAGTATAGGTCACAAGTCTCTTGAAAGTTTATGATCTGATAGATTAGGTTAGTACTTCTAATTCCCAAGGAGTTATGAAATGGTCAAAGAGACCAAAAGGTTCGATTGAGAAAGGAGAGTTCGGTCTACACAATTTGCCCATTTCCGGTCGGTTGCCAAAGGAGACATTGGGTGCCTCTTGGCCTTAGCAGGTCAGTAGAAATCCCTGGCAGGTTTCTGCAATAAGCTGTATGAGATCACCATGGAACTGCAGAGCATAGCTCCTCACTTGCTTCGTGCAGGGCATGTCATTCATTCACACAATCACGCTGTAGAGTTAGTAAAGCACAGCAGAAAATGTGTTTGCTAAGAGAACAAAGAACTAGAGCTCCAAGCATCCTTACCTTGTCCTTGCAAGATAAGGATCCCGAACAAGCCTCCAAGATGAAAGGTTGTTGTTGAATTAGGACGCTGGGATTCTTGGCCCCCAGAGGAGAAGAATTCAAGCTGGGGCCAGAGACAGGGCTTGATCGCTCAGAGCTCTTGTGTAGTAAAGTTTATTAAAGTATAAAGGAGATAGAGAAAGCTTCTGACATAGGCGTCAGAATGGGGCAGAAAGAGTACCCCCCTGCTAGTCTTTAGCTGGATGCTATATAGTCATCAGCAGTCTGTTAATGAAAGAAAGGAATGTCTCAAACTTAGAATGGCACCAGGCCCCTCACCCATAAGATGTATTTTGGGATAACCTTGGCTCCAAATGTTTTACCTTGGGCCATAAAATGATTAACTTGAGTCTTGAAGAAGGGCAGATCACCATACAAATAGTTTAATTTACATGGATTAGAGGGACAATATTGGAGTATAGCATACTGGTTTATCAAGTAGGTTCTGAGTCCAAAAGGTGGAATTGACTTGAAGAGAGTTTGGGGTAAATGCATAGTACATTAGCATACCTTAAGATAAACATTGCCATAAGAAAAAGGCATTGGTTACCTTCAGGTGAAACCAGGTACCATTATGGCAACACAGAATTTTAAGAGAAACCTCCTTTTAAATTTGTGTAGAGAAGAAACAAATATCACGTTTGTTTCTGCTGCTGCTTAAGAGAGATAAAATGTCTGACACTTGCAGGCTGTTTCCTCCATTTGGAGACTTCTGGCCTTCCTGCGTGTTACCCTCTCAGTATCTCTCATTTTCTTGAAGAGATCTCTAGTCTTTCCCATTCTATTGGTTTCCTCTATTACTTTGTGTTGATCGCTGAGGAATGCTTTCTTATCTCTCCTTGCTATTCTTTGGAACTCTGCATTCAAATGAGTATATCTTTCCCTTTCTCCTTTGCTTTTCTCTTCCCTTATTTTCACAACCATTTGTACGGCCTCCTCAGACAGTCCTTTTGCTTTTTTGGCATTTCTTTTTCTTGGGGAATAGATATGAAAAATTAAATAGAGGTAGATGAAGATGACTTATATACATTAAATATTCACTGTAAAGGGAGAAGAACAGTAGGAAAGTCAAACAAAGAAATATGTAGAAAAATATAATAGGTTGAAAGAAATTTTAATTAAAATTATNAGAACAGTAGGAAAGTCAAACAAAGAAATATGTAGAAAAATATAATAGATTGAAAGAAATTTTAATTAAAATTATAAAAAATAGGAAAAAAAACAGGAAGAAGAAATAAAAAAGAAAAAAAAGATAACTCCACAGAACTTCAAAAGCCCAACATAGAGGCAGAGGTTTATAACAGCAATAAAAATTCTGACTGAGAAAACAAAGAAAAGACTCAAAATCTTCACTCAATTTCATACTGCCAATAAAATTGACAACCACAACAGAGGAGGGAAAGAGAGGGAACAAATCCAAAAGTATCTACAGGGTTTTAATGTCTCCTTCTATGATTGTGTTACTGTCAATTTCTGCTTTTATGTCTGTTTGCCTTATGAATTGAGGTGCTCCTATATAGTGTGCATAGTTATTTACAACTGTTATGTCTTCCTCTTAGATTTATCCCTTGATCATTAGGTAGTGTCCTTCTCTATCTCTTGTAATCTTCTTTAGCTTAAGGTCTATTTTGACTGATATGAGGATTGCTACTCCATCTTTCTTTTGCTTCCCATTTGCATGGAATATATTTTTCCATCCTCTCACTTTCAGTCTATATGTGTCTGTAGGTCTGAAGTGGGTTTCTTGTAGACAGCATGCATATGGGTCTTTTTCTTTTAAATTATTTAATTGGAGGCTAATTACTTTGCAATATTGTGGTGCTATTTGCATACATTGACTTGAATCAGCCATGGGTGTACATGTGTCCCCAATCCTGAACACCCATCCCACCTCCCTCCCCATTCCATCCCTCAGGGTTTTCCCAGTGCACCGGGTCTGAGTGCCCTATTTCATGCATCAAAGTTGGACAGGTGATCTATTTGACATATCGTAATATACATGTTTCAATGCTAGTCTCTCAAGTCGTCCCACACTGGCCTTCCCCCACAGACTCCAAAAGTCTGTTTTTATGTGTCTCTTTTGCTGTCTCTCGTATATGATCATTGTTACCATCTTTCCCATATACATGTATGGATGTGAGAGTTGGCCTGTGAAGAAAGCTGAGCACCGAAGAATTGATGCTTTTGAACTGTGGTGTTGGAGAAGACTCTTGAGAGTCCCTTGGACTGCAAGGAGATCCAACAAGTCCATTCTGAAGGAGATCAGCCCTGGGATTTCTTTGGAAGGAATGACGCTAAAGCTGAAACTCCAATACTTTGACCACCTCATGTGAAGAGTTGACTCATTGGAAAGGACTCTGATGCTGGGAGGGATTAGGGGCAGGAGGAGAAGGGGACGACAGAGGATGAGATGGCTGTATGGCATCACTGACTCGATGGATGTGAGTCTGAGTGAACTCCAGGGGTTGGTGATGGACAGGGAGGCCTGGTGTGCTGCAATTTATTGGATCACAAAGAGTAGACACGACTGAGTGACTGAACAGACTGGCTAACTGATACTATATTGCTGTTTTCCTTTCTGACTTACTTCACTCTATGAAATAGGCTCCAGGTTCATCCACCTCATTAGAACTAATTCAAATGCATTCTTTTTAATTGCTGATTAACATTCTATTGTGTATATGTACCTCAGCTTTCTTATCCATTTGTCTGCCAAAGGACATTTAGGTTGCTTCCATGTCCTGGCTGTTGTAAACAGTGCTGTGGTGAACAATGAGGTACACATGTCTGTTTCAATTCTAGTCTCCTCGCTGTTTATGTTGTATGGCAATTCTATTTCCAGTTTTTTTGTTGTTTGTTTGTTTGTTTGTTTGTTAGGAATATCTGCACTGTTCTCTGGACTAGCTGTACTAGTTTGCATTCAGTCAAAGAACTAGTCAGTTCTTTCCATCAGGTGGCCAAAGCATTGGATTTTCAGCTTCAGCATCAGTCCTTCCAATGTATATTCAGGACTGATTTTTCTTAGGATTGACTGGTTTGATTTCCTTGCAGATCAAGGGACTCTGCAGAGTATACATGTGTATGAATCAATATTTGTTGTGCTTATGCTGCCCTCTCATGGAGAAATAGAAGAATGCTAATGAATGTAATTTATAAAATACAGATGTATTGTCTCATATGTATCTGTGTGTATCAGTAAATATTTACAGTGTTTATGCTGCTCTTTCGTGAATAATGCTTTGAATGTAATTTATATAATTCAGATGTGTTCTCTCATATGTATATGTCAGTTCATATATATGTGTTACTTGCTCAGTCGTGTCTGTCTCTTTGTGACCCCATGGACTGCAGCACACCAGGCTTCCCTCTCCATCACCAACTCCCGGAGCTTACTCAGACTCATGTCCATTGAGTCCATGATGACATCTAACCACCTCATCATGTGTTGTCCCCTTCTCCAGTGTTCAATCTTTCCCAGCATCAGGGACCTTTCCAATGAATCAGTTCTTCATATCAGGTGGCGAAAATGTGTGGGTATGAATAAATATTTACTGTACTTTTGCTGCCCTCTCATTGAGAAATAGAAGGATGCTTATGAATTTAATTAATAAAATCTGAATGTATTCTCTCATATGTATATGTGGGTATAAATAAATATTTACTGTGCATATGATGACCTCTTGAGGAAAAACAGAAATATGGTAATGAATGTAATTTATAAAATCCAAATGTATTCCCTTATATGTATATGTGTGTATGCTGCTGCTCCTACTGCTGCTAAGTCACTTCAGTCATGTCCGACTCTGTGCGACCACATAGATGGAAGCCCACCAGGCTCCCCTGTCCCTGGGATTCTCCAAGCAAGAATATTGTAGTGGGTTGCCATTCCCTTCTCCAGTGCATGAAAGTGAAAAGTGAAAGTGAAGTCGCTCAGCCCTGTCCGACTCCCAGCGACCCCATGGACTGCAGCCTACCAGGCTCCTCTGTCCAAGGGATTTTCCAGGCAAGAGTACTGGAATGGGTTGCCATTGCCTTCTCTGTATGTGTATGAATAAATATTTATTGTGCTTATGCTGCCATCCTGCAGAGAAATAGAAGAATGCTTGTGAATGCATTTATAAAACCCAGATGTTCTTTACAGGTTGAAAATGATACTGTATAACTTTGTGAAAAATTAATAGATGCTCATAACAGAAAATATATGTTTGGTAGAAAAATACAAAGAAAGAAGAAGATCACCTATGATCTCATTTAACATTGGCTCAGAATTCTGAGTTCTTGGGACAGGGAGATAAAAAGATGAGGGTGTGCTAGTTCTTTTCATAGAAAATCATCTTTTATGCTATCAGAATGTTAACATAGAGCTTGGTTTTGATACGTGATTCTTGCTTTGGTTACTTATCTATAAGTCTCTGCTTTTACATAGACCTAGTAATTTCGCTCCATGTTTAGAGACTGTTTGCTTCAAGGTTATTTTGTTTTCCTCATTTTTGCTATAATTAAAAAAATGTTACATGTCATGGCTATGGTAAATGCAGTGAACATTGAGGTGCATGCATCTTTTTGAATTAAGGTTTTCTCCAGGAAAATGCCTGGAGTAGGCCATATCATGATCGCAGTTTTTGTTTTCTAAGGAGCTGCCATAGAGTTCACCATAGCGGTGACACCAATTTACATGCTCTCTGACAATGCAAGAGGGTTCTCTTTTCTCCACACCCTCTCCAAATTATTGCTCGTAGAATTTTTGATGATGGCTATTTGGACTGGTGTGAAGTAACACATCATTGTAGTTTTGATTTGCATTTTTCTGGTAACTAGTAATGTTGAGCATCTTTTCAAGTGTTTGTTATCCATCTGTATGTGTTTTTTGGAAAAATGTCTATTTAGATCTGCCCGTTTATTGTGTGTGTGTGTGTGTGTGTGTGTGTGTGTGTGTGTGTGTGTGTGTGTGTCCCCTAATCCAGGGCTACATGTGCTGTTTGTATATTTTGGAGAATAATGCCATGATAACTAGTGAGAACTATCTGTATAGCACAGGTAACTGTCCTCAGTGCCATGTGGTGACAGAAATGGGAAGGAAACTGAAGAAAGATGATGCATACATATATATACAAATACACACATATATGCCACTGATTCACTTTGCTGTACAGCAGTAAGAAACACAGCACTGTAAAACAACTACATGTGCACATACTGTTGGCTCCATTTATAGGAAGTTCTAGATGAGTCAAAGCTAATGTTTACTGATAGAACTGAGAACAGGGGATGCATGGGGAAGGGCAGTGTGGGGAACGGGCCCCAGAGATTTTCTAGGATGGTGGGAAAAAATATTCCAGTGAATATCATATATATAATCTTTGTGAAATTGCATAAATACTTCTGTCATGTAAATTCCAAACAAGGTCTTGCTCATTGGCTCCACGTGTTGATAAATTTACTAGATACAGTCAAATTGTCCTTCAGAAAGCTGAATCACTTTAGGCTTTCACAACAACACATGAGCACTCATTTTCCAACCTCTCATCCTCAATTTGGAGGAAACTTTTGGTATCATTCAATGCTTTCATTGAACTTTTGGCAATTTCCATGGTGAAAATTGTATTCCGTTATTGTTTAGGTTTGCATTTCTTTTATCATCAATTAGTTTTAACATTTCCTCCTTTTTTTGGTAATTTTTTGTATTTTTCTTCTGAGTAATTTGCATTTATTTGTTCCCTTTGTTTACATCATGTTTGTCTTCTATCGGGTTTTTCATATTTTCTTAACTTTTGAGCTTTGCATAAATTAGGTAAATGTATCCTTTGTCAGTTATCTTCCCAATATTTCTCAGTTGTCATTTTGTAAATCCTTCTTTATTATTTATTTACCCACACAGGAATTTTTCTACAAAGTATAAATTTCCCCTTTTGAACCTACTGGACAAAGATCACTTAAATTAAAAAATATATATATAATTAAATAACAGGGAAAACTTCATGGAACTAGAGGGTGTAGGTTGAAAGATTGCATGGGGGGGTTGTAACTCTGAGTTCACTTGTGTGCCTTTCCACATGTACTTCTCAATAAACTAGAGAGATAAGTAAGTGAAGGCAGGTAGTGCCATGATGAGCCAAGATAAAAACAGGGGTGGTGGTGGGGACTGGACCTGGCATTCCAAACAGATGAGTCAGCCACAGGCTTGGTCAGCCCTGTGAAAGCAACAGGGAGAGGTCCCTGATTAGAGGATTCAGGGAGCCCCAGCACGTGCTCAAAGCCAAAGTCTCCAAGAGGTTAGCACAAGCAGAGCGATGATGCTGCCCAGCAAGCCTGTCTCCCTTGGGCCAGAAGAAAGGTGCTGCTACTTTTATTATGGAAAATGTAGTCTGTGGATATTGGGAAAAGAGCTTGGTCAGTGCACACAGTGTGAAAAAGTAAATAAAATCCATGTTTAATTTCACAACAGTTAATATTATGTGGCTTCCTTGGTGGCTCAGTGATAAAGAACCCGCTTTCCAATGCAGAAGTCAGGAGTTAGAAACCTGGGTCAGGAAGATCACATAGAGAAAGCAATGGCACCCCACTCCAGTACTCTTGCCTGGAAAATCCCAGGGATGGAGGAGCCTGGACGGCTGCAGTTTATGGGGTCGTTAAGAGTCAGACATGGCTAAGCGACTTCACTTTCACTTTTTACTTTCATACATTGGAGAAGGAAATGGCAAAACACTCCAGTTATTTTTGCCTGGAGCATCCCATAGAGAGAGGAGCCTGGCGGACCACAGTCTATGGAGTTGCAAAAGAATCAGAAACGACTGAGGACTGAGTACACAATATTTTAACCTATCTCCTCTACGTCTTTTTTTTTAGCTCATATTTTTTTCAGGACTGGGATTTAGTAGGTCATACAGGAAATGTATGTTTCACTTCTTAGAAAGTCCTAAACTGTTTCCCCAAAGGGCTGATCATTTTTACATCCTCACCTGCCATGTATAAAGGCTCCACTTTCTATCTTCTCCAACACTTTGGTACACTTAGTCTTTTTGATTATGGACATTCGAGTTGCCATTAAAAGAAAATGTGACCAATCAGAGGAAGATACTCACAATATATCAAACACTAAGAGCATATGAGGAAACAGTGTGTGTAATGCAATCAGGGATGTGACTAAAGCTGGAAGTCTAGATGCTCAGTGATCAAGAGCCATTCTGAACTGGGTTAGAAGGGCTAAGGAGTTTTGATACCTATTTATATTGTGAAGAAACAGATACATATTAATAGGAATGAGCACATAATAATCCAAGTGGAGAGCTCAAGGAATTATCAAGAGGCCAATACCCACACTCAGTGAAGAAATACATACATTATCTCCACTTCCCTATATATCGTTATATTTACTCATCTCAGAATGCATCCTCCCCAAACATTCTGCCTGATTTTCAAGAGAGAAATCAAGCAGTAGGCATCCCTGTATGATAGGCTTCCTTCACTCACACAGTTTATGACCTTTGTTTCTTTATATGATGTCTGGCTGTTCAACAGAGATGAGCCTGATTTGTTGAAAGACAAAAAACATTTCATTGACATGTGAAACATTGGAGGATTAATTCTGGCAGAAAAAATGCACTCAAACCCAATGGGCAGTAAAGTGATTCATTCACCATAAGTCTTCACAGCTTGGGAGTAAGAGTACTTAAAAACAGGGAAAAAACATTCTACCCCAAGAAAATGTTTAGAATAATAGTCACCAACATTTGTAGCACCCAGCATGGTTTCATGGGGGCAATGATTCAAATGCATTACATTTACTGTGCAGTATTATTTCTATTATTATGACATCAGCTCCACCTCAGATCATCAGGCATTAGATCTCTTGAAGAATTTTCCACTGTGCACTGATCCTGGTGTGTTGCACTCCAGGGGATGAAAAAGAGTTGGACATGATTGAGTGATTGAACTGAACACAGTCAAATGCATTGGCCTAATCAATAAAGCAGAAGTAAATGTGTTTTTTGAATTCCCTTGATTTTTCTTTTTTTAATACAAATTTATTTATTTATTTTAATTGGAGGTTAATTACTTTATAATATCATATTGTTTTTGCCATACATCAACATGAATTCACCAGAGGTATACATGTTTTCCACATCCTGAAACCCCCTCCCTCCTTCCTACTCGTATCACCCCCTGCTTTTTCTATGATCCAGTGGATGTTGGCAGTTTGATCTCTGATTCTTCTAGCTTTTAAAAATTCAGCTTGAACATAGGGAAGTTCCAGGTTCACAAATTGTTGAAGACTTACTTGGAGAATTTTGAACATTACTCTGCTGGTGTGTCAGATGAGTGCAGTTGTGTAAAAGTTTGAACATTCTTTGGCATTGCCCTTCTTGGGATTGGAACAAAAACTGACCACAGGACAGGAGAAGGTCAGTTTTCAATAGAGTATTACTCAGTCATAAAAAAGGAACACATTTGAGCCGGTTCTAATGAGGTGGATGAATCTAGAGCCTATTACAAAATGAAGTTAGTTAGAAATCAAAAAGTATATATTGTATACTAATATTTTTATAAGGAATCTAGAAAGATATTACCAAGGTATTTTTTTGCTGGGCTGCAAGTGAGAAACAGACATAGAGAACAGAATAATGGACATGGGGAGAGGGGGGGAAGAGGGTGAGATGTATGGAGATAGTAATATGGAAACTTACGTTTCTATATGTAAAACAGAACACCAACAGGAATTCGTTGTATGTCTCAGGAAACTCAAACAGGGGCTCTGTACCAGCCTAAGGGGGTGGGATGGGCATGGAGATGTGAGGGAGGTTCAAGATGTTCAAGATGAAGACATGCATGTATACCTATGGCTGATTCATGCTGAAGTTTGAGAGAAAAGAACAAAATTCTATACAACCACTACATTAAAATTTATTCGTTTTATTTAAAAGCCATTAAATTAACAAATTTAAAATTATTAAATTAAAAACAGATTAAAAAGAAATAAATTTAAAAGATAAAAAGTTGAAATGACTCAAATGTCCATCAACTTGTGATAGAATAAATAAAACATGCAATGCAATATTATTTGGACTGCAAATGAATGGAGTTCTAATATAAGCTATAACATGCTAGAGCTTTGAAATGATTATGTTAATTAAAATAAACCAGGAACAAAACTGTACATTGCATTATTCCATTCATGTAAATGTCAAAGTTTAGGTAATTCTCTAAAGACAGAAAATAGAGTAGTGAATACCAGGGCACAGAAGAGAGGGGAAATGGAAAATGTCTGCCAACTGGAGACTGTTTCCTACTGGAGTGATGAAAATATTCTAGAATGAGGTTGTGGTTGTTGTTAGGCATGATAAAGTCCTGGTACATTAACAACATGTCCATAAACTTAAGGTTTCTTGAAAAAACTTCTAAACTTAACTTCTATGTCCAGGAAAATCATTCTGCAAGTATAAAGGAGAAGTAGATATTCTCATATGAATGAAACACTG
>SJYE01003299.1:286436-310812 GCA_006408755.1 Eudorcas thomsonii
CGTCGCCCACGGGGCTTCTGAGCATGCCATGCTCTGGGCACGGAGTGGCCGCTGCCCCTCTCCCTCCCACCTCCACAGGCGGGCAGGGATGGGAAAGGCCCAGGACGCCTATCGCATGATTCGGCTTTGCCGCGCTGGCTGGAGGGCCCCAGCCAGGCCCTCGCCCTTCTCTTCTCCGTGTCCATGTCTGAAACTGAGAGGATTTCTGCCCTTCCCGCCTCACAGCTTTATTACTGTGTGAAGGGTGCCCGAGGCAAAGCTGCAGAAAGTCATCCTGGGTGTGTCTAGTGTCTGACGTCCTCGAGGGGCAGGTCCAGTTGCACAGAAATTGGAGATTTCCCCTGCTTTCTTCCTGGCATTGAGGACCATGGAAGCTCGTGGGCGTCCTCAGGGTGGGTGGGTCACCCTAACGTGGATGGCCACAGGGAAGTGAAGGGGTTATCCTTGAAGGAAAAGAACAACTTTTCTTCAAAACAAAACTTCTAGAGGTCTGACCATTGTAGAATTCAGCCAAAAAAGCCATTTCCCCATTTTATGTGCAGTGATTTTTCCCTTTTAATTTTCAGATTTCTTTCTTCTTTTGAGTATTCTATGCCAAAAAAAAAAAATAAACTTGTAGGTAAATATTATGCTTCATCATGACAAGAGAACTTTAATGCTAAATTACAGAAATACAAGCATGTTGCTTGGGCCCTTTTTCACATGAGTGTGGGGGCTACAGAGGAATGAACTGCCTCCCAGTGTCGGGAGGCATCCTCAGCTGATGCTGTGGAAGCATCTGGGCTTTGTGAGGGTCCGAGCGGCTGAAAGGTGGCTTTTCTGTGTGGGCTGCGCTGCCCACCTCTCGGAGAAAAGCAGTCAGTCCCCACATCCGGGTGCCGTGGTCGGCTCCCAACAGCTGCTGTGTCCCAGGCACCTCAGCCCACCCCATCTCATCATCATCGTTCCCATGGTCACCCCCAGAGATGGCTTCGCCATAGCACCGACTCTCCCTGGACGAGGAATTAAGGCTGTCTGTCTTTCCGTCTGTCTGAGAGAGCGAGCTGAAGCCCTCCCCAGCTACTTGCCACTTCTCAAGGGAAAGGGCCAAGGTGGGCAGAGGCCACAGGAATTTCCGTCTTTGGTGGGGTCTTCTGTCCTTGGGTCAGCTTGTTTCTGAGATCTGTATTAGAAACTAATTCAGAGAGGGAGGCGCCCATCTAGCCTTGCCCGCTGAGGCTTGGGAAGCCAGCTGCCTTCAGCTCCCGGGTGCCGTGGCTCCTCGGAGTGTCCTTTTGTGGTGGAGCGATGCTCAGGTCAGCACTGGAAGGGCAGTGCTGTCCCTCCCGGTCACACCAGGGACCATCTCTCAGAGCCTCTGCTTTCTCCTTTATAAAAAGGGTTGTTCCTCCTAGCTCGTGAGGATTCAGTGTGAATATCTGTCTGTTAGTGGAGGAATGTGTGAGCGTTGGGGATGTGCTGGGTTTACAGAGGCTGGACCAGAAACAGGGAAGGGTGAGCTTTGTGGAAAGCACTCGGGCAACCACAGTGGTCCTCTTCTCTGTCCTCCCCACCGCTGGGCATTTCCTCATCGCCTCCTCCTCACTTCCTCCACAGGATGATCCGAGGGAGGTATTCTTGAATGCTAGTAAACAAACTCAAACTCAGAGAAACTCGGGTGACGATGCCTGTGCGTGGCCTGTTCCTGTCTCGGGAAACGTGTGCTGACAGCCATTTCTTGGTGATCCCTCGCGGTGGCCCGGGCCATCTAGGCACCCATGGTTTCGGGTGAGCAGAGTCCCCAGCACACCAGGCAGAGCTGGGTTTGTGGCTGGTGGAGCCAAGGGCCTGTTGCCTGCTGGCGAGAGTGGGCATCAGTCCTTCTGCTTGGGTGAAGGGGCTACTGTTTGTGCCCAGCTCTCTGCTTCCTCTCCTCCAGAAGAGTCTGTGAAAGATAAAACCATCTCTTTGCCCTCAGCTCTGATGGGTACCACGCATATTTCCTGACATTGACTTGTAGGTCAGCCTGGTGGTCTGTGAGTGGGTCTTTCCTCCAGTCAGGCTGCTTTCTTCTTGACATCGAGGACTACTGAAGCATGTAGAAGTCCTCAGGGTGGGCAGGCCATGCTGACACGGATGGTCAGGGCATTAGGCTTATGTGTTAGGTTCTTTTTGCACAAGGAGGTGGAGATGTGTGACCTTGGCGAAACCTTGTATTCCTCCCCACCTCCAACACACACACGCACATGGACACAAACACAGGCTGAGACTGCTGTGGGCTGCTTAGGCCCTGCCAGCTTCTTTTGTCTTTCTCGTGCCCTGTTTGAGCACTTGTTGTTGTTTAGTCACTCAGTGGTGTCTGACTTTCTTCTACCCCACGGGTGTTAGTCCACCAGGCTCCTCTGTCCAGGGAATTCTCTGTGCAAGAATACGGGAGTGGGTAGGCATGCCCTTCTCCAGGGCATCTTCCCAACCCAGGGATCGAACCCTGGTCTCCTGCTCGGCAGGCAGATTGTTTACATCTGAGCCACCAGGAAAGCCCATCTGGGCACCCTTACCCCAGATTGTTTCTGAGCTGGGACCAGAATGCTGGAGATGTCCTTTTTGCTTATAATTTTAATTACAGTGAATGAGGTGTGAGATGAAAGCTTATCTGCAGAGCATGGTCCCCTTGGGACCTACTAGCTGTGTTCCTTTCTCTTCCTGTGCTGTGCTGTCCCGGCCTAAGGCAGTGAAACCTGTCTCCTCATCTGTAATGTCAGAGCCTTCACTCCGCTGACCCTTGCTAAGCTAACCCCAGGCTTGGCTCTGGGCTATAGCGGTGGAGGGGAGACGGCCCTGACTCAGGAGCTTACTCTCCAGGAAGGACAGATACAGCTTGATGGGTGCCGCTGTCAGGAGGGTGGGCAGAAGCCCTCAGCCGCTTCTTGGAGCCTGAGGGCCAAGGAAGGGGCCTTGTGTCTCCCTGGAGAAGGAGGCATGAGCCCCAGGAGACCTGAATGCGTGGGATCCGGTGAGCTTGTCGGGCTCTCCCAGGCTTTCCAGGGAAGCACTTTGGGGATGGACACTGGTAGGGAACCTGGAGGAAGCGAGGGAGAAGCCCCCTCCCTCATTTGAAACCAGAAGGGACCTGGGGGGACCCTGAAGTCAGGAGCACCCAAAATAACCTCCAGGGAGGACCCTTGGTCCTTTCAGCAGCTGCATAGCGCTCTTAGGAGGTGCCTGTGCCCACAGCGTCTCGCTAGGGAGCCACTAAAGCCAGTCAGTGGGGTGTCAGTGGCCGTGAAAGGCCCACATTTTTTCCTCCTCCCCCTGATGGCTGGTGCCTGAAATGAAGTAGCCAGGCAGGTGAGGGCGGCCTCCCCCGGGGCCTGGAGCATCCTCCACCTGGTGGCCTGCAGACCTACCCCAGGCCTTGCCCCTGGTGCTCTCCCAGCCCCAGTCCCACAGCCGCTCAGGCCAGGAGTTCATGAGACATGGGTCTGTTGGCCTCCGAAGAGAGCCTCCAAGCCTCCTGCATGGATGGACCTCCCCACCCATGTGCGCCACGACTCGACCTGGGAGCCCTGCTTCTGAACAAGTCTGTAAGCCAGAGGAGAGGCAGCGTCTTGGCCTGTCCTATCTCTGCCAATAGGAAAGAAACTGGAGACCAGCACTCTGGACAGCGTTGGCAGCTCTCGGTTGGCTGTACTCCTGCCTGCTCCCGGAAGGATGAGCATGTTCTGATTTGACTGCCCAGAGAGACTCGCCCATGGTGAAAGCCGTCTTCCCAGATTCACGCTTGGCCTCTTCACAGAGGCGGGGAGGGGAGAGCCAAGGACAGATTCGCTTAGCCTCTGACAGCTCTCAGAGGATGCCAGGTGCCTTGGCACCTCTCTGCTGCTGAGCACACGCCTTTGACAGCTCTCAGAGGATGCCAGGCGCCTTGGCACCTCTCTGCTGCTGAGCATACACTGTCTTGGAGCACCCACCTTAAATCCCTTTTACAAAATAGTGTGAGTGGAAGAGAAGCTGCTCAAGAGCCTAGAGCAAGGAGGTGGTTCCCCTCAGGGCTTCCCTTGATGGGGAGGGGGCTGAGAAACCACAGAGCTGAGGAAGGACGTGGGAGAGAGGGTCTACAGGGCTGGTTCCGCGGTCAGAATGTGTTGCTTGAGGCCCAGGACGCAAGGAGCTTTGCTGCCTGCTCGTCAGCGCTTGCCAGATTGTACGCTGGGAACAAGGAAAACCTACTCATTCATTCATTCATCCAGATTGGTAACAGGTTGACCAGGTGGTGGTGCTGGCCCCTGGCCTTCTGTTTATTGCCCTTTCATGCCTCCTTTTCTTACGCTGCCTTTCTGACTCCCAAGGAGACTCTGGCGCTGGGCTAGCATCTCTGAAGTGTGCTCATTTCCCACAGGCCTGTGTTATCACGAGCCTCTGAAGCTGTGGGAAGAACGAGGGTGGAGACCAGCATGACTCCCCGCTGGTCTGAGCCAGTATCTCTCCTCACTTTCCCTTACGTGTCCTCTGGGGCAGGGGGCGGCGGTCTTCCTTTCCAGCAGAGCTCGTGCCTGGCTTTGGAGAGGCCACGCCTCCCCCTTCGGAGTGGTCTCTGCTTCCTGAGCTGCAGTCTGGGAACAGCTCTCCTGCAGCCCCCCGCCCACTTCAGTAAGAACCTGAGATAAAGTTGGTTGTGGAAACTAGTGGAAATAAAAAGCTGGTGTGAACTCAGGGCCTTTCAAAAATATATATAACAAGCTTGTATTTGCAGTATTTCAAACTGTTTTGAACACGTAATGCCCCCAAGATAAATTGTTACGGAGGCTATTTTAATGAATTGAAAAAGAAACGGTTCTCGATGAGTCCATCTGTTGGCAGATGGCTCTTCCTGAACTTGAGCTTTGGGAATAGCTGCTTTCGAGCCCCTATTTAAGCTTTGTGTTCTTGTTTAAGATTGTTACTTGTGTCATTCAGAAGGGAAGGGGAGGGCATTTTTTTAAATCAAATAGCATAGCTTCAAACAGTCCCAAGCCAAAAACTATCCCAGCAACAAGTTAATAACTGTTTGCAAATTAGTGGGATTTCTGGTCAACACTTAAGCTCAGATGACTCTTCTGCTATTTTCGGCTAAGTGGATATTATCTTGGAGCTGAAAGGTCCTTAGAGGGGGACTTCCTACAGCCTCGTGACACGCAGTTCTTGACCCTACTCTGAACTCTTCAAGTGCCCACTCTCTCTCTCTGTCTGGCAAGTTCCATCAGGCCCGCCCTTAGGGTTTTTGGCCTCTGGGGGAAATGAGGATTAGCTCTATCCCGGCTCATCCTGTCAGGTTTTTGGAACTGCTTCTTCTGTCTTCTCAGTAAACCAGAGTCTCAGCCCACTCTTCCCTCAAGAGAGCAGTGTCCTTCTCAGGCGAGTCAGTTCCAGCCTTTTTCTCTGTGAAACAAGAGGCCTCGGGGGTTGCCGCCTGTCCCCCTTTCTGGAATGACTGTGACCTCTGGGGTCCTGTCCCTTCCAGGCCCTTCTAGCACACACGCAGCAAAACACTGGGCCGCTGGGGAGGAGTGGTGCTGGAGCGTGGGTTCTGGGTCCCCTTGACCCTCCTGCCTCCGTGGGGAACGCCTCTCAAGGTCTGCCTTGCGGCTCTTTCAGCGTCTGCAAGCGGTGCATTCGGAAAATGGACCACCACTGTCCCTGGGTCAATAACTGTGTCGGCGAGAACAACCAGAAGTACTTCGTCCTGTTTACAGTAAGTCAGCTTCCGAATGCCGTCCCCACCCTGCAGGGAGCACTCGCCGTTTGCCTTGCTGCTGGCAGGATGGTGCCTGGCCACTCAGACCTCTGCCTTTCTGCCAGAGCTCTCCCTGGTTCCACACGGGCCCACTCCCACGCTCTTCCCTCTAGCGTCTAGAATAAACTGCCTCCAGCTGATTAGCTCTAAGCAAAGGGCCGTGTTCTGGGCTCCCAGGGCTGGTGTCGAGCTCAGTCGCCAAGAAGGCGGCCACCCTCCCTCAGCTGCAGGTAGGTGGAGTGCATCTAGCGTCGAGGGCTGGAGGGGGCACAGGCAGTCAGTACCCTGACCCGTCAAGTGAGAAGAGGCAGCAGGCGGAGCCCCCAGGACAGCCCAGGCCCCACCCGCCCCCAGGGAATGGCCGCGCACCTCAGGCCTAGGGGTGGGGGCCGGCTGGGAGGGATCACCAGGTGGCTCTCCGGCCCCTCCCTGCTCAGCCCTGGGCCTGAGCGTTCCTGCGTGGGAGGTTGCAAGCACCCCGGCCTGGGCACCTGCACAGCCAGGCGGTTCTCTCAGCAATGGCGTCTGCCCTGCTTTCCTGTTGCAGATGTACATAGCTCTCATTTCCTTGCACGCCCTCATCATGGTGGGATTCCACTTCCTGCACTGCTTTGAAGAAGACTGGACAAGTGAGTACATGCCAGGATCCCTGCTCCAGGAGGGGTGCGTGACCGGAGCGGGGGTGGGCTCTCGGTCTCTGTCCTGGTGCCAGGGCCGACCTCATCTTACTAGATCTCCTGCAAGCCTATGGACTGACCAGGGAAGAAACAGCAGAGTTCCGAATGTCTCTTCATGAAATAAAGCAGCCCCTTAAAGTCAGTTCCACAGGTAAAGCGCGAGTTGGACAGACCCTCCTGGGTCTGAGCGGGCCCAGGAAAAATGCAGGCCCCAGCAGGGAAGCGCATCCCAGGAGCAGACCCATGCCTTTAAGGGAGGAGCTTTAATTGAAGGTCATTGCATCCCATCCTTGCAGAAATCCATTTGTAACTTTCTGGCTAGGACATAGGTGGGGTTTTTGTTCATTTGGGTGTTTTTGTGTGCGATAATTTTTTTAACTGGTTCATCACCAATGTATGTTAAGATTGTAGACAAATTCTTCCTGCTTTTGAAGTATCTCATTTAGAGATGCAAATGCTGAGGAGGGAACTTCGATCACAAGACTGCATAAATCCTGAGGGGAAAATATAGATGCTGAATGTGTAATTAAAATTTGAAATTTTTTAAGAATAAAAGTGAGATATAAGAAAACAATTTTTAATATGGTAGTCCCCGCTTATCTGCAAGAGGCACGTTCCAGGATGCTCCGTGGACGCCTGACACCTCAGATAGTACAGAACCCTACATACACAATTTTTTTTTTTTTAATACAGATGTACCTATATGATAGGGGCTTCCTGGGTAGCTCAGCTGGTAAAGAATCTGCCTGCAGTGCAAGAGAGCCCAATTCGATTCCTGGGTCAGGAAGTTCCCGTGGAGGAGGGATAGGCCACCCACTCCAGTATTCTTGGGTTTCTCTGGTGGCTCAGATGGTAAAGAATCTGCCTGCAATGTGGAGACCTGGATTTGATCCCTGGGTTGGGAAGACTGCCTGGAGAAGGGCATGGCAACCAACTCCAGTATTCTTGCCTGGAGAATCCCCATGGACAGAGAAGCCTGGCAGTCTATGGTCCATGGGCTCACAAAGAATCGGACATGATTGAGCAACTAAGCACAGCACAGCATACCTATGATAAAGTTTAATTTGTGAATCAGGCACAGTAAGAGAGTATCCGAACGGCTAGCATCACCACTCTTGTACTTTGGAGCATAAGAGTTATTTGAACATAGGCACTCTGATACCGTGGCAGTCGACTTGGCCACTGAAATGACTGGTATGCAGCAGGAACGTGCTGGACAAAGGGATGGTTCACGTCTCCTGTGGACAGAGCCAGGTGTGAGATTTCATCATGCTTCTCAGGAGAGTTTGCGCTTTAAAACTTATTATTTCTGGAATTTTCCAGTTAATATTTTTGCACCAAGGCTGACTGCAGGTAACTGAAACTGCAGAAAGCAAAACCAAGGATAAGGGAGAGACTGCTGTAGTTGCTGGAGGGATGAGGAGAGGCTGCCTGCCGGGCTCCTTCTTTCACACACAGTCTGTGAGACAAACACCTGAGCAGAAACATCGTATTTCCACCCTTCTTCGTGTCATCATTTTTTATGAGTTTTGCTCTTCCTGCATGTACTGACTTCTTAGGTATCTTTAGCTCCTGGCCAGATATTAAGAGATTTTTCTAGCCTCTATTCCTATCTTGCATCTGCCCCCTTCTGTCTCTCTGGTCCACCTGGCTTGACCTCATCTAGGGGAAGAAAAACCCCATGAGTACTGGTCACCTCAGGCTGCTGCAACAAGATGCCATAGGCTGGGAGGCTTAAGCATTTATTTCTCACAGTTCAGGAGTCTGGAAAGTCCAAGATCAAGGTACCAGTCAATTCCATCCCTTGCGAGGACCCTTTTCCTAGCTTGCAAATGGCCCTATCCTCATGTGTCCCCACCCAGCAGAAAGAGAGAAAAGCAAGCTCTCTGATATTTCTTCATAAGAGGTCGTGAGGGTGGGGCCCTCACAGTAGAGTTCATGCCCTTAAGAAGAGATGTGCACAGTGCTGAGAGTACTGAGGGCCGCTGGTGGGGCAGTGGAGTTGGCTGGGACCTCTGTTTCCGTGTTCCCACTTAGTGCACAGGAGACTGTCAGCAAGGCCTTATCTCAACCTTGTAACAAGCCTGCAGGGTAGGAGAGATACTTCCCCCACCCCACTTCGCAGATGACAAAAGTCGGTGTTCACAGAGGTTGAGCAAGTTACCCTGTCACGTGGCTGAGCAGGCTTTTCCTACCCTGTCTGGAAGACTCCACCACCCAGGGTCTTACCTGCATGCTCTGGATTGTCTGTGGTCAATCCAGATGGAGTGGATTTCCTCCATCAGTGGATTTCCTGATGGAGGTGGCTTGAGGCCCCCAGTTCCTCTGATCTCAGGGCAGGGGAGGTGCTGGACAGTCCCCAGAGTACAGGCTGTCTGTGCAGTTAATACCATCTCTGCTCAGCCCTGGATCAGTGGGGCATCCAGCTTGTGTAAGAGGAATCCCCCAGGATGAGGGCATTTAGAACTGATGTTCAGAGAAGGGTAAGGAGGCAGTTCCGCCTTCCCTCCACCTGCTTCCCACCTCCCCAGACTCCACTTGCAGTTCCATGGGCAGCGCATGAGAAGGGTACTTGCAGCTGTGCCAGGATGCTGGCCAGGCCACCACTCCGGGGCAGCCGTAGGGGATCAAGAAGCACGGCACCCCTGTCTGGGAGCAGCATCCACTTGCTCATTCTGGGCCTCGTGGAGTCGGGCAGAATTCCTCTCGAGAACCCTCGACCATTCCACAATACAGAAAGGAAAACTAAAGCTCAGAACGCCCCAACCTCTCGCCCATATTCTTTCGTTGTCAGGCATTGCTCCAAGGCTGATGGTCAACACCAAGCCGAACAGAAAGTCCCTGCCCTCCTGGAGCCTGGGGGTGGAGCGGGCGGGGCAGACATCAGACAAGGGCAGAAGGAAGCAGGCGACTTCTGACGCATGGGCTGTGATGGGGTATTAGTGCGAGCTCATGGTGTTGGGGGCCCATGCGGGGCCCTGGAGACCAGCGAGGAGCCCGGTCCTGTGGGGCCAGAGGCAGAGTGGAGCCCCGAGCCCCACGTGTCCCCTCTCTTTCAGAGTGCAGCTCCTTCTCACCACCCACCACGGTGATCCTCCTCATCCTGCTCTGCTTCGAGGGGCTGCTCTTCCTCATTTTCACGTCCGTCATGTTCGGGACCCAGGTGCACTCCATCTGCACGGATGAGACGGTGAGCACGGGGGCAGCCTGCCACCACTCCCTCCACAGCTGGGGTTGGGGGCCGGGGGGCTGCCTGCAGGTCAGACCTGGGCACTCAGGTCACACAGGTATGGGGCCCAGCAGCCTCTCTGTTACAAGTCCCCCCACCCCCGCCTCCCTTGATGGTTCAGTCTTGTCCACATCTCTGTGTCACTCTACAAGGCACTGGGGTGCCCTTTCTGTCTAGCGGCCACGGGCCTGGAGAAGGGTGGTGGACAAAGGGTGCCCTGACCCTCATGGCACAGGCAGGGTCAGCTTCCCAGTGAAAGCGTCTTTACGATCCGATCCTGAGAGCGGGGTCAGGAGACAGCCTGGCGGGCCCCCCCAGAGCAGCGGGCACAAGGCCGGTTCTGGTCCCCATCTGCGGCCTCCCACCTGCCCCCTCTTCCACCCGTTCACAACTCCTTTTCTGGGGGCTTCGAAACTGTTGGAGCCCACACCCTGGCACCACCGCCGCCACCTCTAAACCCTCCTAAGGCGTCCAGAAGCCTCCTGGATGCCCAGTCCATGGCTGTGATGTGGGCATTTCTTCCCTCTTTGGCTTTGGGGTCTCGGTGAGGGGCCCCAGGTGGAAGGGGCAGCCCTGAGTTCTGGGGGGAGGTCGTGAATCCATCCTCAACAGTCACCTCAGGGTCTTCGGGGGGACGTTGGCCGGTTGGGTAGTCAGCCTTAGCTGGAGGCTCTTAGGAAGACTCAGCCTTCACTGCTGCTGTGGCCCCACCCCTGAGGGTGTGGAGACCCAGCGTGCAGAGGAGGACGGTGTGCCTGCTGCCAAGGCACCATCACTGGGATCTGGGGCAGTTCCCGGTGGCTTAGAAGGTTGCGTGCCTCAGCACCTTTTTTTCCTTTATAACTATTAGTACCATTATAAAAGAGTGTCTAAAAATAGTAGCCGATGGGTTCATCCAGCCATGTGTCTGTGCAGCGCACAGACCAGCTTCTGTGTGTGAGACCTGCAGGGAACCCAGAGGTGTCTGGCCCCACCGGCTGTCGGGACGCCACCGGCCACACAGGCTGCGGCCTAGGTGGGTGGGGAGGCAAATCATGGCCCTGGTCCTAGTAGTTAACCCCCTCAAGGCCATTCCTAAAGGGAGCCGCGCTGAAAGGAAGGGAGAGAGGAGTCGAGGGCCTGCCGCGCGTGGCAAGGGCGTCCCGCCCTTGACCAGTATGGTGTGGTCCCAGGGCCCTAGGCTGTGAACAGAGTTGGACTGGGCTGTCCCCTTAGGCCCACCCCATTCCTCCACCTCACAGAGACCACCAGATAGACCCCCTGTCGGGCTCCTGCCAAGCTGCTTCTGCCTTGTCCTCTAGCCGCTCACCAGCTCCTTCCGGAGAAGGGGACAGGAAGGGACCGACCTGCTCCCCCAGCTCGCCTTTCCTGCGAGACTTGGCTGGGAGTGGTGTGGGCTCCATGACAACTGCTGAGGCTGCCTCGGGTCTCATTTGTCCCCAGAGGAGCCCAGGAAGGCCGTGGCCGCGGCCGAGGCTGAGCTGTCTGCCGGTGCGGCCCCAGTAACCTGTACTAATCCCTCTCCTTCCTCCTCTGTGCTGACCTCTTCCTCCTGTTCACCTCCTCCGCTGCACCTGGCCAGCCCCCCTACTCCGGGCACTCCTTGGCCTCCCCGGCCGACGCAACGGACTGTGCCAGAGCAGTCGTTTCACTTGGTCCTTTTTTTTTTGTCTGCAAAGTGGTCATAGCAGCTTCAGAGTTCCCATGAACCGATCCTTGGCTCTCATGAGCTCAAGGTCCCACGAGCTTGAGGCTCCCCGCGCCCCAGCCTTCAGAGTGCTCCCACACACAGCTTGGCACTGGGCCCAAACCCCCCAGCCAGGACTCACTTAACACAACACCGGACTGCGTGTCTAGGAGCAGCGGCCTCGAGGCCTGCCGACCTTCTTATGTGTCCCTGCCTGCCTGGAGGGACTCACACAGACCGTGCCTGTGTGCCCACCCAAAAAACCATGATTCCTTTTTGTCTTTAGCACTTTGTATGAGAGAAAGAGAAGAAAAAAAAAGTGCTATGTAGATAAGCTTCATGGCTTTAAAAAGGAAGTATTTGCTCCATCCACCTCAAGCTAATGGATTTCTCTCCCCCAAAAACCACAGCAGTAGAGTGCTTGACTGAAAGTATGATTGTTCTTGTTTTCAGGGAATAGAACAATTGAAAAAGGAAGAGAGAAGATGGGCTAAAAAAACAAAATGGATGAACATGAAAGCCGTTTTTGGCCACCCCTTCTCTCTAGGCTGGGCCAGCCCCTTTGCCACGCCAGACCAAGGGAAGGCAGACCCGTACCAGTATGTGGTCTGAAGGACCATGAGCAGCATTGCCACTCAGACACAAACCACATCCCAGCACCACCGTCTGATCCGTTTTCATGAATGTCTAAACCGAGAAAGCAACACAACTACTCTGAAACTTTTTTTTTTTAATGTCTCAAGTAAAATGGCTGAACATTGCAGAGAAAAAAAAAAAAGTCCCCATGGTTTTTATTTTTGAAAAGATCATCCTTTATATTTTTCGGTGACCGAAGCTGCTTTCCTTTTTTCCCTATTTAAAATCACTTCTCTGGCCTCTGGTTTCCTCTCTGCTGTCTGTCTGGCATGACTAACGTGGAGGCCACTGTCTCCAGGCCACGCCCCCTTGTACTAACTGAGTCATGACGCTTGTGCGTGGATGGACTGGCCCAGACGCCTGGTGGGGGACCCATAGGAGAGAGCCAAGAGGGCCTGTGACCTCCCACTGCCCAGGAGGCAGTGGCAGGTGCCTGGATGGGACTTAAAACCTCGCTGAAGATGGATGCTCACCCCTTGTGGCCTGGGAGGCCTGAGATCAGGGCTGGCGCCCTAAGAAGGGTCCTTGACCACAGCAGCCTCGTGCCCCGTGTGAACACGATTTGCCTCTGAATTCACAGAATCAGTTGCCTGCCTTGTACTTTGTGGGCTCTGGGTGCGTAGAATGATTTTGGTGGGGTGGGGGGCTGCAGATGAAAGGGGTTTTATTTGTATTCCGAATCGCTGGTTATATTCCAACTGATCATTTGGAAGAATGTGAAGGAAAGAAGTTTTTCCAGTTCAAAATGCCTTACACAATCACGAGAAGAACATGACGCAGCTTCAGGCGAGCTACGTTTTCTTTATTCCCTGTGTTTCCCGTCTGAGCGTCCCACCTCCCTCGCTCTCCTGGCGCGGTGTCCGTTCAGCAGTGTTAACTGCCAAGCGAACCAGCCACAGCCCCACCGTCGACCCCCTCCTTCCTCATTTTTGTAGATCTCTGCAGTGGGTTTACTTTCGGATGTTTTAGACCCATAAATGTGCACGTCTCCGTGTCTTGTCTGTATTTTAACCTGGGAGTCTGTGGACCTGCGTGGGCTGCCCGTGATGCAAAGGCGCCATCGCCAAGTTGAGAGACACCCACCCGTCCAGCGCAACCGGCAGATTCCTAAGCCTGCGGCGCCGAGACTGACGAGTGTTTCCATTTGCACACTGTGTATTGAGTCTAATTCGAAGGAGGGAAGGCCTGAAGACCGTGAGGGGAGGTGAGGGGACGGGAAACGCACATTAAACACAGAAGTCACAGAAATCTGACTGCTGACCGGCTCACACAAGGAATTGTTTTTAAATAATCACCACAAACCTTTTTCTTTTTTTAATCTTCTGCTTGGGGTGGGTTTTGGGGTGAGGTTCACGAAATCAGCCCCGGGGTGGGGAGAGATTTCGTCTAGCTGTGTGAGCTTTCAGAAAAGTAAGTGGAACATGCTGCCTCTTTTCAATTCTGTCAGTGCTTCCACATGGAAACCAAACGCAATAAAATTTTTCCAAAACCTGTTCTGGCTGAGCCCCCCGTCTCTCACGGAGTCACTCCTTGGGTGGAGCTAATGGTCCAGTCAACATGAATGTGCTCTGTTTGGGCACTTTCATCACTTTTAAAGGGCTTTTGTGCATGCTCCCTTTTGCATCATCACCTCTAAAGGATGTTTACATCCCTCTTTCAGACAAACTGGCCCCACCGGGCCTCTCTCCTCTGGCTCTTTCTTGCAGCCTGAGTCCCTTCCCTGGTGCTTGTGGATTCCCAGTTGGAACAGAAAGAAAACTCATCAGGTCTGCAAAATTTGCTTCTCCAGTTGGGCCTGGGAGAGAGACCATTTTTTCTTCTGCCCACCCACCAAAAAGCAAAGTGAAGCCAGAGGAAATGACTAGGAACTTCCACACACATCCTGGGATGTGGCTTTAAGGTGCTTTCCACCACCCCTCAGATGTTTAAGCAAAGAACCCTTTTCTTAGCAATCTTTTCTGAGTCAGTCAGCTTTGACCTGCCTCTGCTGTGCTGTTCATGCTATAGTCAAGCCTGCAGTTTGGGCTTTTTTCTGTCAATGCTGTTTTTAAATCTAGTCCCTAGCATGTGTTCCCTACGTGCTTCCCCCACCACATCAACCCCACCCCTTAATGCTGATGAAAGAAAGTGGTTGTTGAATGACCCTAGAGCATTTAGAAAGCCCTCACTCTGCTGTCTTCCCTCAAGGATCTATCCCTGTGGGGAGAGGGCGCTTCTGCTATGCCCCCTTTTGCCAGGGAAGAGAGAGTAGGACTCAGGGAATATTGTCAAGTATTTGAAGGCCTCAAAATACCCCATCTTCAAGGGCTTTTTTTTTTTTTTTTTTTTAATGAATCACGTTGGTTTTTCTCCCCATGGAATTTCTGAGGAATACAGTAGATCATGCTAAAGATATATTGAATTTTGTTTTCAAGTCCTCAGAATAGAAACTCATTGTTTACACCTGAGCGAACCACCTATATCTTTCCCAGAGAGTCTCCTTCTGACATCCAATGTGATTCTGTCTCTGGGTTTTTACAAGCCCTTGGCTGAAAGAATGAATATTCCATAGTTTTCAAGTCAGAGTGAAGAGCTGCACTCAGGACATAGGAAATATCCCCAGACTCCCTGTGTTCTTCCTACTTTATCTTGTTGAGATGGAGAATGTTTTGCCCGGAACCCAGTGAGTGGAGGCTTCCCAGTGGCTCAGCGGTACAGAATCCACCTGCCAGTGCAGAAGACTCGAGACACACAGGTTTGATCCCTGGGTAGGGAAGATGCCCTGGAGAAGGGCATGGCAACCCACTCCAGTATTCTTGCCTGGGAAATCCCCTGGACAGAGGAGCCTGGCGGGCTACAGTCCATGGGGTCGGATACAACTTAGCGACTAAGCAGCAGCAGCAGCCAGCGATGAGGAATGTGGCTGCTCTCTGCAGCACGGTGGTTGAGCTTCCGCCGGGCATCCACCCAGGAAGAAACAGGCATCCCCAAGCCCTCCTCAGTCTCCCAGGATGGCAGATGAAGAAGGACATCTCTACACAAAGGCAACCCAGCCTTTTGCTTCAGTGCAGGAGTCCCGACAGCACTGGATGGTGCACACGTGGAAAATGAACCAATAGTAGCCACGGTCTTCCAGAATGTGGGCTCTGAGGAGCGGTAAGGGAAGATAAAGAGGAAGGTGACTTGATCAGTTGGACTGGTGACTCCTTCCCACCTGTCAACTTCTGGTTCGTTTTCATAGCAACCAGACTGAACATGCAAAAAGCTTAGGAGCAAACAAATCTCTGCATATTTACATGGGCTTGGTGACATCGTGCGCAAGGTAGACACGGGTAGAAATGCATGTGCTTCATCTCCTAGTCATGTACTATTTCATCTTTCTAATACTTTTTTCATGGAAGAACGCCAAGTGAGACATCTTAACTTACTAGCCTTTAAAACCCACCTTCCTTATGAGGTAAATTAGACAGTGTTTATTGAACACTTATGTGAGGTCGGTATGACACAGAAACCCCAGACCTTGGAAGGCTGGGCTGGGTTCTTTCAGCCAGGCTGATGGGTTTTATGTTTTTCTCACTTCAAAGTTTGTAGTACATAAGCCTACACAGTGACCTGGCCCGTAGAAGTGAGGGGTTCCAACCTTGAATCGGCCCTTAGTTAACAAAGATATTTGAAGAGAGGAAGATTTTGCTAGACTCCTTCTTGAGAATCTTTCTGCTGAGGGATATACTGAGGCAGTGCATCTCCAAGTGTGGTCCGTAGACCAGCAGCAGCTGCATCTTCTTGGGGACTTAACAGAGATGCAGATTGCCAGGTGCCACTCCAGGCCCGCTGAATCAGAAACTGGTTGGGGAGCAGCGATCTGGATGCTCAGTCCTCAGGTGATGTGGCCCGTGTTCAAGTCTGAGAGCCCACTTAGGGGCTACAGGGGCCACCCACAGGCTCACTGAATCAGAAACTGGCTGGGGGCAGCGATCTGGATGCTCAGTCCTCAGGTGATGCTGGCCCGTGTTCAAGTCTGAGAGCCCACTTAGGGGCTACAGGGGCCACCCACAGGCCCGCTGAATCAGAAACTGGTTGGGGAGCAGCAATCTGGATGCTCAGTCCTCCAGGTGATGCTGGCCCGTGTGCAAGCCTGAGAGCCCACTCAGGGGCCACAGGGGCCACCCCAGGCCCGCTGAATCAGAAACTGGCTGGGGGCAACGATCTGGATGCTCAGTCCTCAGGTGATGCTGGCCCGTGTCCACTCAGGGGCCACCCCAGGCCCGCTGAATCAGAAACTGGCTGGGAGCAGTGATCTGGATGCTCAGTCCTCAGGTGATGCTGGCCCATGTCCACTCAGTGGCCACGGGGGCCATCCCAGGCCCACTGAATCAGAAACTGGCTGGGAGCAGCGATCTGGATGCTCAGTCCTCCAGGTGATGCTGGCCCGTGTCCACTCAGGGGCCACGGGGGCCACCCCAGGCCTGCCAGTGATGTGGCCCTGGCACTGCTGGTGTCAGCATGCTGCTAGCTGGGGTGTTGCCCACTGTGAGCCCCTCCTCACTCAGAACCGGCAGCCTCCCCGGCCAGTGAGTGCTGAGAAAATAAGGAGTGTTTGAAGGGGAGCCAGCCTATTCACCTGTCCAGTGATCTTCCCGCCTATCTCATCTGACCCACTGGTTTCTGCACCAAGAGGGCCCTTTGGGTGAAGACCCATCCCAGAAGAAGATGGGAAAGAGAGGAGCCAGGGTCCTCCCAGCAGGAGTGGTGGCCAGTGAGTGACTGAGGCTTGGAGCAGACACAAGAATGTCCTGGCTTTTGGTTTCTGTCTGTGGACCTCAACTCCCATGTGGCCTTTTCTTGCATCTTTTAAATACATATCTGCATGAGAATCACCTAATAGAGGATGATGGATTCACAGTGAAATGAAAATAACCGACTCACAAGTCTACAGGCTTCTCTGGTGGCTCAGAGGTAAAGGATTTGCCTGCCAATGCAGGAGATGCAAGACACAAATTTGATCTCTGGGAAGATCCCCTGGAGAAGAAAATGGCAACCCACTTCAGTATTCTTGCCAGAAAGACCCCATGGACAGAGGAGCCTGGTGGGCTACAGCCCATGGGTTTGCAAAGAGCTGGACACAATTGAGTGAGTAAACAAATCTAGGTTCCCAAACTGAAGACTTCCATTTCCCCCATCCTCTCAATCAATTAAAAAAAAATCATTGATAACTTGAGCCTTGCAATTATACTAGCAAAGCAGAGTGAGCCCCAGGGATCCCTCATCTGTGCCGATGGAAGCTGAGGACGCTGATCCAAGGAATTATGAACAATGTTGCAGAATAGCTGATCCATGGAATTATGAACAATGTCGCCAGGATAGTGTTTGCAAAAACCTTTAGGATGAAGATACACGCTCTGACGTGGACATAAAAGATGCTCTGAATTCCTGTAGCTGAGGTCGTGTGGTGATGGGTCCTTGGGCCCTCTGTCTTTGGTTCCAGTCTGGCTCAACTCCTTCCTTCCTGTGACCTTAAGCAGTAGTTTGCTTAAGCCTCTGCTCATCTGTGAAATCCCAGAGATAATCTAACTCACAAGGTTGCTCTGAGGATTCAGAGAGGAACGGATGTGGATGTTAGGATGGTGTCTGGCATGTTGTGGCTCTAGAGAATGTTAGCTCTGGCGAAGGTGTGCTTTTCAGAGCATGTGCACAGTTGTTAATGTGCGAGATCAGTTTATTGGTTTGCAACAGATGTCTTAGACCTTGTAAAAGATGTATTTTCATGAATCTTTGGTGTGTGTGTGTGTGTGTGTGTGTGTGTGTGTGGTAGGCTGCAATAGAATAGTATTCCCTATTGTTGTTTCATCGTTCAGTCACTCAGTCGTCACAACTCTTCCTGACCCCATGGACTATAGCCCGCCAGGCTCTGTGGGATTTCCCAGGCAAGAATACTGGAGTGGGTTGCCATTTCCTACTCCAGAGAATCTTCCCAGGGATCGAGCTTGCGTCTCCCTGCATTGGCAGGCAGATTCTTTACCACTGAGCCACCAAGGAAGCCCATTTCCTATTGTGGGTTGCACTAAAAACGTGAAACTGCTGATCAGGAGAGAGTTGTTTGGCTGTCTCCAAGGAGGGCACGTTTGTATGGGCTGCAGCAACTCCAACTTTCTATGTCTGAGATGCAGGGACCTCCTGCTCTTCCTCTGTGGGCTTCAGCCAAGTCCTTACAGAGCACGTGCCTGGTCTCTGTCTCCTGGGGAGCCACAGTTCTGGTTCATTCATTCTGGGGCATTGATCAGTTGCTTTATAGATGACTGCTCACGTGCCACCCAGGCTGATCAGGCCCGAAAGGCCAAAGTCATACACTGCCTGCTAGAAACGCTGGTTTAGGCAGTTGCCCCCTTACCAGGAATCAGCCAACCATTCCTGTTAGCTTGAGTGGGAAGTGGGTATCACTGCTGCCTCCTTGACCCTCTAGCTTAAGATCTCTGCCTCCAGGACGTCTTGAAATCCACACAGAACTCAAAAGTGAGTCCTACCAGGGAAAAGAAACCCCACTGGCTCCTCTGAACCTGATGGTGATCTTCACCCTTTCTCTTTTTTTTTCTTTTTGTTTGTTTGTTTGTTTGTTTACTTATTTGGCCATCATGTGGCATGTGGGATCTTAGTTCCCCACCAGGGATCAAACCCATGCCTCCTGCAGTAAAAGCACAGTCTTAACTACTGGACCACCAGGGAAGCCCCCGTCTGCCTTTCTTTTGCATCAGATTCATTTGGCGTGTTTTCTCTTCTTCAGAAAGACACTAGTGTATGTTTGTCCACTTCACTTCTGAGGAAGTTCGTCTGGTGAGCAGGCCAGGCTCTGTCTGGAACATTTTTACAAGCTTGCCGAGGAGGTTGAGTATCGTTCTGTGGGCTCTCTTTTTATTTTTTAACTTGTTTATTTACTCTTTGGCCACACTGGGTCTTCATTGCTGTGTGCAGGCTGTCTCCAGTTATGGAGAGTTGGGGCTGCTCTTCGCTGTGCGCAGGCTGTCTCCAGTTATGGAGAGTTGGGGCTACTCTTCGCTGTGCACAGGCTGTCTCCAGTTATGGAGAGTTGGGGCTGCTCTTCGCTGTGCGCAGGCTGTCTCTAGTTGTGGAGAGTTGGGGCTGCTCTTCACTGTGGGCTGTAGACTCAGTAGCTGTGGCACATGGCCCATGACATGTGGGATCTTCCCGGGCCAGGGATCGAAACTGCATCCCCTTTGTTGGCAGGCAGATCCTTAACCACTGGGCCACCAGGGAAGTCCCCCTCTTTTTATTTTTAATTAAAAAAATTTCATTGAAGAATAATTGATGTATGGTATTTATGTTAAGATATAGTGATTCAAAAATTTTAAAGGTTATACTCCATTTATAGTTATTACAAAATCCTGGCTATATTCCCTGTGTTGTATAATATATCCTTGTAGCTTATTTTATATACAGTATTTTGTACCTCTTAATAACTTACCCCTATATTGCTCCTCTCCCTTCCCCTCTCCCCATGCTGCTGCTAAGTCGCTTCAGTCGTGTCCGACTCTGTGCGACCCCATAGACGGCAGCCCACCAGGCTCCCTCGTCCCTGGGATTCTCCAGGCAAGAACACTGGAGTGGGTTGCCATTTCCTTTTCCAATGCATGAAAGTGAAAAGTGAAAATGAAGTCGCTTAGTCGTGTCTGACCCCCTCATCGACCCTGTGGACTGCAGCCTTCTAGGCTCCACCGTCCATTGGATTTTCCAGGCAAGAGTACTGGAGTGGGGTGCCATTGCCTTCTCCATCTCCTCTCCCCATGGATAACCACTAATTTCTTCTCTTTATCTACGAGTCTGTTTCTTTTGTTTTTGTTATACTCACTAGCTTGGGTTTTTTTGTTTGTTTTTTTGCTTCCACATAGAGGTGATATCATACATTATTTTTCTTTCTCTGACTTACCTGACTCAGTGACTTCAGTTATTTCAACTTAGAGTCCATCCATGTTGTTGCAAAAGGAAAAAATTCTTTTATGGCTGAGTAGTATTCCATTGTGTATATATATATACACACACACACACACACACACACACACCACTATTTCTTTATCCATTTATCAGCTGTAGATAGATACTTAGGTTGCTTTCATGTCTTGACTATCATAAATAGTGCTACTGTGAATATTGCAGTATCTTTTGAAATCAGGGTTTTTGTTTCTTTCAGATATATCCCCAGGAGTGGAATTGCTGGGTCATATGGTAGTTCTGTTTTTAGTTTTTTTAAGAAACCTCCATACTGTTTTCCACAGTGATTGCACTCCTACATTCCTACCAACAGTGCACAAGTGTCCTGTCTCTCCACATCTTTGCTAACACTTATTTGCATTATTTTTGACAACAGCCACTCTTACAGGTGAGAGGTGACATCTCCTTGTTGGGAATTTTTTTGGGCTGTGTCCAGTCTTCACTGGGGCACATGGGCTCTTTGCTGTGGCATGAAGGTTTCTCTCTAGTTGTAGGCTTGCAAGCTCCAGAGCATGCGGCCTCAAAAGTTGCAGTGCTTAGTTGCTCTGAGGCATGTGGGATCTTAGTTCCCTGACTAGGGATTGAACCTGCATCCCTTGCATTGGAAGGCAGAATCTTAACCACTGGACCACCAGGGAAGTTGGTCACTGTGGTTTTGACTTGCATTTCCCTGATGATTAATGACATTGAGAATCTTTTCACATGCCTGTTGGCCATCTGCATGTTCTCTTTGGGGAACTACTCAAGTCTTCTGCCAGTTTTTTAAGCAGGTTGTTTGTTTTTGATGTTGAGTTGTAAGAGCTATTTATATATTTTTAATATTAACCCGTTTTTGGTCATATCATTTGCAAATACTTTCTCCCATTCTGTAGGCTGTCTTCATTTTGTCAGTGGTTTTCTTTGGTGTGCACAAGCTTTTAAGTTGAATTAGCTCCTACTTGTTTATTTTGGCTTTTATTTCCTTTGCTGTAGGAGACAGATCCAGAAAATATTGCTTCAATTTGTATCAAAGAGTATTCTATGTTTTCCTCTAGGAGTTTTATGATTTCTGGTCTTAGATTTAGCTCTTTAAGTTTGTTTTTGTATATGGTGTTAGAGAATGTTCTAATTTCATTATTTTACAAATGGCTGTCCAGTTTTTCCAGCACCACTTATTGAAGAGACTGTCTTTTCTTCACTGTATATTCTTGCCTCCTTTGTGTTAGATTAATTTACCAAAAATGTGTGGGTTTTATTCCTGGGCGCTCTATTCTGTTCCATTGATTTGTTTGTTTTTATGCTAGTTCCATACTGTTTTGATTACTATAGCTTTGTAGTACAGTCTGAAGTCAGGGGGCCTGATTCCTCCAGCTCTTGTTCTCAAGATTGCTTTGGCTATTCAGGGTCTTTTGTGTTTCCATATAAATTTAAAATTTTTTTGTTCTAGTTCTGTGAAAAATGCCATTGATATTTTGATAGGGATTTCATTGAATCCACATCCACAGATTGCCTTGCATAGTATGGTCATTTTAACAATATTAATTCTTCTAATATAAGAACATGGTATTTCTTTCCATCTGTGTTGTTCTGTGGACTCTTTTGCTTCACTTTCCTCTCCAGCTTTTCCCTTTGAGTGAAGATTTGCAGTAGGATTGAAAACGCAGAGGGCACATCAGTTCCCATCCTGGTTCTGAAGCACAACCAGCAGGACTAGCTTCGGCCACTGTCACAGCCTCCCAGCACCCGTGTCTTCTATGCCAACTGTCAGTACTAACACCCACCTCCTCTCAGGGGGGTGTGAGGATCCACAGTGATAACTTTGAGTGAGCCCAGTCAGTGCAGACCCCCCATTCTGGCATTTCTGGATGTCCCCTCTGTAGCCTGGCCAGCCACATAGCCACACTCCAACCCCTCCTTTCTCCACAGGCTGCAACTGATCACTCAGGAAGGAATGCGGGATCCCCAGAGCGAGCCCTTCAGCTGGCCATCACTTATCCTGCTAAGGAGGGAGGCCTGGTGAGGGACCAGACTGTGAATATCATGGCCCCCTGTGCCCCAGACCCACATGAGCCTCCCTCAAGAGTTGGGTCTACATGGCCCATGTCCTGACACAGCTTTCTCGTTCTCATTATAAAAGTCACACCACATGGACAAGAATTTGCTGTGTGTGTAAGCCTGTATCAGCGCCACTTGTTTAGAATTTTTCTTGAAGTATAGTTGATTTACAGTGTTGCATTAACTTCCCTGTACAGCAGGGTGATTCAGTTATGTCAGTGCATATGTGTGTTCTTTTTCACATTCTTCTCCATTATGGTTTATCACAGGAAATTGAATACGGTTCCCTCTGCTGTACAGTGGGACCTTGTTTATCTATTCTATATATAATAGTTTGTATCTACTAATCCCAAAGTTCCAGTTGTTCCCTCACTCACCTTTCCTTTCCTTTGGCAACCCCAAGTCTCCTCTGTGAGTCTGTTTCTGTTTTGTAGATACATTCATTTATATTGTACTTTAGATTCCATATGTAAGTGATACCATAGAGTATTTGCCATTCTATGACTTACTTCTCTTTCATAGGATAATCTCCAGATCCATGCACGTAGTTGCAAATAGAATTATTTCATTCTTTTTTATGGCTGAGTAATAGTCCATTGTGTGTGTATACAACCACATCTTCTTTATCCATTCATCTGCTGATGGACATTCAGGCTGTTTCCATGTCTTGGCTATTGTAAATAGTGCTTCTCTAAACAGAGGGGTGCATGTATGTTTTCAACTTATAGTTTTGTCTGGGTATATATGTCCAGGAGTAGGATTGCTAGTTCATACAGCAACTCTCTTTTTAGTTTTTTGAGGAACCTCCATACTGTTTTCCATAGCAGCTGCACCAATTTACATTCTCACCAACAGTGTAGGAGGGTTCCCTTTTCTCCACGTTCTCTACAACATTTATTATTTGTAGGCTTTTTGATGCTGGTCATTCTGGCCCATGTGAGGTGGCACCTCATTCTAGTTTTGAGTTGCATTTCTCCAATAATTGGCAATAATGAGCATCTTCTCATATGCTATTGGCTCTCTGTATATCTTCTTTGGAGAAATGTCTGTTTAGGCCTTCTGTCCATTTCTCAATTGCATCGTTTGTTTTTTTTTTGTCGTTAAGTTGTATGAGTGAGCTGTTTGTATATTTTGGAAATTAAGCCCTTATTGATGATACTTTTATGAACTGCATTAGTGTTCTGCTTATAGAAAAACATACAGAAAATTTACTTAGCCATCATTATTGGATATTTTGATTGTTTCTGAGTTCTCATTATTGTAATTTTGCATTCAAGACTATATTGCCTAAATCATAGTGTCTCAGATTTTTTTACCTTTTACCTTTATCATTTCAGATTTAATCAAGAAAATGGTAAAAATAGTACAAAGAGCTCCCATATGCCTTTCAATCAGTCTTTCCAGATGTTAACATTTTATAAAACCATAATACAGATATAGAAATTTGGAATTTTATTGATATAAGACCATTAACTGATACGATACCATTAACTAAGAGTGCTGGAGAGGAAGTGACTCAGGCATAGCCCGGTCTCAGTCAGTGTGTGTCAGTCTCTCCTGCACAACAGAGAGGACTTGGCCGGTTCGGTAAGGATCTTATCTGGAAGAGAAAATCTAGAACTGGGTACTAAGAGGTCCTTCCGTGTTGGAAAGCACTGTCCGTGGGCAGGACGGGTGCCTGACCTGTGCCCCTGGCAGAATCCCTGGGCTCCAGAAGAGATGGAGCGGGGCAGCGCCCCGGTGCGGGTAGAGGGTGTTGGTCTGGCCTGGCTGCGCCTTTAACTCCTGTGGCTTCTCCCCCTCCCCAACACCCTCTCTGTGGCCTGGCGCACGGACCCCCAGAGGCAGGTGAGTGGGCAGCTCGGGAGAGGCCTCAGGGCGTGTCCACCGCACGTGCAGGCCCGAGGCCGGCCCTGGGCCCCCGCAGAGCGGCCCCGCGTGCCCTCGGCTCCCCGTTGCACGTGGCGCTCGCTGTGCACGCGGCTGCTCCTCCCCTCACTCCTCCCCTGCGCTCCCCTTAACCCCAGCATCCCGCTTCAGGCCGGTTTCCCTGCACCTGCCGTCGGAGGTGGGAGTGGCCCAGGATTCTCGGGGAAGGGTCATCTTTCCAGGTGGTCTCAGGATGGAGGGTGCAGCTCACGCCTCCAGGGGCCTGAAGGGTTACCCCTTGGTCGCTTGTCACCAGGAAGCCTGGTCGCTTTGCGGCAGCCATCTTGGGAACCCTTGTTCCTGTGGAAGGAAAGGGCGGGCAGGGGTAGGAAAGGCAGGCCCTGCTTGCTGTGCTGCTCGGCACCCCGCCCGCACTCTGAGGAGGCTCCCGACGCGCCCCTCCCCGCCCTCTGAGGAGCGCCCCCGAGGCCCCGCCCCACCTTCTGAGGAGA